>QEPC01015005.1:959031-1012464 GCA_003113815.1 Sphenodon punctatus | reverse complement strand
TTTTTACTCCGTCTGGAATAACATATGGAGCCTCTTGGAACAAGAAATTAACATGAACCAACCTAAAATGTCAATTTGTATAACAAAGATATAGGGAATGTTAATTGTTTAATGATATATGAATATGGAATGTGACAAGACGCACTAAAACAATACTAGGCTGGGACCGATTCTGTAACCAAGGTCCTCAACCAAAAGGAGATGAAAGTGTGTAAGTTGTTAATAATTGTTACTCGAAAAACAGAATAAAAATATTATACAAAAAAAAAAAATGTCACAGAAGGCATTAGATTAGATCCATTTCTGCGTGGAGGCAGACCAGATTAACCAGGCCTCTCACCACCTGCAACAGCTCCACGGACGAGACTTTAGGTGCTACAGTAGCAGAGAAGAAAGCTTTCTTAGCCAGCATCACAACCACAGCATAGTCCTTTAAAAACTATCTATGCTGCAACTGGTCGGCTTCAACCACCTACCCTCCTGCTTCAGCCGCCTCGGCTCCTCCATAAACTGGGGGGACCTGTGGTGCTGTAGCAGTGGGAGCAGATGCCTGGGTGCAACCATGGCCATGGTCATGATGTCGTTCCACAAGGCGATGACAAAAGGGCGCTGGCCGTTTTGTGACCGTTGTGAGGCTGGAGCGAGGCCCGCGAGCCTTCAACTCAGATTACACCCATACCGCACTGCCACTGGACATCGCGCAGACCCTCCCATGCCTCCTACAGGCCTGGTTACCCCCTCTGCTGCCTTGAACATGGACCGCTAGGATGCCTCCCCATATCTCCCTTGCTCCCACACCCTCCATCTCTCCTCTCCTCCTCACTGCTGCTGTCTCCCCTGCTTCTCCCTCTTCCTCCAAAAGCCTTTCTCTGACCTGCCCACCCCCTGTTCTCCCTCTTGCCTATACCCCCCTCACCCCCATTCCCCATTCCCTGCAAGCCCCCTCCTCCCCCCTCATCCAGTCCCCGCACGTCCATCCGCTCCACATCCCCCAATCTCATCCACATCCCTTGCCTTCCCCCAGATCAACTGCCCTTCTCCTGCTCCCTCTGGAACTGCCGCTCTTCTGTGACAGGCCCCCTTCATTCATGACCTCTTCCTTTCTCACCCCTTTCATCTTCTTGCTTTTACTGAAACCTGGATCTCTCCCTCCGACTCAGTCACCCCTGCCACCCTCTGCTCTGGAGGCCTTTCATTCTCTCATCAGCCTTGCCCTGAGGGCTGGGGTGGTGGCGTGGGCCTTCTCCTTGCCAACCCCTGTCGATTCCAACCCCTTTCCCCTCCTTCCTTTCCTTTGAGACTCATTCTGTGCCTCTATACTCCCTCCTTCACCTTCGTGTTGCTGTCATCTACCACCCCCTGGCCCCCTCTCTTTTCTCCCAGACTGTGAATCCTGGCTAACCTTCCTCCTCTCTGATGATACCCCCACTCTTATTCTTGGTGACTTTAACATCCACATTGACACACCTTCCAAGTCCCCTATCTCCCGCTTTCTCTCCCTAACCACCTCCTTTGATCTCCACCTCTGGACCGATTCCCCCACCCACACTGATGGCCACTCCCTCAATCTCATCTTCTCCAGAAACTGCTCTGTTGCTGATCTCTCCTTCGATCCTTGTCATAAATCTGACCACCTCCTCGCCTCCTTCAATCTCTCCCACCAACCCCCCTTGTCTTCCCCCACTCTGCGCTCTTTCTGTAACTTGCAGGCCGTTACCCCTCTTGATTTCGCCTTCTCCCCCCAGTCTTCTCCTCCACTTCCCCAAACTCTGCCATCTCTTCTCTTAACACTTGCTTCAACCCTTGACTCTCTTGCCCCTGTCTCCTCCCGCCCCATCCGACCCCAAATCCCCCGTCCTTGGCTCACCCCTAACATCCGCTACCTCTGCTTCTGCACCTGAGCTGCTGAACGCCTCTGGCGCAAATCCTGCTCCCACCCTGACTTTCTCCACTATAAATTCTCCCTCTCTTCTGCTATCTCCATGGCTAGGCAACACTACTATGCCTCCAGGATCGAATCCTACTCTCGCAACCCTCGCCACCTCTTCTCTATCTTCCACTCCCTACTCAAGCCCCCCTGCCCCCTCCACCCTCTTCCCTTTCTGCTCAGGATCTCGCGTCATTCTTCACCTCGAAGATCGACAAGATCCGCCAGGACATTGCCTCCCACCCATCTCTTCCCACTCCCTCACCACCCCCTCTCTCCTCACCTCCTTCCCCCCGGCCTCCCTTGAGGAAGTCTCCACTCTGCTGTCTTCCTCAAACCTCTCCACCTGCCCTCTTAACCCAATTCCCTCCCGCCTCCTGACCTCTATTGCTCTTACTGTTGTCCCCCCCCTACATGTTATTAATCTCTCCCTCTCCACTGGCTCCTTCCCCTCCGCCTTCAAGCATGCCACCGTTTCTCCCATCCTCAAAAAACCCACCCTGGACCCATCCGACCCCTCTAGTTATCGGCCGGTCTCCCTTCTTCCCTTTGCCTCTAAGCTTCTGGAACGTGTTGTTTACTCCCGCTGCCTGGACCTTCTCTCTGCAAGTTCTCTTGGACCCTCTCCAATAGGGGTGGAAATTCTGGTTCTCCCGAGATCCGATATTGTCAGTATTTGGGTGTATCGGCTTAATCTAATATTTACTTGCACCGGCATACTGGACTTTTAACATTGGCCGCTTTACCGGATTTTTTACATTGCGGCCATTGAAGTCAATAGCTACAATGTAAAAAATCTGGTATGCCGGTGCAGGTAAATCCAGTACCAGGGAGATCCAATACCAGTACATCCGGTATTCTCCCCCGTGTCCCACCCCTACTCTCCAATCTGGCTTCTGCCCCCTTCACTCCATGGAAACTGCCCTTGCCAAGATCACCAATGATCTAACTTGTCGCTAAATCTAAGCCCCTCTACTCCAGTCTTGTCCTCCTTGACCTCTCTGCTGCCTTCAACACGGTCGACCACTCACTCCTACTGGACTCGCTTTGCTCCTTGGGCTTTTGTGGCTCTGTCCTTGACTGGTTCTCCTCCTACCTCTCTGACCACTCCTTTAATGTGTCTCTTCCCAATTCCAGCTCCTCCTTCCTCCCCCTTTCAGTTGGGGTTCCCCCAGGCCGGTTTCAGTTGGGGTTCCTTGGCCCTCTCCTCTTCTCTATCTACACACTTTCCCTTGGCAAACTCATTGCCTCCCACGGCTTCCAATATCATCTATACGCTGATGACACCCAGATCTACCTCTCTACCCCCTCTCTTTCCCCTTCTGTTCACTCACGCCTCGTCAAATGTCTTGCTGACATCTCTGCCTGGATGTCCCAACGCCAGCTCAAGCTCAACATGGCCAAGACTGAACTCCTTATTTTTCCTCCCTCCTCTTGCTCTTCTGCTTCCCTGTCCATCCGCATCGATGGAGCCACCATCCATCCTGTTCCCCAAGCCCATAGCTTGGGCTTCAGCTTTCCTCAAGCCTTACATTGACTCTGTTGCCAAGTCCTGTCGCTTTGCCCTCCATAACATCGCTCAGATCCACACCTTTCTCTCTCTCTCTCTCCTCTGCCAAAACTTTTGTTCATGCCATGGTCATTTCTCGCCTCAACTACTGCAACCTTCTCGCTGGCCTCCCTCGCTCTCACCTGTCCCCCCCCTTATTGCCATCCAAAACTTCACTGCCAAGGTCATCCACTCAGCCCGCCGCTTTGACCACGTGCAGCCTCTCCTATCTTCTCTTCACTGGCTCCCCCTTCCCGAACACATCCGGTTTAAACTCATGGTATTCACCTATAAAACACTTCACAGCCAAGCTCCCCCTCTCTCTCAGCCCTAATCTCCTTACACACTCCTACACGTGCTCTCCGCTCCTCCTCTGTCCCCTCCCTCAATCTTCCCCATCTCCTATGCTCCCCTAACCGCCTTCGTCCCTTCTCCTTCGCTGCCCCCCATGCCTGGAACTCCCTCCCTACCCACATATGCCTCGCCTCCTCCCTCCGCACCTTCAAATCCCTCCTCCAGACCCACTTCCGTGCCACCTTTCCCAATGTCTGCTAGTTGTTTCCCCCCCTCATACTTATGGTCTGCCCTCCTCTGCAGACTCCTGCCTAACTAACCAAGCCAAGCACGCACACCCGAGACTTCGCAGCCGCTTGCATGTTTGTTTGCTTCTCCCTTGTCTTCCCTTTGTCCCCTCTCCTTGTTACACCCTCCTTGTCTTTTTAGATTGTAAGTCGTAGGCAGGGACCACGTCTCTGTCTTTGTTCTGTAAAGCACCAGGTACACGGCTGGTGCTATACAAATGTTTATAATAATCATCATCATCATCATCATCGACAAAGTAGCCATTAAGGTCATTAGGTAGATCCCCTAGAGAATTCTGGAAACCGATCGGATCTGTTACCTGGATATTGGATATCAACAAGAGAGATTGATGGCTAAAAGGGGGTTTGCCATAAAGAGATTGAATGGCACACTGCGGACTGTTAGAGGTATTGTTCAAGAGAGTGTGTTCTATGCACTGTAAATAAAGAGCGCTAATGGCAGGAAGATCTAGAGCAGGAGTGGGGAACCTTAGGCCCAGAGGCCAAGTGCAGCAGTTGGCTAGTTTTTATGTTACCCTTTTCCAGTACCTGTGTTTGGCCTTTAAATCCAGTTTCTACCCCAAGCAATGAAAAAGTGAACTTGGGGTAAGAGAGCAGAGATGAGGGCATACACAAGGATAGGGGACAGATCTCTGGCATAGATCCATGATCTGGACCTTCTGCTTCCTGAATCCTTAAACACCCTGTCCCTAAACTCAATGTGGCCCTCAAAGCTTATACTAATTTTCAAAGCCTCATCTTGGAGAGAAAAGGTTCCCCACCTCTGATCTAGAGTGAAGTGTGCTACTTGGGGGGCGGGGCAGGCAGATCCTGTAGAAATGCATGGCAGGTGGCATGAATGTTACAGGAACTGTAGGCTCACCCAAGCTTAGAGGATGACCTTCATTTTCTGGTGTCGCCCATTGTGATTTACCAGAAGTTGGTTGCAGTGACAGTTTTTTTGTTTTCTTTATTGTAGATCTTGAAGCCCGGGAACGAGAAGCGCAGACTCAGGAAAGTAAAGAAGAGGAAATTCAAATAACCCGAACATTAGAACAAGAGGTAATACCTTTATTTTGCAATGTTATTTTTTGGCAGAAATATGTATACTGGAAAGCTTCTCTGTCCAACTTGCTGTGCAAAAGAGCATTTGATTTGTGAAAGGCAGAATGCTTGGTTAATTATAACTCGGCAAGTTGTGGGTGCATGGTTGGAGGTGGTTTGGAGAGGGGCAGGAGAATGAGAAGACTTTCTTTGCTCTTTATTTTTTTAAAAGAAAAAATTACCTCCCTTTCCATCTTCTGCATACGTTGGATGGGTGCCCAGTGGCATAACGGCTGACTGCAAAAACAGCTTTTCTTGCCAACACAACTGCAGTATTCATTCCTGCTTCCCTCCCTCTATTCACAGATAATACGCCTACGTGAAGAGGGCTCCCGGCAACTAGAGGAGCAGCAGAAACTCATTCAGGAACAGATCCGGCTTGAGAGAGATCAACGAGTACGAGGTTAGGATGGGTGAGATCAGTGCCTTCATCAGTACCGTACGCTTTACAGGACTCCACAGTCTTTCATGAGCTAATTTACATGGATATCAGAATAAATTGGAGATAATCAGTATAGCCACCCTCCCACCACCTCCTTGCCATCCCATCTGTTTCTGATTGGTGGTAAGCTGTGCTAGTATTCCAGCCAAAATTCCTCCCACATGAGATTAGGGTTGTGTGTGTAAATCAGTACACTGGATGAGGGAATGCAGTAATTAAGCCCTTTCACGTAGTCACTAGTTTTGTCTTCTATGAGCCCAGCTAATCTGTGTTTCCTCCTCCGTACTTCCATCAGAATTGACTTTGGCATCCACCCTCAGCTAAAACATATATATGTGTAGAAATTCTGTGTTTGCACAGTATACAGGGATTCCTGGGGTTTAAATTCTGCAATTTTTTAATGGGTGGATTCTCACATTTTTGCCTTTTGTGTACACACGTGTGTCTGCGTATAGACACTACTAGAAGTATATGTGGGGCCCAACTCTCTCTCACTCTCTATTTATTTATTTATTTATTTATTTGTCAATTTATATTCTGCTCCATCCTACTCAAAGCAGATAACTATATAATTAAAACATATAAAATACAAAAATATATTAAAATAAATGATACTATAATAATAAATACATAAGATACCCAAAATGGTGAGGCATAAAAACCACAGACCCTTCCCTCCCTAACCCTCAACCCCCCACCCCATTACCCATCTCGCTTGCTAAAAGCCTGGTGGAACAGCCAGGTCTTACATTGACGTCAAAAAAAGGAGAAGTCCAGGGCCACCTAGGCCTCTGTCAGAAGGGAGTTCCATAGCCTTGGTGCAACCACCGAGAACGCCCTCTCCATAGTAGCCCCCCCAGATACCTGGGAGACATCGAGAAGGGTGCTTCCAGATGACCGCAGGGGCCGATCCAGAGCCCAGGGAGTGAGGCAGTCCTGCAGATATGTAGGACTTAGGCCATATAGGACTTTATAGGTAAGCATCAACACCTTGAATTGGGCCTGGAAGACTATAGGCAGCCAGTGCAGCAAACGGAGCACCGGTGTAATATGCTCATGGCAACTCACCCTCGAAAGAAGATGGGCTGCCGCATTCTGCACCAGCTGCAGTCTCCGAACTGTCGCCATGGGTAGCCCCATGTAGAGCGTGTTACAATAGTCCAGTCTTGAGGTGATGAAAGCATGGATGATAGTGGCCAGGTCAGAGCTTGAGACATGCGGCCGAAGCCGCCGCACCAGATGTAACTGGTGAAATGCACTCCTCGCCACAGCCTCCACCTGGACAGCCAGACGGAGCTGGGAATTGAGGAACACTCCCAAACTATGGACCTGGGGGACCAGTGGGGGACAAACCCCATCAATGATGAGGGACGTCAACCCCACCACCCTCCTCACTAACATCACCTCTGTCTTGTCGGGATTCAGCTTCAGACAGCTCACCCTCATCCAGTCCCCCACAGCCGTCAGACACTGAGTGAGCACCGAGACTGCCGGGTCTGGTTTGGATGCAAAAGAGAGGTAGAGTTGAGTGTCATCAGCATATTGATGACATTGAACATCAGACCCTCTCACGACATCGCCTAGTGGCTGCATATACACATTAAGCCAGGAGAGGGGAGAGAATAGAACCTTGCAGAACTCCACAAAAGAGGTCCCGGGGAGATGAAAAAGTCCCCAGCACCACTTGCTGAGTTCTCCTGGCTAGGAAGGAATGGAACCATTCAAGAACAGTCCTGCTCAACCTCGCTTGGTCCCACAAGTGAGCCACCAACATCTTATGATCAGCGGTATCAAAAACAGCTGACAGATCTAACGGAATCAGAAGGGTCGACTGACCCTGATGCGGTTCACAGCGGAGGTCGTCGACCAAAGCCACAAGCGTAGTCTCAGTGCCATAACCCAGATGAAAGCCAGACTGCAAGGGATCCAGAAAACTAATGTGGTCAAGATGATCCCGTAGCTGCCGAGCCACAACCCGTTAAATAACCTTCCCTAAAAAGGTATGGGTAGAGACCGGCCGATAGCTGGCAAGGGAGTCGACATCAAGCAATGGTTACTTGAGCAGAGGCCGCACCACCGCTTCTTTGAGGCAGCTTGGCACAGGGAGGCATTGACCACCCCCACCAGCAACAGCCCCAGCATCTCCCGGCTGGCCTTGACCAGCCAGGACAGGCACTATATATTCTGCAGGAAGCTAGAAGTATTGAAAATTGCAAGGCACTGAACTCCTAATGCCTTCTCTCCTCTACTTTCTACAGAGCTGTCAGAGAAAAGAGCACTGACTTACTGGGAGACCTGCGTTCACTGTGTTTTCCCTATTACCACCAATGAGAGAAACACAGCGAACACCGGTCCCTGCTAAGGCTGTGAAAATGGACAGAGCCCCTCACAAACTAGCTCATGAAGTGCTCATGCATGCCCCCCCTCCGGCAACTGAGCTGTGTTCCAGATTCTTGCACTGTGTTCACCAGCACCCTGGAACCTACCAGCCACATACATGTTTCTGTATAGGAATAATTTTCTTGGTTATTAGCACGCACACTCTTTTACTGCGTTTAAAATAGATAGTATTTCCATACTTCACAAAACACTGCTCTCAAAACCAGCTTTTGTTCTCCTTATGCAGAGATGCAGTGTAGCGGAAAGTGTGCTGTGACCCTCCCACTCGGGTGTAGATCAGTCCCTCCTCTACTTCCCTGTGGAAGGGATAAAAAGAAATGAAAGATGGGAAAACTGGTCTCTCTTCTGGGCTTTTGCCACTGAGTTTCCGTGTGACCATGTACAATTCATTTACCTTCCCTTTATTTCAGTATCTTCATCTCCAGGAGAATGAGAAGGATTTATTTAATGAATATCTGTCAAGTATTTGCATTCTTCAGAAAGGAGATTGAGTGGGGCAGGCAGAGTGTATATTAATAATCTCCTTGTCACACAGACAGGCTTATAGGATTAATTCCACACTCTCCTCAAGCTTTTTTCCACCCTTTAGCGTTTCTTACTATTGCTACTATCAATGCTGCTTCACTGCTTGGAGCAATGGCAGAGGAATAAGTAAACACAGTGTCCTCACCACCTGTGTTGTTGTCTACTCCTGGTCAGAGCAGGTCTAGATCAAAGGACAGTGAAAATGCAGTCCCACCAATTCCTTCTCTTCACTAATGCTCCCAGCAGTAGAGCTGCACCAGTGTTAGCACCTGTATAAATTTTAGGAGGAACAGACTATTGTGGAAGATTCCCACAAAACAGAATCCCCATTCCTTTGTGTGTATCCGTTTGCTATAATATAGGGTGGTTGTGGTCCTCTGCAAAATTTGCATCGTTATGGTTTTCATTCTTCTGGGATGTGCAGGATGGGAGCTCTTGTAGCCTGGGATGATCCCCTCATAGACCACTAGGAGGCAGACTACAGTAAAGCTGAGACTGGCTGTGTGCAGCGGGGGTTCATCCCTCCCACTTGCCAGTTGCTTCTCTGCCTCTGAACTGTTAACAGGTAGACTGGGGAGCTTTCTCCCTTTTTGGAGTCTGCAGAGCTGCCAGTTTTCTACATTTTTCTTTAATTTTTCTTTACTTTTAATTTCTTTCTTTAATTTGCCGTGGTGTGACCTGGTGCCTCTGCGCATTTCAGCACCTAGGCTCCTCAGGTTCCATCCCCTCGGACGCGGAATCCTGGAAAGGGCGGGCGCGGCAGGGTCCCTTCGGGCGCCCCGCTTGCTTCTCCGATCTCGTCTCCGTCCTAGCCCGATTGCAGGCTCCTATTCCTGGGTTGCGCTGCCTCCCGGGACAGGGAGGCTTCCCCCAGCGCCTCAACAACTAAAAGGATGGTGTGGCTGCATCCCTCGGAGCTCTGCTTCCTTGGCCCAGGCGCTTGTCCCGCTGTGGCGGTCCAATGTTCCTTTTTGGCGGGCTCCACCATTTTGCCCACTTGTTTCTCCCCCAGACAGGCCACATTTAAATTTGTCGTCGGTGGGAGCCACCATTTTAAAAAAAAAAAAAATTTTGGGGGCCCACAGCTGAATTTTTCCTCTCCCTCCGTTGACAGGGAGGACATTACTCTTTCTGGCCAGCCTCTCTCTGACAGGCGACTGCTGCCCCACGTTGTTTAAACAAATCATTTAATAATTAATTTTTTCCTTTTTGTGTGTGACCGGCTGGACTGCTGACGGGGAGGGGGGGTGAGTGACCTGTGGGAATTTTTTACTCTCCTGCCCCCTACTCCAATATGGCACCAGTCACCTGAAGCTCAGCCAATGGCCCCAGCTCGGAGGCCTCAGCTTCCCCCCTCCCCCCAGGCCCATCCACATTAGACGCTGGCAGGGCTGGCCTTTCGCAGATCGAGTTATTACAGCTCGAGGCTCTAAATAATATAGTCTCTGCATTAGATTCCATGCAGCACAGAGACAAGCCCAGGCCAAGAAAAAGGGCCCGCTCCCCCCCCCCAATCAGGGCCGGTAAGGGTCAGTCAAAACAGGCGGCCATAGGTAAGCACCCGGCCCACCCGTAAGCTCCATGTCCTGGTGGTTAGGCGTAAACACCTTCAAAGCAGGCACGCTACTGATAGAACCATCCCGCTCAGTGGTGACAACAGACGCCAGCCTGACAGGATGGGGAGCACAGATGGGCACCACGTCAGTGCAGGGACTTTGGTCACCAGCGGACCAAACGCAGAACATCAGCGTTCTCGAACTGAGAGCAGTAAGTCTGGCACTACAGCAGCTCAAGGACGTGGTAAGCGAGACACACGTATTAATTTATACGGACAACATAGCCGCAAAGGCTTATATCAATCACCAGGGCGGATCCAGGACGCCAGCACTACAGCGCGAGGCAGTGAGGTTGTTTACGTGGGCTCAACGCCACCTGAAATCCTTGAAGGCCTTACACATAAGGGGAACGGAAAACATACAGGCCGACTGGTTGAGCCGCCGGATACTGGACCCCCACGAGTGGCAGCTACAACCGGAGGTATTCAAGTTGTTGATGGAACGTTTCGGGTGCCCGGTGATGGACCTGTTTGCAAACAGAACCAACAGACAGGTACAAAGATTCATGACAAGGGGGTCGGAAGCAGCAGCAGAAGCAGGGGACGCCCTCAACCACGTGTGGCCACCGGGTCTTCTGTATGCGTTTCCTCCTTTTCCCCTGATACCCAGGACCATAGCCAAGATTATCAGGGAGCAAGCACTAGTGATTTTAGTGGCTCCGTACTGGCCAAGGAGACCGTGGTTCTCCGACCTGGTGGACCTGAGCTGGGAACAACCAATGCAACTTCCCTTAAGACCGGATTTACTGATACAAGGTCCCCTTTGGTGCAGCGACACGCCATCGTTCAATCTGACAGCTTGGCTCTTGAACGGGCATCGTTAAGGGCACAGGGATACTCAGAGGCAGTACTGTCGACTCTTCAACAGGCCAAAAGACCAGCAACCAGGAAGTCGTATTCAGCCACCTGGAAGACGTTCGCAGTTTGGTCTGCCGGTAAGGGTCTGGACCCCGCTCAAGCCACAGTCCAAACTACTCTACAATTCTTGCAAGACGGATTGGAAAAGGATCTGAGGCCTAATACCCTGGCTCGTCAAGCATCAGCCATTTCATCTGTTCTGCAATCTATCTCCTGCAGAAGGGTGTTCCCGCATAGACACATTAGGCAGTTTCTCAGGACTGCCCGTAATATCTCCCCGCCAGTCATTCACAGGTGTCCTTCCTGGAGCCTTTCTTTAGTCTTAGATGCCCTGACTAGAGCTCCGTTTGAACCCCTTCAGCATGTCTCCCTGTACATGTTGACTATTAAGGTAGTGTTCCTGGTGGCAGTAACTTCTGCGCGCAGGATATCGGAGCTGGGGGCATTGTTCATGGATCCTAATTTTTGCATTTTTAAGCCTAAATCAGTAATTCTTAGGATAGATGAGGCGTTCATCCTTAAGGTGAATTCACTTTTTCATAGGGCCCAGGAGCTCATCCTGCCGTCTTTCTGCCCCAAGCCAGTGCATCCCAAGGAAAAGATTTGGCACACCTTGGATGTCAGGAGAGCTCTAAAAATTTATTTGAAACGAACGCAGGGGCTCAGGGCTTCTTCCGCCTTATTCATTAACATCAGACCTTCCTACGCGGGTAGGAAAGCTTCTAAGGCTCTTATTTCAAAATGGGTCAAACAGTGTATTGTGGAAGCCTATAAGGCTAAGAATAAGATTCCCCCCTTACAGATTTGGGCGCACTCTGTTAGAGGTGCTGCGACTTCCTATGCCTTTAAGGCGAGGGCATCCTATGAGGAGATTTGCAGGGCAGCAACTTGGTCCTCCCTGCACACTTTTGTAAAACATTACAAGTTAGATTTGTTTAGCTCCACTGAGGCGGCGTTTGGCAGGAGGGTCTTGCAGGCAGTTCTGGAGTCTCCCAGGGCTGTTTGCTCCCACCCGTAGTTTTGGGGCTTGGGTACATCCCATGCGGAGCACTGACAAGGGACAGAAGGAGAAACAAAAATTGGTCACCTATCTCGGTGAATTTGTTTCTCTTCTTTTCCACCTGTCAGGGCTCCGACCCTCCCTGTCAAACAGCCTGGCAGATGGGGAGGGGGTACTTGGGAGACTTTTTCCACTAGTTTTTCAAGTTCACTGTTAGAGTCTTTAGTTAACTAAGCGTTTATCAGTTCTTAAATTAGCCTGGTTGACAAACAGCACCCAATGATTCCCGCACCTGGGAGGGTGCGAACACTAATATATTAATGAGATTTTACAGCAAGTGGAGACGTTCCTCGGCTCGGTTACGGACTGAGGAGAGGGCAGCTCCACGCATGCGCAAGAAGAATTTCTTCTTCTGCCTCCTATCGGCCATCCGCAGAGCTACCCATGCGGAGCCCTGACAGGTGGAAAAGAAGAGAAACAAATTCACCGAGGTAGGTGACCAATTTTTGTTTCTGCAAATGGGTCTAGATAAGGGTCTCTGGCTAGCACTGTCACCCGTCAGGTGGCAGCCCTCAACAAGACTCTAGCGACTATTAAGAGGCAGGGGTATCTCAGGACACCCCCATGTCCGGCAATTTCTGTGAGGAGCCAGGGCTCTGGCTCCCTGTGATTCATCGCTTCCCAACCTGGCAGTTGAATTTGGTTTTAAGGGCTCTCACCGAACCCCCCTTCGAGCCTTTGCATTCCATATCACTTTTCTTCCTTACCATTAAGGTGACCTTTTCAATGGCAATCACCTCCGCTAGAAGGGTCTCTGAGCTCGGAGCACTGTCTATCGATCCTTCACTGTGCGTCTTCAAACCAAATTCAGTCGTTTTACGCCTCGACCCGGCCTTTGTGCCAAAGGTGAATTCTTTGTTCCATAGACAGGAAGAGATCATCCTTCCCTCCCTCTGCCCCAAACCAGTCCAGAAAAAAAGTGTCACACATTGGACCTTCGTAGGGCCTTAAAGATCTACATTAAGAGGACGGTCTCCTTTAGGAAATCTTCAGCCCTTCTAGTGGAGCTTACTATTCGCAAAAGGGGCAATAAGGCCTCTCATCCAGCAATTGGGGCTGGATTGCGGCATGTATTTTGGAGGCATACAAGGCCTCCGGAGTCATCCCGCCTCAGTCTATTCTTCCCCACTCCACCCGCGGTGCAGCTGCCTCTGCAGCATTCAGTGCCAGGGCTCCCTGTAGGGCAGCCACTTGGACAACTCCCCATTCCTTTACCCGACATTATAAGGTGGACTTGATGGACTCAGCTGATGCGGCTTTTGGTCGCAGGGTCCTTCAGTTGGTCCTTCTCTAGCCTTGATCCCCTGTTTCCCTCCCTGCTCGACGCTGCTCTGGTAAATCCCAGGCTGCAAGAGCTCCCATCCTGCACATCCCAGCAGAAAGGGCAATTGGTTTACTTACCGGTGAATTGCCCTTCTGAGTAATGTGCAGGACGGGAGCTTGGCCGTCCCGCTGAGCGGAGATCAAGGGCTGGAGGTTTTTCACGGGATGATTCTGAACTTGGGAGTCTAAGGTGCGGATTGGGATTCGGTTCTTCTCCCTCCCCGTCAGGATTTCAGTCAGTTATACTTTTTACCATTGTTAAATTTAATATAATTTCTTTTACGTGTTTTTTCAGTGCTTTTATAGCTGGAGGGCTGACCCCCCTCTACACACGGCCAGTCTCAGCTTTACTGTAGTCTGTCTCCTAGTGGTCTGTGCGGGGATCATCCCAGGCTGCAAGAGCTCCTGTCCTGCACATTACCCAGAAAGACAATTCACCAGTAAGTAAACCAATTGCCCTTTCTCTCATTTTCTCCCCCCTTCTAGGCAAACAAGAAGGAAATGGAGCTGAGGGCAGAGACACTCCCAAACTCAAAGTAAGACATTCCTGAAAAATAGGGCAATGAGGAGATGACTGGCAGCTTCTGACGAAACGCAGTAGGGGGCGCTGTACAGCGAAGCCACCCGCCTTACTGGGTTCGGTCTAAAAATCGCTGCCACCACCGGGAACCAGGAAACTAAAGGGATTCACACCTTCCCAGATATGTGAACCCCAGCCCAGCTCTAGCTCTTCGCCCACGGCTCCCCGAGTACCCCTCCTGCTGAGGTCAGTCCTCCTAGAGTCGCTCTCCGTAGGCAGGGCTGCTGGAACCTATGTGTCTTGCAAGAACTCCCCTTTGTGGGTATAAATCCTTCTAACCTTTAAAGGGGTACCAGAGCCTTTTTCTTTCCAGCCGCTGATCCTTAAACTACAGGCATAGACACATTGTTTTACAAAACAAAAGAGGTGCTTTATTTGACAAAAGCAGAAAAACAGGTTTGGCAACAAGGCTAAAGGAAAAGGCTTAGAATAAAGATAGAAGCAAACTTAAAATAGAGTCTCAGATTGGGGGTTCTGGTGTCCCCTGGTTTGAGTAATTGCCTCCTAGGACTGAAGGTAGAAAGGCAGTTGCTGGTACTTACAGGCCCCTTCTCATCACTTGTGTCGGTAGAAACAAGTGAGGCACATGTCTTAGCTGGCTCCCTGCCAGCAGCGTACTGCAGTTTCGAAAGAGAAAGTCAGAGAGTGAGAGGGAGGAAGGGGTGTGTCCTGGCTTTTTAAGCTCCACCCCTCCTCCCCTTTGGGAATCTCCCCCAGGTAGGGATTTCTCCTCCAGGTGAACTGCCTGAGCCCTCTGACCTGTGAGGGCTCATGGCATTCAACTTGAGATACTGATCCCTGTCCTTGGCTTTTGGAGCATGCCCAGAACACTTGTCCTGTGACCTTGCATTTGTCCAGGCCCTGGAGGCGGCAGGGTGGGGTGGGGTGATAGGGTGTAGCAGAGTGTTTGTCTAGGGTACTCTGGTAGGGAAACGGGCATTTTGCCACACAGCTATTCTTTCCAACAGTGGAAACCACCTCTTCTATTGGAGCACCTCCAGTCTGGGAGGGATCTGACAATTCTCTATCTGGTATTCTTGGTGCTTACTGGAGATGTCAATCACATTACCATAAAGAGTACCCTGAACTGTGACCTAGAATGCAGTAGTTTTCAGACTACAGTTCAGGCTTCTCTGGTTTAGACACTGAGAAGGACTATCTGGTTCTCTGCTATATTTAGTAACTTTTGAGTGCTCTCCTATATGAGCTCTCACTGTGCTGAGGACCAAAACCTTTCTGCCCTCCTCATAGTACATTTCCTTTGCACTTTGTGCAAATGTTGATATTGAAACCTCTGTAGTATTTGGAATGTACACGTAAAGGACAGACTGCCTTTTTCTGTAGCTAGTTAAAGCGCTTTGTGTTAACGTAGGCACAACTAATTGGTAACTTTATCCCCCAGCTCCGATGGAAATGCAAGAAGGAAGATGAGACAAAAGGGGGATACACAAAAGAAGTTCTCCTACAAATCCTGCAGAAGGTCCTGTTCTGAGATGCTCTTTTCTACCACTTGATTCCCTCTAACCTCAATGCTGTAAGAAAGGGTGGATGATTGTGGTGGAGCTACATATAAACCAAAGGGGCTCTAATTTTTTTTTCATTGTACAGATTTCTTAAACCCTCCTGCCAATTTAGAACATATTCCACTTGAATTAATTGTGAACTGTCCCATGGCTAATATTCCTGCACCATCATCATCTCCTACATTGACTCCTGTTGAAAGGGATGTAGTCTGTGACCTCCTCCCCTACAAGTTAGTGCTCCTTCAAGACTATTATACTATTTAGTTTGGTTGGGAGTTCTACTCTTCATTTGAAGCCTTAAATATTATCATGGACCTGCGTTGACTACATTGTTGCAATTTGCTGTGATTTTTGCAGAATCAACCATTTCTTCCAGTACTAGGCTGAAATTACAGTGAAACTGCAATGGGAGCTGTCTACAGGATCTTTAAATCCTGGCTCAGGCATAATCTTGTTGCCTGACCCCAAACTAAATCTGCTGCTGCTGCTGCTTCACTGGTTGCAGAATTTAAGGTTTTTTGGTGGAGTAAACACAGGTCCCTGAATATTATGGACCAATAAGGGCCACAAGTCTAGTCCTCAATTACCGTCAAGTGCTGCATGATCCCCCCACCTTCCCTTTACCACAGTCGGAAGCCAAAATGCTTCTATCAAGGTTCCTCCTTGCTGCTACTCCTGGTCAGCACGTACAGAGTGAGTAGCTCCCAAAGTTCTGCTCCAGGAGGAGAGGGAAACGAGGAGTCACCCTGAGACCGCATGACTCTTGCTGCCCTGACAAGGGGTTGCACTCTGCTATGATTCCTGGCTCGACAGCGGCAGTGGCTGCTTCCATCACTTCTAGTCACCTCTCTAAAAACCACAACCATGGCTTAGGCTGCAGCCCTGAACCCCACCCCAACACTTGCTCACTGACAGGGGCCACAGGTTTACTGTTTTAGGGGCTTCATGCAGTCTACAGTATTAATGATGTCCTATGCTCTTTGTGTTCCCATGAGAGAGCCTGACACGTAAGTAGCTATGAGCGCCATAGCAGCCAGCACTCTTCACCTTCCCTTACAGTGATGTCTGTTAAGAGTAGAGGGTGTACCTATAAAATTGTTTATAGCTTATATTTCTTCCTCATTCCCTACAGTAACTCTGGTTTTATGGGTCAAAGTGTCCCTTCTCTGTCTCCCAGCCGGGTGACAGGGCGCTTACTTAGGATCCAGGGAGGCGGTCCAAAAGAGTCTCTCTTTCACGTCAACATGGTTCCTTTTTAAACCCCCCAGCCTCTAGTAGCAGTGTCCTGGGGAAAGGCACGCAGAGTGTTGTCCCTTTTCCTGTTTCTCTATTGTCCACGAATGCAGGTTTCGATGGCCCTGGACTGCCAGGGTGGTGCCTCAGTGGCACATTGAAGGGCCATTAGCAACACCCTGATTCACTCAAGCCCAGTATCCCTGTACGTACCTGGTACAAGTTACAGTAATAACTAAGTCACATTTCTATACATGGTACAGGTTACAGTAACGTTATAGCAGTCATGCACATCTGGGAGCTGACTGACGCATGCAGCTCAATGCACCTAACGGGGTACAGGTAGGGTTTCCCATGAAAGCACTACAGTGGGCTCTGTCCCACCTCACTAGTTTGCAGAGTGTTTCAAAGCCCCATACCCGTCCTGCAGAGCAGTCTTGACAAGTTTTTCTGCCTCATTGCAAAGCATTCTAGTGGGGTTCTCCACAGAGTGCTCTGAGGGGTTTCTGGCCCCACCTGCAAAGCAGTCCAATGAGCTTTTCTGTGTCTCTCCTCCTACCCCCTTTGTAGGGTGCTGCAGCAGACTTTCAAGTCCCACCCATCCTTCAAAGTTCTCCTGTGCGTTTTCTGCCCCCCTACAGAGTGTTCCACTTCATGACGTTTGCGATGTTTCTGAGAGTGTCCTGCAGCAAGAAGGCTCCCCATCCCTCTTATATAGGGTTCATTCAATAGGGATATTTTGTTTCATAAGGATAATTTTGTTTCTCATCAGGGATTGTTTTTGATTTTTACAGTATGGTGAGGTGCTCACTTTGGTGGTCTCAAGTAAGAAGACTGGGAGTGCTTTTGTGGAGTTTGCCACAGTTAAAGCTGCTGTAAGTTTAGCAGAAGACTTCATATTTGCTGTGGGGAGACTGTAGGTAAGCAAGGCGTAGGGTTGCCACTTGTCATGGTTTGACCCTAAAACTCCCATTTTGGCCTATGGGAGTCTCTGAGTCAAACTGCAAGAGATGGCAACATTAGCAAGGAGATATCCAGTAGTGTCTATAGAGGAGGATGGTAACACACTGATACATGATACTGATCCTGAATGATGATAGTGATGGTGACATTCCTGAGTGTGTGATCTTCTAACCAGGGCCAGTCCTACCGCTGGGCGGCTCGATACGGCCACCCTGGACCCTGCTCCTGAGGGGACTCCGTACTCGGTATCTCCAGCTCCCGGCATGACAGTGGTTGGGAGCTGGGGACCCCGAGCACGGGGACCCCAGCCGACTCCGACTGACAGACAGTGGAGGGGGCCAGCAGGAGTGAGGAAGAAGCAGAGGCCACACCTCTCCCTCACTCCGTGGGTGCCCCACCCCCTGCCTGTCAGTCTCTCAGCCAGGGGAAATGTGGGAGAGGCGGGGCCTCTGCCTCTCCCTCATTCCCCCTGGCCGAGACAGCCAGGCAGCGGAGAGGGGGCCCAGCGGAACTTTTGGTGGTGCCGGCGGGGAGCATAGCAGCAGATTTAATCTGCTGCCATGGTGCCCGCCCCACCCGAGGCTCCGAGCCTGGCATGGGGCCCAGGCCGGCAGCGGCAGAAGAGGATCAAGTAAGTATTCCAATGGTTGGGCTTGGGGATGGGTGGAGGGGAGTGCCCCTCCTCTCGTCCCAGGCCCGGGTAGCACACCGGACCCAGACCGAACCAGGGAGCACCCCTAGGCCCACCGGCCACTGGTGGCTTTGCTGCCAACGGAAGAATATGGCCCCACCTTTCTTCCCCACCCTTGGCCCCACATACTCTTAAGGCTGGTCCTGCTTCTAACCAAGTTGGTGCAGAAAAATCTCCCGAGTGTACTCTTTATTGTGGAAGTTAGTTTTCTGATATTTAGTTGTTCACACAATCCCTCCCCCACGTCAAAAGTTCCTTTGCACTTCTAAATTTACCACTGGTAGTGCTGGGGCCAATAGTGTCCCGCTAGTATGCAATATCCCCCCCCCCCTTTATCAAAAATACATTGTCCCCTCTAGACAGAGAGTGGGGGTGCATCCGTTGAGGGGGGAAAATGACTCAGTTGCTGTGCAGGGGAATAAAGGCTGCCTGATTAATATGGATTAATCCCTTCAGGATTAATGAAGGAAATGCAGATGAGGGATTTAGTCCAATCGTCAACCCTTACTTTTCTGGTGTAATTTGCCTTTCACCCAAATTACAGCTAATGCATCCCATACCATAAATCTGTCATAGATCACAGTAAGGTGGGGGAAGTGCTTTCTCCAAAGTTAATCATTTTGTGTGAATGCACCCTTAAGTTTCATTTAAACCAGCTATTAGAGGGCTATGGACTAAATATTTGCAGGGTTTGGCCCATCTTTCTGGTGTCTTGCAAACATCATACCTTCTTTCCTACCCACTCCCTCAAGAGTTTGGAGTATGCGCTTAACTTATCAACCTGGCTTTGCCCCCCCTCCAGCAAGCCCCTCCCAAGCTGGTGCCTCTGTCTATGTAGACCAACTGTTGCACTGAGCTAATTGGTTCTCTTAGCAAGCAGGTAATAGTCTTAAGTGGCAAGTTGGGAGCAGTAAATCCTGTAATGACTTCACTCCAAACCTAGCAGCCTGCCACATCAGGCTTTTATTAGTGTAGCTTAAATTGACTAGGAACAAGTTTAAGCTGCATCAAAATAAGCAATAATTTTGTTTGTCATAGCCTTCTTTTTCTCATCCTACAAGGGATCAGTTCAATTACAAAGTTTTTTATTGGCACAAGTGATTCAGGTATTGCCAAGATACTAGGGAAAAGACTAGGGTTGAAACTCGATCTCAATGTTTTTTCTTGACTCGCAGAGAATCACAGTTATTGACTTGTTTTTAGTGTGAATCGAGAGAACCCCCAGTTCTCAAGACTTTCTTAGTTGAGAATTTTTCTTGTTTTAGCATGATTACTGTTTACCATGATTTACTGTGTACAGTATACCGGTACCATTTACCATTTACTGCGTTACTCTCAGTAATGCACATGCGCAAAATGACTGCCCTTTAGCAAAATAACGGCAACGCTGCCGGCGCCATCTTGGAAGAGGGCTGGGCATGTGCAGAACAGCTGTGGTGGCTATTTTGTGTATTCACATTACTGGGATGAACACGGTACACAGTAAATCCATATACAGTAAATGGTAAACCACAATAAATCGAGAGAAATTCTCAACCGAGATCTCTAACCATTACCAAGATTGTCCCAGCATCTCAGTAATGATTCTTGTGAGATTTTCGTGAGAAACAAATTGATTCTCGTTTCAGCCCTCCAAAAGACAGATCAGGTAACTCTTTTATTTGTCATAGTCTCCTTGCTCTGAGACAGCTGGTCAGGAACATCTGTTCAGATGCTGTGTCACAGCTTGCGGAGCCCTGCTCAGACTAGAAATTTGGGCCTGAGTTGGGACAAGGCTTGGAAGATTGTGATGTGAACCTGTTCTCTTTGGTAGGAGATGGCAGTGAAGCATGAAGTTGGCCTGATAAATAATCCTCTAAAAGTCTCCTGGCTAGAGGGCCAGCCACACAACAGTCCCAGCACGGTGTTCCCTGACAGCAGTAGCCAGCCAAGAGTGTCCAAGGTAAGGATAACATGAGCTGTTGGTTATTAAAAATCTGTTGCATGGCACCCAAAATTGTTAGGATATTTCACACACAGAAAGATGTTTGCAGATGAGTCCCTAGATCTACAGCCTTTCGTATTTTTATACCGACATAGTGGCCTTCTCAGAAGCAGCTGTTTATTCCATGGGGAACTGCAGAATGAGACAGAATTTATTTGAGTTGCTACAAATGTAGAATATATTTTTCTGTTTCTGATTTGGAAGGGATTTTTCTGCAGACCTCTGAACTGCCTTTGTAAGCTCCTTTGCCTGGAGTATGTTCTAATTTGCATGACTGTGCATCTCCCCTCACTCTGGAGTCCCTATGACCAATTGCTAGTTACACTAGGTGGAGTAGAATACCTCCAAAGCTTGTTATTAGGAATAAGTCACTTGGGAGAAGTACTTGCTGCATGTGAAAGGGAAGTTTGTGCCTTAGGAACAGGTTATATTAAGATCTGCATGGAGAACGGAGCACTATCTTTTGTGCTGATTCTTCCTCTTCTGGAGAGGGCAACTTATCCTGCTAAAATGAGGACTTACAGTAGGGTGATTATGTTTCTCTGTACTTTTGGAAGTCCCCCTTGTTTTATTAGTGTAACTGTCTGCTTGGAAGGGTTTGTGGGGTTTTTTGGAGCGGTGATATAAAACAGCAAAACAATGTGGTATGATCTTTCTAGTATTTGATCTAAAATTAGACAATTGGAAGACAATTTTTACCTAGTTACAGTTTCTGTATTTTGTCAGATAAGATCTATTGGCTTGCTGTCCTCTTTAGGACCAAATGCTCTGTGTTTCGTATAGAAACATGAGGTTGGAAAGGACCTAAAAGGTCATTGGGTTTAACCCCTTGCTCCAAGAAAGGATGCCTTATAACCAGGGACCCAAGAAAACAGCAACAAAAATCCTAAATTCTCCATTACAGTTTGCATAAATTATCAGTTACATAAATATACAATGTATATTTGTGTAAATTTACTTCCCAGGATGCAGTCTCCCAGCAATAAACACACTTCCTTTGCCCCAACCTTATACTACCTCAGTAATACACGGGGGAAAAGGTTACATACACCTCATCTGCAAAATCAGGCAATAAACACACACAGAGCACAAAAACAGCCCCTTTGCCACAGGGAGCTGTGTGGGTGGCATGAACATGCACAGTGTGATGCTCCACACAGTACCCTCCAACACACTACAAGGTCGCTTCCCCCCTTCAAGAGAGCACCAATACTCCCCACTCAGGCAAGGCACTGCCACTGTGGCTTGCCTCTACAAGGGGAGGGACTTACTACCTGATCAGAGATAAATTTAGCCTTACTCATTTTCTCCCCCTTCCATCCATCCTGGAAAGGAGGGGATAAAGCGTGGGTGAAGCTTAGCTCAAATTTCAACTCCAGCAGTTCATACTGAGAGCTGCCTGTGTATGACAGAGTCGAGGCCACAGAAACACGCTCTGCAAGCCAGATTTGGTCCCCATTTCCTGCCTCGTGAGGAATACTGTTATAGGCAGCAACCAGTGTTCACTGCTTTTGGCAGTGTCAGCTGAGATCCATGGTGATGAGCTTAAAGATTCCTTCATTGTTGTGCAGGGAGAGGCTCCAAGCTTCGCTTGGAAACAATGGTACCCTCACATAACTCATCTCTGCTGCAGGGGAGGGACCAACTTAGCCTGGCAAACTTCACAGACAGTGCTGTAGCCCACCCCTCCCTACTGAAGGGAGAGAGCTCATGGGTGACCTGCATCCTGGCTGTTTCTCTGTGTGGATGGAGTAGGGGCACACAAGCTTCCATTTGTGTGTGGCATGAGGAGGGAGTCTTGCTGGGGCATGTGGAGAGAAGTCCACTGTGTGTGTGGAACAAAGGAGGGGGGTTGCTGGGGCGTGTGTGTGTGTGGTGTGTAGGGGCTGTTGCTGGAGTATGTGGGAAGGGGGCTGTCTGTGTGTGTGTGTAGTGGGGAAGTGGGTGTTGCTGGAGTATGGTTCAGCTAGTTTAGGAATTCCCAAAAGTTTTGTCTGTGAACCCGTTTTGAGACTTAAACTATAACTCCGACCTCAGAGAGCAGTAAAGCCATGGAAAATGTATCAAATACCAGTTGAGAGCATGCCCCCCATCTGCAGATTATATGACTCCATTAGGGCCCTGACCCACATTTTGGGAACTTCCAAGCTTGTGACTCCATGACTAATCAGCCAAGAATGACATTGAAAGGAGGACAGGGACTAGTGTAAAGTGGTGGAAGCATGACCCAGCATGGCCCTTGAATGTCATGGATCCCACTGATCACTCAAGAGTGAAATAAAAAAACAAAACCTAAAAATCAGTCCTTACCACAAGCAGTCCTGTCTGTCCAATAGTATAGAAGTTGGAAACTAGCCCCTGTGTGTATGTAATAGCCGGATATTCTCAGCAAAGGTTATATGCTCTTACCTTGGTTTTCTCAGTAGTTTGATAGACCCTTAATTCCAAGCAGCAGTTTATGTGAAATTGCACCACCACTACCTCGCTTGTTTGGGGCTGTGGAGGTTCCACTCGGAGTGCATATACAGCTGCAGGGTTGGGCAGGTACAGCCACAGACCATCAAATCCTGAGTGCAGGAGGGAGCAGTGCTAACGCAACACAAAACTGGTTGGAATGCAGCAGAAACTGCAGATTCCTTATGGGGAGGAGGTGTCTTGACTCTCATACAATAGGCCAGATAGTCAGGATCTGCCCCGCTTAAGTTGCCCATGTGCCTTTTATAGGACAGGACCCAAGTAAAAGCTCTGTGTGCCTAAGTGGTCATTAGAACAATCTGGGGCCAGTAATGAATTCTTGGCTCAAGCATGTTTGCATGTCAAGGTTTGTGACTGGATTTGACTTGGCTGTCTGCCATAACAAATGTTTGATAGTGGGAAGCCTACGCCTCTGCCTGCTGCAAGGGATTAACACAGCTGAGCAGGAGAGGGCGGAAAGGTGGCTGCTGATGGTATAGCTCTACAGCAGTGCAAGAATCACTTTGCTCAGATAGAGCCCCTCCAGTCTCTGTGTGGCTGCAAGACATCTAGATGGTAAAAGTTATATGATCTCCAACTTGAAGATTCTCCTATCAGCTGGAAAGCTGCACTTTGGTTGAAAATCCTTCCCTGCTATTGTTGTTATTATTATTATTATTAACAAACATTTATATAGCGCCAGCAGTGTACCTGGCACTTTACAAAGTAATAAAATAGACACGGTCCCTGCCCCTAGGGCTTACAATCTGAGAGACAGGAGCTGGGGGAGAGACTTAGGAAGGGGAACAGAGGGAGAGACAAGGGGTCTAACATTCATGAAGATGCGAGGTCTCAAGTGCACGTACTTGGCTTGGTTACGATGAGAATGACAGCAGGCAATGATTATTGCTATGATTAACATCAGTGGATGTGTATTATGCCAATAGCATCACCATCCTTCCTGCTTCCTAGGCTCACTACTTTGGTGTCGTCTGATTCCGCATCCTTCTCTCCTTCTAACGGACCTCCTTCTTTTTCCTGATGACCTTTCCAAATTCTCTGCTGCTGCCAAAATGTGATTCTGTGTCCTGATAGCTTCTTTTGGCCACTGCTTTTCTCCTTACTGCTGTCAAATCTCTCTTCTCAAGTCATTCAAACTGCATCTGCAGAGAGCTTTTGTCCATCGCTTTGACCACCTGTCCCATATGTTTTCATACTCACAGTGGCTTCACTTCTGTATTGCATTCAAGGTTCTGCTCATTCTGAATCTTGTCCTTCAGCTTAGCCCTTATCCTACCCCATTTTGTTTGCCCCATATGCGGTTTCTTTCATGTCACCCCAAATGCCTAAATTAGACTCCTGTTTAAAGTAATCCCTGCTTCTCCACCAGAAAACCTCTGAAGAGCCACCAAGTGTTTCAGCTGTAATCTACTGATCCCGTTTTGCCTGCAATGTCCCTGCTTGTGCTCCTAGGTTGTAATCATCTCCTAGGAGCATTGAGCTATTGTTTGGCACACTGCACCTGTTGCACAGTGCCAAGTACACCAGCGCTATATAGATCATAGGAGTTTTATTAAAGCCAGCTTGGGTCTCAGCAGTGGAAGCTCCCTCCTAATAATGTCTTATCTGGAACTTCAGTACTGGAAACTTCTTACCTGTGGCATGCCATCAGTGCTATGCAGGCATCTAGCAGTGTCCTCTTGTAAGGCACTGAAAGCAACAATCACTCTGATGCCATATGGCTTATTTATATTGGTTGGTTTGTCTGATGTGTCATATGGGATGAGGACAATTTCAACCGCCTTCAAAAGAGTTTACTCAAATTAAGCAGGCACCTAGGTTTTGCATGAAGCAAAAAGTCACAATTTTCCAATATATGATACTGGTAATGGGCAAAACATTTATTTTATTGAATATTTAGTATCCCACCCCATCCTGTCATAAGCAGCTTGGGGCAGCTTACAATTTAAAATTAAATAAAACCATAAACTACAAACATATAAAACAATCTGTAATAGTAAAACCACAGCCCCCAAAAGAAAAGAAAAAACCTCAACCCATCCCACCCCCTACCCGTCTTCCCCCACCAAAAGCCTGGCGAAACAGTCAAGTCTTGCATTGACATCTGAAAGAAGGAAGATCCGGGGGACAGGCGGACCTGCACCAGGAGGGATTTCCGCAGCCTTGGCGCAGCCACCGAGAACACCCTCTCCAATGTTGCCACCCTGCTAGCTTGGGTGATCTCAAGGAGAGTGCTCCCAACCAACTGCAGGGGCCGATGCAGAACACGGGGAGTGAGGTGAGGCCCGGACCATATAGGGCTTTATAGGCAAGAACCAACACCTTGAATCGGGCCCGGAAAACTATAGGCAGCCAATGCAGTGAGCGAAGAACCAATGTTAAATGCTCACGATGACCCATCGCCTTAAGGAGGCGGGCCACGGCATTCTGCACAAGCTGATTTAGTACCGCAAAAGTACTCCAGATTCCAGTACCACTTTACTTGGAGCCAGCCACTTGCACAGAAGGGTTCTTATGCCTAACACTTACAGTGGCTGTCAAGCGATAGCAGCAGTAGCACTGTTTCAGCAAAGGAGCTCACATTTCTCCTGGTGGCGAGGCGAACCTTTACCCTCCAAGGGCCCGTTTTGAAAATCAATATAGGTTTCAAGAGCTACATAGAAATTGTGGGCAGGGGTGGTCAAGGGATGCGCTAAGGAAAAGGAGGGTTCAGATCACAGATCTGTGCTATGGATCTGCCCCTTATCCATGCGTGCATGCCATCCTCTCCTCCTCCCCCCCCCCCCCCCCCTTCTCAGGATCTTGCTCTCTTTTTCACCTCTAAAATTGACAAGATCCGCCTGGAAATCGCTTCCAAGTCCTCTTCCCCCTATTCCCCTATTCCTCCTCTCCCCCACCTCTCTCCTGTCCTCCTTCTCTCCCGCCTCCCTTGAGAAAATNCCCGGCTCGCTCCCGTAACCCTCGCCCTTGGCTCACCCCCACCATTCGCCATCTCCACTCCTGTACCAGGGCTGCTGAACACCTCTGGTGCAAGTCCCACTACCGCGTTGACTTCCTCCACTTCAAATTCTGCCTCTCATCGCTCAACTCTATCTCCCTCGCTAGACAGCAGTACTATGCCTCGCGCATTGAGCCCTGCTCCCGGGACCCTCGCCACTTCTTTTCCACCTTTGACTCCCTTCTTAAATCCCCCTGTCCTCCTCCTCCCTCTTCTCTCTCCACTCAGGATCTTGCTCTCTTTTTCACCTCTAAAATTGACAAGATCCACTTGGATATCACTTCCAAGTCCTCTCCCCTACCACTCCCCCTCCCTTGAGGAAATCTCCTCCCTGCTCTCCTCCTCCAACCCCTCCACTTGCCCCCTGGACCCGATCCTTCCCGCCTCCTGACCTCCATTGCTTTCACCGTCGCCCCTCCCCTCCTGCACATCATCAGCCTCTCCATCTCAACCGGCTCCTTCCCCTCTGCCTTTAAACACGCCAGTCTCCCCCATCCTCAAAAAGGATCCCTCTGAGCCCTCTAATTACCATCCTGTCTCGCTCCTCCCTTTTGCTTCCAAGCTCCTTGAATGCGTTGTCTACTCCCGTTGCCTCGACCTCCTCTCTGCCAACTCTTCCCTTGATCCCCTCCAATCTGACTTCCGCCCCCTTCACTCCACTGAAACCGCTCTGGCTAAGATCACCAACGATCTTCTTGTGGCTAAGTCCAACGACCTTTACTCTATTCTTGTCCTCCTTGATCTCTCTGCTGCCTTCGACACTGTTGACCACTCGCTCCTACTTGAATCGCTTCACTCCCTGGAATTCTAGGACTCTGACCTCAACTGGTTCTCCTCTTACCTCTCTGACCGCTCCTTCAATGTATCTCTTTCTAACTCCTCCGTCTCCTCCTCCCTACCCGTCTCGGTCCGGGTTCCCCAAGGCTCTGTCCTTGGCCTTCTCCTCTTTTCTATCTACACCCAATCCCTAGGCAAACTCATTGCCTCCCACGGTTTCCAATACCACCTATACGCTGACAACACTTAACTCTTTCTCCACTCCTTCCCTCTCCCCCTCTGTTCAAGCTCGTCTCACCAACTGTGTCTCTGATATCTCCGCCTGGATGTCTCAACGCCAACTCAAACTGAACATGGCGAAAACTCGAACTCCTGATCTTCCCTCCCAATCCTTTCTCTCCCCTGTCAATTGCCATTGACGGGGTCTCCATCCTCCCTGTCCCCCAAGCCCATAGCTTGGGCTTCATCTTCGACTCGCACCTTACCTTCAAACCCTACATTGACTCTGCGGCCAAATCCTGCCGCTTCTCCCTCAACAACATTACTAAAATCCGCCCTTTTCTGTCTGCCTCCTCTGCCAAAACTCTCATCCATGCCCTAGTCATCTCACGCCTCGACTATTGTAACCTCCTCCTCACCGGCCTTCCCTGCTCTCACGTTTCTTCCCTCATCTCTGTTCAAAACTCTGCTGCCAGGATCATCCACCTAGCCCGTCGCTTTGACCATGTGTAGCCGCTCCTCTCCTCTCCACTGGCTCCCCCTTCCTGAGCGCGTTCTGCACAAGCTCCTTGTCTTCACTTACAAAGCCGTTCACAACCTCTCTCCCTCCAAACCCCTGTTCGAGCACTGTGCTCCTCCTCCCTCACCCTCCCACGCCTCCCCTGCTCCCCCAACCACCTTCGTCCCTTCTCCCTCGCTGCCCCGCATGCCTGGAAATCCCTGCCCACATCCGCCTTGTCCCCTCCCTTCGTACCTTCAAGTCCCTCCTCAAAACCCACCTCTTCCGCTCTGCCCTTTGTAACTCCTGCTAATCATCCCCACCCAGGATTATCCCCCACCTGTTATTTACAAACTCCCATTGTACTGTAACCAAGCCAAGAACGTGTACCTGAGTTCTCGCATCCTCATGATTGTTGCGTCCCTTGTCTCTCCCTCTGTTCCACCTTCCCTGTCTCCCCTCCCCATCTTTTATATTGTAAGCTCTCGGACAGGGACCGTGTCTATCTTATTCTCTCTATTGCGCCAGGTACATCTCTGGCGCTATATAAATGCTTATCATAATCATCATCTCTTCTCCTTTGCCCTAAGCTCAGTTTTTTAGTGTTTGGGGGTAGGAAATAGATCCAGGGGCAAGATCCAGGAACTGGAAAGGGGCCACATGAGAACTAGCTGCAGACTGTATTTGAGCCCTGGGTCTGGGGTTCCCCTCCCGTCTTAAGACTTTCAGGTTATTCTGCTAGGGAGGGTCTCCCAGCTGTTGCATTTGCAGCCTTTCCAACAGAAGCTGGCAGAGAAAACAGTAGTAGTAGCCTCGTTGCTTCCTCTGAGGTCCTTTGTCTTCCTCCTCCTGGAAAAATGTGGAAGGACTGGGGAAAGGAGCACAGATCCCTAGGTGAATGTTTACTTTGCAAAACAAGAGATCTGTGCTCTTGATGCTTTTTTTCTTTTCTTTTGGCTTGGTACAAACAAAATAAGGCATGTACATTTAATTATCTGGACAGACACATTTACTCTTTTTCACATTTCTTTACAGCTAATTGTTCACAGTACAGTGTAGAGAAGTGATTCTCAAACGGTTTGTCTCTATGACCGTGTTTTGAGACTTAAATATCACCCCATTACCCCTAACAGCAACAAAGGCATGCGAAGGCTAGTATACATATAGTTGGAATCATGACCCTTATCTGCAGATGGAGCGACTCACTCTGTGGTCCTGACCCAGTTTGGGAGCCTCTGGCTTAGAATCAAGAGCTTCTTACCCTCTGACTAATAAAAGGGAGAAGTCACTATTGTTGCTATATGGTTTGACTCTTCAGTCACTTGCTTGTCTTCATTTGCAGTTCAAGGTAGCAAGAAAGTGCCCCTCCTACTAAAGGGAACGAAACCCACTGAGGGGAAAAGAGCTTCCTTGATGTTCATATTCCGTATCTCCACCCCACTCATGCTGTGGGTAGAGGCTTTTACTTGGTCTCTGAACCAGTTTTCTATGCCACAGTTGTAGCTTTAGGATTCTAGAACTGTTGTCTTACCCAAACCAACCCATATGAATTACTTAGGCTGTTGACTCCTGTACCACTCTCTGTGAGCATACAAATCCCCTTTACAGCCGCATTTGTATTCCCAAAGTAGCAAGTCTCTGCATGAACCAAATGAGATACAAAAACAGGAAAGGAGAGGAGCTCCCAGAAGAATGGCAACACTTTACCAGATTCCAGCATGTGGTGGTCTCATCTGACCAGGTGTACTGACAGCTCGGTGGGCAGAGTCCTTAGAATGGGCAACAGCAGCTCAGGCTGTGTAAGACAAGACAATGAAAGAGTCCTGACTCTTCAGTACCTTTTCCTTCTCTCAGCGCTAGAGAACCCACTACAGCTGGTTAGCAGCTTAAATGCTGCACACTTTCACACAGCATAATCTCTTGGGTTTTGTTTCCTGAGAGTCTGCAGAACATCCTCAAGGAGTGATAGTCCCAAGTCCACTTTGAAGGAAAAGAACGGATCAGATAAGTCAGAAAGAGATTTCCCTCTATGGGGGCCTGTTTCAGAGGTCCACCAGTCTGTAGCCTGGTCTTTGAGAGAGACCTCGGTCTGTGTCTGTGTGGATTTATGGGAGCAATTGGAAGCACTGGAAAGGGAGATGTTTTTAGAGGGAGAATTGGTGTGGTCAATTATGTTGGGGCAGCTGGAACTGTCCAGATAAAGCCGAGGAGGCTTGGGAGGTGGCTGTGCCTTGGCTAGATCTTGTTCACTCTGACACGACAGGTAGTCTGATTTGCCCTTCCGCTCTCTCAGGAATTCCCTGTTGTTGTACTGTCCATTGCTGTCAAGCGTATTGCTGCTGTGATTCAAGATAATAATTTGATTACTCAGTTTCTTATGCCTTCTGAGCGAGAGACGCTTGAAGAAAGTTGAGGACTTAATGGATCCTCTCCGCCAAGTGTCCATGGTGAGGCAGCAAGAAAAGTTATTGTGGGTCACTCGCTGACAAAGGCACTGGTTAAAGTTCAACGGGAAGCCTCAATGTCCTATTTTCCAACTCGTAGAGCTAGAAGGAAAAACAAAATGGGCAGATTTCACAAGAGATACAGGCTCATTCCTATCACAAATACCAGTGTTACAGGCAGGGAACTGTGTTCACTGCATTCTTCCCCCTGCTGCCAATGGGGAAAATTTGGAGAACATGGGTCCCTGATTACAGGAGCCACAACAACTTAAGCCCAATTGTATATAGGCATAATCACTCTTTTTTAAACAGAGAACAGCCTCTGGCATTCAATCTGTTCTGCCAAAACAGAGTGGAGAAGAGCAGCAACGGCATGTCTGCATACTAACAGATTTACCCAGATCCTAGAACAGAACGGTGTCTTGGATAGCCTGAATGCTCAGTTGCCATAGCAATCTAGAGTGTGTGGTTGCCATGTTGGTCCCAAATGTAAAAGATGGAGATGTAGCTCAAATGGTATCTTTTTTTTATTAGACCAACTTCTGAATCCCCCATGACACCAATCCTTTTCTTTTTCCTTCTGGCTTTAGAAGTTGGTCCAGTGAACTACTTAATCTCCATCCATTACCATAGTGGAGGGAAAAGTATAAGCACTTCACTAAACAGATTGGGCAGGAACCCTTAGCTCAGTTGCACTGAGGAAAGCAAAAGAGGCACCATCTAAAGCATTTTGAAATAAGATAAGCAGTAGAGATTGAGAATGAGGACTTACTGTGTAGTAGTGCAGAAGCAGCTGAGCCAAAGAACAGTCAGCAGGAACTGAAGCACTCTGTGACGAGAACAGCCCCTGCGTTAGACAATCCAGCAAGGTGGTTGGAAGGCAGGTGTTAAAATCCACTGTGCCTTTTTCTTTGCTGTCTTCCTTTTGCACTTCCTTCTTTGGATATAACGCTAGATCTTCCTTCATTTGTGTCTTGTCCCTGCTCCACAGCTTCCCAGGTTCTGCCTGCCTTATTCGTGTTTGTTTTGTCACAAGCCCTTGCTGACTCAGCCACTTCAGAAACTGGGCTTTACGCTTAGTAATTGCCAAGATTGCAGGAAGTAGGTGGGGAGAGAGGGGTGATGCAACGGCCCACACACTGTGCCCGAGGATAAGTAGAGACTTTGCAGGGGCATTAGAATTGCTTTCGGAGCATTCCACAATGACTTCCAATGTGTGTGCTGTTTAAACAGGACCCAAGTCGTCTCTGGAGCTCTAGCTACAAGTGAGCTCACTGTATGTATGAGGTCCACAGATAGAAAAGGGCGTTCTCCTTTTTCCTTAATTTCCAAGCTAGAAGTGTCAGGTGATGAGATGCTAAATTCTGTTGTCGGTGACTCACCTGCAAGAGCCTCGTGATGGATAGTTATCCAAGCTCGGATGATGGCATGGGAATCAGTGTTCATTGGGTAGGAACTCCTGGTAGCTGTGAAGGGAGCTATGTTCATTTGCTAAAGATTATTGATTTCATGTGGCACAAGGACTGCCTTTAACTCTATCCATGCTGCTTTCTCGTGAGATCAAAGTGTAGTTTATTCACAAATTGTGAGAACTGGATTACAACCCAGGAGTTCTCCCAACCTCTTGCGGCAAGAGCTTGGTTTCAGATCTAACCCCATCCTCCATCTGGCAGAACCTCTGTACCCCACTCCATTTGTAAAAAAAAAAAAAAAAAAAAAAAAAATGTAATAAGAGCCTACTTTTCTGTATTTGGTGATACTTCTCAAAGCCTTCCTTTCACATGCATTGACATTGGTCTCAAGGATCAAATGCTGAATTTAAAAGCCAATGATTTACCATTTACCAGAAATGCGACTATGAATAGGTTTACCCTGAGGCACTCCCCAGATGAACTTTTTCAACATGCCACCACTGGAGCTAGTAACGTGTCCCAATACTCCCCTTCCCTCTAGCTTTAATGGGTAGCATGAATGTACTGCTTCAGAACCTACCACAGCTGCTCTGAAGCAAATGGCTGTTGACAGGGAGCAACTTTTCAAGTTTGAACTGGCCTTTGCCCTGAAGTAACAAGGGGATACATTTCCCCAATGTGCACAAACTGTCCACTGCAGAAGTTTATCTAAATATGGCTTTGGTGCCATCAGCCATTTTGTCCAGATAGAGTTGCTTTAAACTTCAAATGTTGAGAACCAAGACACGTCTGGCAGTGTAGCCAGCTCAAAAAGAAGTGACTTATGCTGAATTCATTGAAACTCCTATTTTTTTCCCCCAATATCTCAAATGGGAACAGGGTTCTAGAAATCGAGTTGTATTCTGCCAATAATAAAAATTCTGCAGTTGAAGCTTAGCATTTTTGTTGGCAGAGATAGCCATGTGATTGCGCCGGTTCCTTAGTTTTAGCTAACTTGTTAGCAAAGAAAGCAGGTAGGTAACACTCAGAGAAAGTAGATCTGTAAATCTACATGAAAGTAGATTTTTGGCCAGTTTTTTTTCTGACTAATCGTGCTTCTGAAACGTTTGTAATTTTACACTGTTGGTTTGATTTCATAACTAGCAGTGTGTACATGTGATGCTTTACCCACCAGTGCTACAATGATTTCATGCTATACTTGGCATTAAAAACAACAGTAATGCAAAATTTGAGAGAATTTATTGCTTAGGTAGCTTGCATTTGGTACTCACTTGTGATGGTAGTTGTTGCACAATATTTGCAAACATTAATTTAATCTTAGGGCATTAACAGAAGATGGTAGCTCACACCAGGTCAGTGTCCACCTGCTCATTAATTAGGTTTTCACCCCCACTCACAGAGGGGTCTTGGAGTATGCGAAGCCCACTGTGCAGGCAAATACAGGCTAATAAGAACCCACAAGTCCATACTGCGTCAATTAGGTTGCATACAGCTCCTCTGCATGTATGGTCCGTTAGCATCAGCTGCTTTTGATACCGTTGACCACGAGATGTTGGTGACTCGCTTGCGGGACTGAGCCAGGGTGGGCGGAATTGTTCTTGAATGGTTCCACTCATCCCTGGCCAGAAGAACTCAGTGGGTGATGCTTGGGGATTGTTCATCATCTCCCCGGGACCTCTCGTGTGGAGTCCTGCCAGGTTCCATCCTGTCCCCTCTCCTGTTCAACATGTATATGCAGCCGTTGGGTGAGGTGGTGAGAGGGTTTCATGTTCGGTGTCATCAATATGTGAATGACACCCAACATTACCTCTTTTTCATCTGACCCAGACCCTGCAGTCTAGGTGCTTGCCTAATGTTTGGCAGCTGTGGGGGACTGGATGAAGGTGAGCCGACTAAAGCTGAATCCTGACAAGATGGAGATGGTGATAGTGGGTTAAGGCGGTGGGTGTGGCATCCCCCGTTATTTATGGGGTCCGTCCCCCACTATCTTCTTGGGTTTGGAGGTCGGTGTGCTCCCCGATTCCTGGCTCCGCCTGGCTGTCCAGCTGGAGACTGTGGCGAGGAGCACGTTTCACCAATTACATGTGTGACGGCTTCGGCTGTGTATCTCAGACTCCGACCTGGCCACCGTCATCTATGCTTTCATTACCTCAAGACTAGATTATTGTAACGCACTGTATGTGGGACTACGCATGGCAACGGCCCACCTCCTTACGGGAGCATGTCGCTGGGAGCACATTATGCCAGTGCTCTGCTCCCTGTACTGGCTGCCTATAGTCTTTCAGGCCCGATTCAAGGTGTTGGTTTTGACCTATATAGCCCTAAAAAGTCTGGGCCCCACCTACCTGCGAAACCACCTCACTCCCTGGACCCTGGAGCGGCCCTTGTGGTTGGCCAGGGGCGCCTTCCTGGAGGTCCCTTGGGTATCATGCGGGGTGACTCTGGAGAGGTCATGCTCGGTGGCTGCACCTAGGCTGTGGAACTTCCTTCCAGCGGAGGCCCAGTTGCCTTTGGACCTTCCCTCCTTTTGACAAAAATGCAAGACCTTGCTGTTCTGTCAGGCATTCCTTGAGGGAGATGGGTGGGTTAGGGTAGTAGGGTGAAGTTTAATTTAATTGTACAGTTTTTTAGAGTTGCTATATATTGTGTATGTGTTTTATTTTGCTGTTAGCCGCCTTGAGCCACTGTGGGTGGAGGCGGTGGGGGGATAAAAATATTTTAATAAATAAAACTAAAACCACAGGCAAAGAGCCTACACCATTCTGAGGAGGGAGTGCTTCCTGCCCCTTTCTCCACGCTCACTCTCCCTGGTGCCACAAGAGAGGGCTGCCTACAAACACAAAATACAGGCTGTCTGTTTGTTAGGATGGACACACTAAACATGAGGCTCCCCCTCTCACGTTTAGTGTGTCCAGCCTAATAAACGGGCAGCCACCTGCATAGACCGAACCAGGCTATAGTCTTGTTTGTTTAGACCCTTAGAGGATGCTTATGATAGCAAGGTAGTGGGGAATTCCTTTGCTTATTCCAGCTCACTATTGTAATGCCATCTTTCTCACTCAAATGACTGATAGTGCTCTTAGAAACAAAACATGCATTAAGAATCAAAAATAACAAGGGCAGCAAGATAACATTCTAGGCAGAGCCCCCTACGCACACCTGTTCCTTGGCCTCTCAGTTGAGAATGCCCATGAATGTTTTCATTAGATGTAGACGCTTTACTCTCTCTGCTAAATGCTGTAGGTAGTAGACACCAGCTAGCAATAAATCCAACCATTAGCCTGACTAGTTCTTCATCTTTATTAACCTACTGCCCTTTTAAAAAACTAGCCGCAGCACCTATCCAATGACAGTCTTGTGTTTTCGTAGAGCATCTATAAAGCTGGCATTCTGGAAGCTGGGACACAGGTTCTGTTTTACAAACACAGCTCTTGTCATTTGTTCCGTAGGATTCGGTGCTTTCTGAACGGGATTATGAAAGCCTGGTGATGATGAGGATGCGCCAAGCAGCTGAGAGACAGCAGCTGATTGAGCAACTCAAACGGGAAGATGAGGAACAGTCCTAGCATGATGGGAATAAACATTCTCCCCTTGTCGTCTAAAATATGTTTTCATAAATTAAACCAATAAATTTCCTTTTGTAAAAGTTGTCTTGAAAAGTGACCGAGCTGGCACTCTTTGAAGTCTGGCAGCCCTTTGGTTGGTGGGGAGAGTCACAGGGAGTATGGCTGTGCACCAGCTGAATCACCTGACCTATACTCAGATAAAGTAGCTGCCCCTTAATGGAAGATTGATTCCAAGTGGTACTGGCTGCATGCTATTTCCAGAGACTTGCAGCGGCAGCTATGCAACACCCTCAGGATTTTGCCCTGAATTTTTACACAGGAGGAAAAGTGCTGCTTCCATAATAAAACTAGAAGTTCAAAGAAATCATCCCATGGAAAGAAATGAGTTTGTCTTTGTAAATTAATTCTTTATTATTTACCAGTTACAGGAGAAACTGGGCAATACACGTACTCAAGTAAACCAGCAGTGACATTGCAGCTGGCAGGATTATAAAGCAGATGCGGAGATATTCACAGGACCTTTCTCTACTGTTCATCTAAGAAATTATACTGGAATAGAAAGGACAGTGTCTGACCACTTCTATTATGGTATGTCACTGGCCAGGTCATTGTTTGGCAGCCTGCTCTTACTGTCTGAGGGACAGGGTAACAGTCACCTGCTATGCTGCAGCGGTGGACTCTGTATGCAGTTCCAAGTAGGGGACAAGGCTAGCGTTTGACCTCGCTGTTACTGAATGGACAGTATTAACACTTAAAATGCTGGCATTACCAGACTACCATTCAAATTAATGCTCGGGGAGAGCCATCTGTTTTCCAAAGGGTTCACATTCAACTTGCCCTTAGAATTGACCAGCCAGCCTCCCTCCTCATGCAAGTTACACCGAGAGCAGCTTTCCATTATCTGAAGTTTGGACTATGCAGCACTTCCCCTCAAAGTACCTGGAAAGTGGGTCAAAAAAGGAAATACTCCATGGGGAAGCTCAGTCCCAGCCCTGGTCTTGATTATCCACAGGCACCTCTTGTCCAGGAGGAATGTGGGCGTTGTCTGTACTCTCCTTGTGAAGGCACCACACCAGGGTCTGCCCCACCCCCGTCATGCTGATCACACGGTAGCCACACTTCTCCAGCTTGTCCAAGACGATCCGGGGGGCATCATTTACATAGTACTCCCAGCTGCAGCCAGATGAGAGAAAAGGAAACAAGGTTGAGAAGCAAGAGGCACAATTTCCTTTGCTGATGGGCCTGACAACTTCAAGCAAGTCGGTGCAGGACACAGCATCTCCACACTGGCCTCCACTGTGCGCCATAATTTTGTGGCTTCAATTTACAAGAGCAAGCAAGCAAGCTGTAAAATTGGAGTGTGGGGCTGGAAAGAGTAGTTGTCCAAAGCCATGTCTGACTAGCTGCTTGGGCCTCTGGGTTGAGAGAACTACATCCAATCTCCGACGTGTACACAGGAATGTTACTACAAAGGGAATAATGCCTCCATTGTTGAAGTCCTGCTGCAGGAGAACTGAAGCCTGAACTGGGAGCTAGTGGAAGGCTCTGCATTTAGATTCTTAGGAATTTAGAGGCAATCTTGGCATTTGACAGAAAGCACAGTAAGTACCAAACTGGGTCAGACCAATGTAGGGTTGCTACCTATGCAAATATTTAAGGAACACTTATGAAAAATACATGTTATGCCAATGCAGGCCCTACAACATGTATTTTTCATAAGTGTTCCTTAAACTTTGCATAGGTAGCAACCCTAGACTAATGGCCAGGGCCATTTAGACCAGCACTGAGTCTCCCCAGACTGGCCAGTTCAACCAAACAGGTCCTATGAAGCAATTCATTTCCTGCTACTCGCTCCCAGCCCCCAACTGTCAGTCTCATCCACTGACCAATTTGACTAATAGCCATTTATGGACCTCTCCTGTAAGAATTTATTCAGTCCTATCTGGGACCCATTTATGCAGTTGGCACTTCATAACCTCTTCTGACAATGAGCTCCACAGCCTAGGATTGGGGGGGGAACCCTTTTTGTTTTAAATCTGCTAGTCAATTTCATTTTGTGTCCTCTAGTTTTCCTATTTGGAGTGAGTATAAACAGCAGCTCCCTGCTTACTTGCTCTACACCACTTATAATTTTGTAAAGCACCATATGCATTCGTCTCTGGGATAGAAGGAATCCTAATAAAATCCTGGGTGAGACTAGAGCTCTGAAGCTAGGTTGTGTTACTTTAATGGGCCAAAGACAATTAATACAGAGCTCATGGTGGAGGGAAGGGGTTGTCCAGACAAAGTAGTAGTTCTGGAAGAGCATTCATACACTGCTTGGTAATATGAGAGATTAAACAAAGGTAAATTCCTCCTGCATTTGGGGCTAGATCTATCCCTGAATGCAAAATCCTGTCTGGACATGCTGTGGTAAAAATACCCTGGGGTAACTTGACTACCTTGTCTGAATATAGCCAGGATTAGAGTTCTCATAGTTTATCTATAAGCAGGTTAGCGTATGTTGTAATTAGGGTGGCCAGATATGCAAATTGTGGACACATGAGAAATGCAGGTTGCAGGGCTGCATTGGAGCCAATGCAGCCCTGCAATCTGCATTTGTGTCCTCTAAAATCTGCATATCTGGCCACCCTAGTTGAAACGGACACAGTGAGCAACAAAGATTTCATCCTGTGAGGAAAAATCTTAAACGCAACAAGTTACTTTTCCCTCAAGAACCTTCATAGCTGTGAAATGATCTCCCAGAGATATCAGGCTAATTCAAGGTCTGACTGCATTCTGGCCACACATCAAGGCCCTCTACTCTGAGAAAGCCTTCAAGCCTTCTCAACATACATACAATGGTGGGGGTTTCGGAGAACTTGTATCTTAAACAAAGCTTCCTAGAAGCCAGGAAAGGGAAAGATTTTTAGAAACCTCACAATGCAGCATAGCTTATGGGGTGGGCATATTTGAATATTACTAGGGTAGTAATGAGCTGAACTACCTACCCCACAGGCCCATCTGTGCAAGTTTTTAGCACACTACAAGACATGTTAGTTAACCTGTTAACTGTTCATGCAGAGAAGCTACCATGTTTAAACATGTTAGTAGCTTGGTTCAAAGCTACAGGGCTTATTAATTAGCCCACTCATTTAAATACCTTTGAGATCCTCCTAGTGCAAGAAATGTCAGTATCTCCACTTTGACACTTCCTTCCAGGGTGCAGGAAACATCATCCCTTCCACCACCAAGACAGAAGATCTCATCTCTGTCTTGTTGGAGAGTGGATCTCTTATGAACTAATTAGAACACCTGCAGCATTGAGCAGCTCTAGCTCTTTTTTAAAAAATTGAGGGTTTTTTCATTTTTCAATAGATGTATGACATGTTGAAGCTCCAGCTCAAACTCATGATGCAGTATAGCAATGGAGGATTGTGTGGGTCAGTGGTAAAGCTGTTCGTGGAACTGTTGCCATGAAGAACTTGGCTTGCAAACACTTAGCTATAGTGGCCCAGTCGTTTGATGTCATCCAGCCTTTCACGTTTGGCTAGGATTTCTTTGGTTGCTAATGCTTATTAGTGATGATACAAGTCTGTACTTTGCTGTAATTACAGATGTTGTATAAAAACACCAGATACCTATCTTTTGAGTAGTGCTGCCTTCGGTAAGAGGCTTTCAGTGTGTTTAAAATACCAGGTAGGGTCACATGCTGAAATAAGGTGATTATTATCTCTATTATGCAGATGAGGAAGCTACGGCAGAATAAGCTGTAACTTATGCAAGACTGAGGAACATAATGGGCAAGGCAGGAACAGATCTCAGGTTTGGACTCCTTGCCATCAGACACTCTTTCTTTCTCTTATTCAAAATACCAAAAGGCCCTTCTCCACAAGAACAGAGTTTGAGTTTTCAATGGAAATCTAGAGGTGAAAATGGAAGTGGGGAGGGAAAAGGTGTGGGAGGAAGATTCCATATTCCACCCACTTGGGACATCAACTTGAGAATGCTGTGCAAGTGTTCAGAATTTGAGTACGCACACCCTGCTGGTCTCCTTTAAACAAAGTGGCATGCAGGACTGGTGTTGGGCATCAACTCCAAAGCAGAGCCTCTCTGGGTATAACACAATACGTGCTAACGGATGCAGGGGTGTCTGCAGGCAGTATCTAGATCCTGCTGAACTCAGCAGGATCAGGAGGAACTGAAATGCCCACTTGCCTTCAGGTTCTGGAGGGGGAAAGCAGTATTCTGCCACACATCATCCACATGCAACATGAAAATGAAATATTGCTCACAATAGACTGTTTTCATGATATGATGCTTCTCTGGTTGAAAGCAGCAAAACAGTCAATAACATCACCATTTAAATGTTAATTACCATGCACAGGAGCCACCACTTAGTCCAGTGGGACAATTCACTCCTTCCCAGCTTGCCCTTTCAGGCTGTCTGCAAGCTAGGTAGACATCAATGCATTTGTTATGCTTGATTCATGTTACCAGGCTTATAATAAAACGTTAGTCCTAACTCTGGAATCCTCATTGGGGCTCTATAACACAGTGGTATCTCTCTCAGAGAAATCCTTGGTGCTCTATTAAAAGTGATCAGAATTTGAAAACGCCAAAGTGGGGTGCTCCATGCTCTGCCTTATTATTTCCTCAATTTGCATAAACAATTTATATAAATAGTTCACATTTAAAATAGCCAATTGTCTAAATGAAGGCTAGGCTGGGGAAAGGCTTTCACAAAACAAGTAGGTTAATCACACACAAACACAGATGACACATCTGCTGTCCTAATCATGTGTGATTAGCTTGTTGGGTGGGGGCATGGCCCAGATCTGTCTCACAGGGCCCAGCTGATGCACATGCTGCCTGGCCCAGGGACAATGCTGTTTGTATTGCCAGACAGTGCTGCCTGCTGCACTGCAGGCACTTGGCTGTGTCTCACAGTGCCTGGAGCCCAGGCCAGGCTGGACATTTCAATAGGGGCAGCTGAAAGCATAACTGCCTCCGATAACCAAGTTAAAGGGACTTCCATTTTTTCTTAGAGTTGCTCTTGTGGCAGTAGAAATTCACTCAATTTTTCTAGAGGATCCCCCTAGAATGCAACACATCACACCCTCAAAGAGAGAGGGGTAGAGCTGCACTTCAAAGAGGTTATTTTGTCTTTGTCTCCTCAACCCCTGTGCCAAGGGAGAAAACTGCAGCTGTTTGCCACATCCACAAAGTAGTACTTGTTCTATGTTCCATCCTAGCAAGTGGGCAACTACATGTTGCCATCTGTACAATCTGAATACTAACCAGAGACCTGAAGCCATAAGAAATAGGTCCAAAAGATAAGAAGATAGGGTCCCACGGGCAAGATCAAGAGGAAAACTCCCTGGTGGGAAGCTAACAGGGCATTAGTAAAATGACAGGATTTTTATGGGAGGCTGTATCCTAATACTGCTTCAGAGCTTCATCTTTTAAAGTAGTCTCCAGCTTGTAGATATAAAGCTTCCAGTGTTGCCAATTTAACTGTCAGTCTCATCATATCTTATGTTCTTAAAGCTTCCAACCCTTGGAGTTATGTGAGTACACAAGAAGGTGTAGCAGATCCTTGTTCTCCTATGGGTTGTTGGAGGATTGGGCCCAAATATGGGTTGGAGTAAATCATGGCAGATTTTAGCCCTGGGAGAACATGATCTTAATTTGGTAACTCCACTGGCCTCATTACCCGGGGGGGGGGGGGGGGACATGGACCAGGAAGAAACTATTAGCCACTGAAGAAGAGGCTTTTAGAAGAAAGCAGAGTTTGGAGCTCGGGGATGAGGTAGAGCACCATAAGAGAAACTTGTCTCCAGGGTAGAAGCCCAGCAACAGTAAGCATAGCTTGGACCAGCCACATAGATCAGGCCAGAGAGGCCCAAATGCTGGAGACTAGACAGGTCACTGCACCAGACAATAGGCCACAACCTCAGGGAGGCTGCTGAAGTGTTGGAAGCAGAATTAGTGACTTTGTGATCTGTGGGAACTGGGCCCTGTACAGTGTATTCACAGTGATGAAAAGTAGTCTGGCATGAGCTGGGCTAGATCCTGAGAGCACTTAACTACTCTTCCTCCCCTGTTTCGTACAGCACAAAATTCTAATATCGCAAGAAGTCAACTGTAAAGGGAGCTGGATGTAAACAGGATATTACCCATGTGCAAACACCACTAAAAATTAAAGGTGTGAAAATCAGTAAGGACAGAAAGGAGTACAGAGGGACCTGGAGAAATTAGAAATAGTGGTAGAAAACAGACAAAAAACTAATGATGTGGAACAGGCTAACCAGTATTCCTATGAGGAAATAATGTAACCTACACATTGTCAGGACTATCTAACCCTGCTGGAGGCAGTTGAATTTGCATCAGGAACTCAAACTCCAACAGCAGCAATAATGAAAGATGGTGAGAGAATGAACAAACAAGCTTGCAATGAACATGCTCTTGCCTGGTAATTTTGCAGCAAAAGAAAACCAGGCCCAAACTGGAGACTATGGAGGTGATCATCCCTCATTATACAGCTCTGTTTAATATCTAGCTTGAATCTTGTGTTTGATTTTGCCAATCTCTGTGCCAGAACTAACTACTTTTACACATGGATTTTTTGGGAGGATTGAATTACACTGCTGTAAAAACAGCTGGTATTTAATTGGTCCAACTTAGTATTAGTAGTATACACCAATTTTAAAGTGTTTATTGTAATGAGCTGTACTGCTGAAAACACTTAAGCCAGTAACTGGTTTTCTGGGTGTTACAGTTTTGCTGGTGTGTTTTTTTTAAAAAAAGCTCATGTAATTAAATTGATGCAAGAACTGCTGGCAGGCCTCTCCTGAATGGGAGTTCATAAAAGAGCAAGATTTAGAGACTAATTTAAAAGCAAGATTTTGTTAGATTATTAGTGTTAGGTGATAAGAGACTGAATTACAGGTGAAGGTTAAAAGTCTATCATCTTGGCTAAGTAAGGCTTGTAGAAGGAGGCTGCCCTCACCAGGATAACTTCTTCCACATAGTTGGAGGATGTCAACAGCTGACAGAGTGGAATTATATTGGATGGCAAATGGGGCATAGCTTGTAGATACAGGGTAGCTCAGAGCCAAGTATTAAGAAATGCTTCCTGCCAGAGACAGCTATTAGATTATCAATGCTGATTTGTTATGTAATCTTGAGCAAGTGGCATTTTGTGCTTCAGTTTTCACACCTGAGAGTCATGCAATGCTCAGGCTGCAGACCTCTTCCATTTCAGCTAATGGCTCAGTTCCCATTGGTTTTAATGGTGGAAGATATTATTTAGATTTATCCACTGCCCTTCCCATAAAGGTTCTGGGCAGCTCACAATTAATAAAATAATTCAAGCAATAAAGCCTCTGACCCGACCTTCAAAGTTCCCACCGTCCACAATCCTACCCAAAAACCAATCCGACCCCTATCCTCACCTGCCAAATGCTTTTTCAAATAAAAATGTTACACCACCTCTGGCAAATGCTTAGATTTGGGCTCAAGCTAACCTCAAGCTAAAGGGAGTTCCACAAAATAGGGGCATTATTATTATTAGCAAGCATTTATATAGCACCAGCAATGTGCCTGGCAGTTTACAAAGAAATGGAATACACACGGTCCCTGCCCTAGGGCTTACAGTCTCAGAGACAGCCGGGGTGGGGGGAGAGATAAGGAAGGGGAACCGAGGGAGAGACAAGGAGCGTAATATGCACGAGGATGCGAGGTCCTAGGTGCACGTGTTTGGCTTGGTTACATCAAGAATGATGGATGGTTGGTCCATATGGTGAGGATATGAGTACACAGACCTCAGGTAACAGATTGTACTGAATGGAGGGTATCAGCAGGAGTTAGGTGAGGGGAGCGAGAAGCCAGGGAGGGCAGAGCGAAAGATGTGGGTCTTGAGGAGGGATTCGAAGTTACAAAGGGAGAGGGCAAGGCGGATGTGGGCAGGGAGGGAGAAGGAACAAAGGTGGTTAAGGGAGCAGGGGAGGGTGAGAGAGAAGACAGAGAAGGAGCGGAGTTCACGGACTGGAGTATGGAGGGAAATTAGCACAGAAAGGTAGAGGGGAGCAAGATTGTGAAGAGCTTTATAGGTGAAGACTAGGAGCTCGTGCAGGATTCGTTCAGGAAGGGGGAGCCAGTGAAGAGAGAAGAGGAGCTGCACTTGGTCGAGGTGGATGACCCCGGCAGCCGAGTTTTGGAGAGAAAGGTGAGAGCAGAAGGTTACAGTAATCGAGGCGAGAGCTGACCAGGGCATGAACAAGGGTTTGACAGCAGAGACAGAGGGAAAAGGGCGACTCTTAGCAATGTTATGGAGGAAGAAGCAATAGGATTTGGCAACAGAGTCGATGTAGGGTTTAAAAGAAAGGGGTGAGTCAAAGATGAAGCCTAAGCTATGGGCTTGGGGGACAGGAAGGATGGTGACCCCATCAATGAGGATCGACGGGGGAGAGGAAGGATGATGGGGGAAGATAAGAAGTTCAGTTTTAGCCATGTTGAGTTTGAGCTGACAGTGAGACATCCAGATAGAGATGTCAGAGAGAGCTGGTGAGGTGAGCTTGAATAGATGGAGAAAGAGAGGGAGTAGAGAGAGAGAGTTGAGTGTCATCAGCATAGAGGTTATATTAGAAGCCATGGGAGGCAATGAATTTGCCTAGGGACAGGGTATAGATAGAGAAGAGGAGAGGGCCAAGGACAGAGCCTTGGGGAACACCAACCGAGAGGGGAAGGGAGGAGGAGGTGGAGTTGGCAAGAGACACGTCAGAGAGGTAGGAGGAGAACCAATCGAAGATGGAGCCACGGAAGCCAAGGGAGTGAAGGGAATCCAGCAAGAGAGTGGTCAACAGTATCGCAGGCAGCAGAGAGGTCAAGGAGGACAAGAATGGAATACAGGCGATTAGATTTAGCCATAAGAAGATCGTTGGTGATCTTAGCAAGAGCAGTTTCAGAAGAGCGACGGGGATGAAAGCCAGATTGGAGGGGGTCAAGGGAGGAGTTGGCAGAGAGGAAGTCGAGGCAGTGGGAGTAGACAACACATTCAAGAAGCTTGGAAGCAAAAGGAAGGAGTGAGACAAGACGGTAGCTAGAGGGGTCAAGAGTGGACTTTGAGGATAGGAGAGACAGTGGCGTGCTTGAAGGTGGATGGGAAGGAACCAGTAGAGAGGGGGAGGTTGATGATGTGCAAGAGGGCAGGTGCAACAGTGGAAACAATGGAGGGCAGGAGGGGATGGGGTCAAGGGGGCAAATGGAAGGGTTGGAGGAGGAGATTTTCTCAAGGGAGGTGGGAGGGAAGGAGGGGGAGGAGGGAGTAGGAAGTGATGTCGAGGCGGATCTTGTCTATCTTGGAGGTTAAGAAGGAAGCAAGATCCTGAGCAGAAAGGGAAGAGGACAGGGGGGCTTGAGGAGGGAGTCAACGGTGGAGAACAGACAGTGAGGGTCCCACGAACAGGACTCAATGCGGGAGGCGTAGTAATTGTGTCTAGCGAGGGAGATAGCAGAAGTAAGGGAGGAGAGATAGAATTTGAAGTGAAGGAAGTCAGCATGAGAGTGGGACTTGCACTAAAGGCGTTCACCAGCACGGGTGCAAGAGCGGAGGTGGGCCAAGGACGGGTTGTGGGAGCAGGCAGAGCAGGAGGAGAGGGGGGCACTGAAAGCAGAAATGGCAGAGTCGGGGAGGAGGAAGAGAAGGCTTAAGGGGGCGGGGGGCAAAGTCCAGGGGGTTAATGGCCTGCAGGTCACAGAAGGGGCGTGGAGACAGGGAAGAGGAGGAGGGACAGTGGGAGACATTGAAAGAGGCAAGGAAGTGGTCAGAGATGGGATGAGGATCGAATGAGAGATCAGAGACAGAGCAGTTCCTAGAGAAGACGAGGTCAAGAGAATGGCCGTTAGCGTGGGTGGGGGAGGTTGAAGGAGGAGGCAAGAGATGGAGGGCTGGGAAGGGACATCAATGTGAATGTTGAAGTCACTGAGAAGGAGAGTGGGAGTATCATCGGAGAGGAAGAAAGTGAGCCAGGACTCAAATGCAAAGGAAGAGAGAGAGAGAGCCAGGGGGGCGGTAGATGACAGCGACACGGAGATGGAGAGGGGAGGGGAGTAGAGGCACAGAGCGAGCCTCAAAAGGAAGGGAAGGAGAGAGAGGGGGAGGAGGAGAAAGTGGTTGGAATTGCCAGGAATTAGTGAGGAGGAGGCCACGCCACCACCCCGGCCTACGGAGCGGGGCTGGTGAGAAAAGGAGAGACCCCTAAAGGAGAGGGTAGCTGGGGTGACAGAGTCAGAGGGGGAGATCCAAGTTTCAGTAAGGACAAGGAGCTGGAGGGAGTGAGAGGAAGAGATCATGGATGTAGGGGGCTTTATTGGCAGAGGAGCAACAGTTCCAAAGGGAGCAGGAGAATGGGAGCTGATCAGGGGGAAGGTAGAGAATGGAGATAGGATTGGGAGAAGGGGGGCAGCGGGGCAGACGAGAGATAGGGAGGGTGGAAGAGGAAGTGTGAGGAGGTTGGAGAGAAGTGATGCCCACCCCTAAGAAACAGTTACTCAGTTGATGTCAACTTTGCCCCATTCCCAGTGTAGCTTACCTTTTCTCTCCCATGGCCACTGAAAGTTAGTACATACTCTTAAGGTCTTGGGAGCAGATGATGCCTATGGGCAATGCTCAGGATGGGGGAAGGGATGGGAGAGTTCAGTTCATGGATATGCCCATGAAGCCATCCCGTATTTTTGAGTGCATGCCCTTATCTCTACTCCCTCCCCCCCAAGCATGCTCCTCCAGTGCTTGGGGGTAGCTACTGGATCTATGGGCCAGATAAAAACCAATTGCAGCCTTGCCGGCTGGATTTAGCCCACAAGCCAGGGGTTCCTCATCTCTTTATATAATGTCCCTGCTCCCTGGCTTGTACCTAGGGCCAAGAGGAAGTATAGGAAACCTGCTGAATGCAAAACCAGGGGCTCAATAATAATACAAAGTTAAATTAACATGGGAGTTTAATAATTAAATTAAATCCCTATTTAGGCAAGCATTTTGAGAAGTGCCCAAAGCAAGCTTCACATATTAAAGCATAAAAGCAACACCCCCTCCCTGCCCCCACCCCCCGACTCCAACCCTCTTTCCCCCACTGTGTATATGCCCCCTTTTGGTTTGGAGAAGCCTACATAGAGCTCAAAAATCAATGATGAAAAATGGAACACAAACTCAGAAGATTTTGGTATAACAAATATTATGAATGGTTCATTATGTTAAACAGAGTTCTGATTTTTTATTTCCAAATACTTGAGATTCATCATGGACTAATTCTGACCACAGTCAATTCCCTCTGAAAAATGAAGGGATGTTATTTAAAATAGGAGATGTCTGGCCCTAGTATGAATTGGGAGGAAACTGTAGGTTTCACTGCTAAACGATCCCATCGCTCCCATCTTAACGAATATTTCACAAGTGAGAAAAGAATGGCTTTGCTGCATAGAGAAGGGCTGGGGCTGATGAGGGAAGGTAGGCAGGAGAACAAGCATTAGGATACTTACAAATGATTGCCCAGCATGTTCCTCTTAATAGCACCCAGATAGTGCATCAAATTGGGATCGGAATGTTCATCTCCAACCATTGTGGGTCCAATCTCCTGCAGAAAGAAATTTAGAACTCAGTAGCTAGGGAAAATGCTATTGTCTGTGTTCATTCTACTCCCCCAGCGACAGGTGTAAGAAGAGCATCTTGGAGGGAAAAAGCAGAGATGGGAGAAACAGTCCCATCCAACATCCAGACAGAAAACAAACATCCTGACTGCAGATCTTTAGGGAAGTTTAATGCTTATATTAGGTCGACAAATGGCATTCCTGCTGCTAAGAAGGGGCTTGTGAAACGCAAGGAGTACAACCAGGGCAGGGAGCTACTGGAGAGGAGATATACAGGATAATCCGATTGACAGGAGAGATCAGCTTCACAAAAGCCCTTTTGTTATTCAAGGTTACTGGCTGAGCAGTCGCACCAAGTGGCAACGCAACAATCTGTACGACTCAACTACTAAAAGTGTTCTAACTTCTTAGTACAGAGCAGCAAACTAGGACTCTCAGTTAGATCCAGAATCCTGTAGAGCCCTCTGCTGGCTGAACAGGAAGCACCAATGGGATTCCAAAATAGGCTTTAGGAAGAGCAACATCCTGGGAATAATTGGTCACAAAGAAACTCCACTGCCATTATAATTAATGGAGGGAAACCCTTTAAACTTAATTAAGAAGAAGATGGGTTGGGATAGGAGGAGGAAGCTAGGAACAGAAGAACAAGTCTTAGAGGCATGCCAATGCTTGTTTATTGTAGTCTATTCAGAAGCTTTAAACTCACAGAGTTCTAAAAGACTTCAGGATCAATGTCCAACGCCTAAACTAAGGCAGGATTAACTAGGCCTTGATGAGATGTTTATCCAAGCTCCTCTTGAAGATTTCCAATGAAAGTTCCACAATTTCATTTGGCAACTTGTTCCATTGCCCATCTGTTTTACAGTTAAGAAGTTCTGCCTAATATTCAACCAAAATCTGCTTTTACACAGTCCTGTAAAAGTGGTATTTTACAAGACACAAAGGTCAGGATTCACAAACCACTTAATTCAAAGAAGTCACATTGAAGCCCACAAGGGTAAGTGGTTTGTGGATCCTGGCCTTTGTGTTAGTGGTTTGCACATCACAGCCAAACGCATTTTTTGTATCCTTCTTTTATTCAATTTTTTTTTTAAGTTTATACCCCACCCCTCCTGCCAGGCAACCCGGGGCAGCTAACGAAGTCAAAATCAATAAAATACAATAAAACATATAAAAAACACATAATAGTAAAAAAATGAGGAGAGAGAAAACCTGACACACACACCCCCCAAACCAGCACCCCCACCCTTTTCCCTTGCCAAATGCCTGACAGAACAGCCAGGTCTTACAATTCCTGCAGAAAACTGGGAGGACCAGGGCCAGTCGGGTCCCCACTGGGAGGGAATTCCAAAAGGCACAGCGCAGCCACTGAGAATGCCCTGTGCTGCATGGTTTGCCAGGAAACCCGAGGGACCTCCAACAGGGTGACCCCAGATGACCGCAGGGGCCGGTCCAAAACCCGGGGAGTGAGATGGTCTCGCAGATAGGCAGGGCCCAGACCATGTAAGGCTTTATAGGTCAAAACCAACACTTTGAATCGGGCCCAGAAGACTATTGGCAGCCAGTGCAGAGATCGAAGCACTGGTGTAATGTGCTCCTGGCGACCCAGTCCCACCAGGAGCCGGGTCACTGCATCCTGCACAAGCTGCAGCTTCCAAGCCGTCACCATAGGTAGCCCCACGTAGAGCACGCTATAGTAGTCTAACCGAGAGGTGATAAAAGCAGGGATGATCGTGACCAGATCCAGAACCAAAACCAACGGCCGAAGCCGCCGCACCAGATGTAACTGGCGGAAGGCACTCCTCGCCACAGCCTCCACCTGGAGATCCAGGTGGAGCTGCGCATCGAGGAGCACCCTCAGGTTCCACACCTGGGAAGCCAATGGAGGACAAACCCCCTCAACCGAGGGGGCCATCACCTCCATAGACTTACCCACTAACATCACCTCCATCGTGTCAGGATTCAGTCGCAGTCAATTAGCCCTCATCCAGTCCCCCACAGCTGCCAAACACTGGGCAAGCACCAAGACAGCCGGGCCTGGGTCAGTTGAAAATGAGAGGTACAGCTGGGTGTCATCCGCATACTGATGACACCTCACCCCATGCCCCCTGATCACCTCGCTGAGCGGCTGCATGTACTCGTTGAACAGGAGAGGTGACAAGACAGAACTCTGCTGGACCCCACACGAGAGGTCTCAGCAAGATGAAAAATAGTCACCGAGCACCACCCGCTGAGTTCTCGCAGTCAGGAATGAGAGGAACCACTGACGAACGATCCCACCCACCCCTGCACTGTCCCACAGGCACGTCACCAACATCTCATGGTCAACGGTATCAAATGCAGCTGACAGATCTAATAGGACCAAAAGGGTCGATTGACCCTTGTCCTTTTCCCAGCGCAGATCATCCACCAAAGTCACTAATGCTGTCTCAGTGCCATGCCCCGGATGAAAGCCATACTGCGAGGGATCCAGATAACAGACGCGGTCGAGATGCCCTTGGAGCTGCTGAGGACGGCCTAGAGGACGGCCATCCTAGAAGACATCCAAATTTAAGGCTCTACCTATCATGCAGAGGGACCAGATTAAAATATTCCAGAGTTGTATAAATCTCAGCATGGTTGTTGGAATCAGCTACATTTAACATCATCTGTGAATGTTACTGTAACTTTGGACCTCTGCAAGATTTTATAAGTATTTTTGCAATATGGTTTAGAACAGTTTGATCCTTTCTACATGGTGACAGAACCATATTTGGGGACAACGTATTGTAAACAAGGGCTCCAATATGGTAGAAATTACCAGGTAGCTGGGACAAACAGAACACACAGATTGATTTTACAGATAAAACAAGACATGGAAAATATTTGGGAGAGGAAAACAGGACAGAAAAAACTAAATACACAAAAGCCCCCATCAAATGGAACATAAACCAATGGTTAGAATAGTCTGCCTGTCCATATTGCTTTCCAGTTACAGAATTGAAGATTCACAGCCCCTACAGGAGGTGTTAGGAAATACTGAGTTCTGCGGAGGTGAAGAGTACAATATAATAGTTAAGTAAATTGTACCAAGCCACAAACGGACAGAACTTGAAAGTCCATGTCCAGAGAACCTGTCTAGCAAGAGCTCAGTCACTTAAAATATTCTGTCCTACTTTGTCACTAGTTCTGCCACACAAGCACATTCACACAAGCATTTTGTTTAGTGCAGAGGGTCCTAAATCATGGGTCAGTACCTCAAGTGGGGTCATGATCAATCTGTATTCAGTACATTTTGAATCTCTTTATTTCTGTCTGGGATCACGGGATTATATTTAAGCCTCAAACTGGGGTTACACAGGGGAAAAAAAGCTTGAAAACCACTGGTTTAAGAAGTAGCTCCCTCCTACTTAACTCAACCTTGCCTCTGTTCACACAAACACAGGTGTTAAAGCAAGCTCTCTCTGCAAACGAGGTTTGAAGTTAAACCAGGGAGGGAGTAATCTTCTCAATGGGTCATGCTTATGTGTACTGTTCAGAGGAATTTCCTTCTTCATGCAGACCTCTACTGTCCCAGCAAGCCTCAGAACTGCCTGTACTCACCCCTGCTGGAAATTTTCCTTCATGAGTATCCATTTGTCCCCAGATCTTTCCTCCTTCAGGCGCCACTGCAAGACCTGCCATTTTTGCCAGGCTTTTGGCAAGGGAGGTGGGTAATGGGAGGGTGGTTGGGTGGGGTTTGTTTTCCAGTTTTGATTTGTGAGACCTTTTAAATGTTGATGTTTTATATTGTATTATTTTAGTGGTTTTATTGTAAGCCGCCCTGAGCTACCCGGGCAGGTTAGAAATCTCTGTATAAAATAAATAAATAAATAAAATAAAATGACCCAAAGCAGGAAGATCAGGGAAGGTGGGATCTTTAGACCCTGGTTCATGGGAACAGAGGCTAAAGGAGGTAGTTACTCTGGAGTAACATCCTAAGATATTTTTTTAGAGGGAAATTCTCTCAGAGAGAGATTTTGAGACCAAGTATTCCATAAAAGCATGGAAGGATTTGGAAAGAAAGAACTGAGTAGGGCACTGGGGGGTGGAGGGCGATGGGATGAAACCACCCCTATTTCCAGAAACAAATTCTGGCCATGATCTTACTTCTACTGAACAGCGACTTTGCTATCAGAAAAAAATGCAGATTCCTAGTGACAGAGGAGCAGGATTGTACCCCAGCGAACACAGGAGATGGGACTGATGCAAATAGGAGATTCAGCGACCAAAAACCTGTCTTTGTTTTAACCTTGGGAATGAGCTCACATACATACTGCTTCTGCAACATGTTCGCATGTGCAGTGGTGGGCAAGGACATGAACCCTCGGAAGCAAACATTAAAATAGCAGCCAAGGGCAATGCAACTTGGCCCATGATTGGTTTAGTGGTAAAAGCACATGGTAGTAGAAAAATAGCAAGGTCTAGTCCACTGGTAGCACAGCTTCAGCATTGTCTGTGGAAAACCAAGAGCAAATGGTGCATGCCCAGCTGGAAAAGTCAGGGTGACAAGTATCCTAATAGAGTTAAGAAGAAGAGAACAATCCTCTTAGTTGTGAGCTTCTGCCTCCCATCGCTTACTGGCTGGCCAAGCCAGTTTCTGGAGAGACTGGTACTTTATTCACAGGAGATTCTACCTACAGTCCTCTCTCGGTCACTCAGTAAATGCCAGGTTTTCCTTTTAGTCGGTTTCTAGAGTTTATTCTGGCAATTTATTTAGACAAATGTTACCTGCAGTTACTAGTTTTCTCATTGATTCTAACGTACATTAAAAAAAAGGAACTTCTTGTAGCTTTCGGGGGGGGGGCTCTGAGGTTGGGGACCTGGTACAGTTGTACCCCCCACATCAGGCCTGAGTACAGCAATGGTAAAAGCTTGCTTTGCTGGCTTATTGTAGGCTATTCTTTAAAGCTGTTCATAAACAGTTTTGTTGACTAGTCTTTGATAATGTAATCAAGTGTGTGTTTAAATCTGTGTAAGACAGACACACACACAAAACACTCAGAATGACATTCACACATATATAGTCCTTTGTTTCTCCAGCTATGGAATACAGATGCTGATAGAGGGATTCAATCACATAGAACCTACTGCAGTACCAGGCACTGAATCCGTAATGGAACTGAAGTATGAGACCATAACCTTGTGTCACCTTAATCTAGATTTTTGCATTATTTGTAGTCTATGTACAAGTGCTATAGACACAGGATGATAGCAGACACAACATGGGCCCTCTATGGGCCCCCTGGGCCGGGGACTCATTGTCACGCGAGTTTCTAGGCCACCAGATGTGGGAGCGCTGCTGCCCCTGCCTGGTTAGGCAGTTGGCCTGGATTGGGTCTCCCAGAATATCCCAGGCCCAGAGTTCGGGCCAACAGCCACCCAGGTGGGCCATAGCGAGCCTACGTGTCTGTTCCTGCCGCCATGGCTGCCTGTCGTGGGGGATGGGGCCACCCGCCTACGCATTGCTCCCTCTTCCCCCATGGGGGGAGGCTCACCAGCAGCCAGACCAGTCAGACGCACCTCCATTCAGTGCCCTGCCCTGCCCTGGCCGGGGCGGCCCTTCCTCCCCAGGCTGCACAGTCTGGGTGCCAGCTGCACGTCTGCTTTCACCCACAGTCCTTTTATTATTACTCAGTTTGGTTCAATGTTATTAAGGCAGCCCAGCCAGACTGTGGCATTTTCCAAATAGGGGGAGGACCATCTGGAGGGGGCAGGGTGCAAAAGGTGCTCAGGGGAAGCACAACCTGGGGCTTTTGAAAGATTAGCTGGATTCCAAACGTCCAATAGAAAAGAGCCAGAGAGTGAATTCAACGACAGGTCTGTAGCCCTGCGGGCGGTTCACTAAGCAGACACACAAGTGGTGGTGGGTTTTAATCTCATTGCCAATGGTCATGTCTCATATGCAATGCACATAGGGAAAAAATAATCCTAACTATACTGACACAATGCTAGGATCTAAACTAGGAGTTGCCACTCAAGAAAAAAATAATCTTGGGAGTCATTGTGGGCAATTAATTGAAAATCTCAGCTCAGTGCGATGCAGTGCTCAAAAAGGCAAACAGAATCTTGGGCATTGTTTGGAAAGGCACAGAAAATAAACTGAAAAGTACAATGCTGCTATATAAATCTATGGTGCAACCATTCCTTGAATATTGTGTGCAGTTCTAGTCGCCCCCATCTCAAAAAAAAAAAAAAAGAGAGTAAAAATGGGAAAGGTGAAGATAAGGACAACAGAAATTATCAAGATTACGGAACAGCTTCCTTACAAGAAGAGGTTTGATAGGTTAGGGCTGTTCAGCCTGGAGAAGATATGACAGAGGGGATATGATTTTATAAACCCATGTGTGGTGCGGAATGAGTAAATAAGGGAACTGGGAGCTGTTATTTACTATCTTGACTAATACTAAAAGTAGAGAACGTTCCATGGAACTAAACTGGCAGCAGATTTAAAACAAAGGCCCTTTTTGCACAGATGCCCACCCCCTGCCAGGTGTGCAGGTGGGTGGGCAGTGGGGCATCCGTGCATCCGCCATGGTGGGTGAGGTGGGGTGCGTGCGCCCACGTACTATTGCCCACGTACCGAGCAATGGGTGCCAATGGCGGATGCCCCATGCGTGGAAATGGGTGTGGTGAGTGGGCATCCGTGTAATGGGCCGCCCATGCACCACCCACCCACCGTGGCCTCCACCCATCCCGCTCGCACCGCCGGCCTGTTTGAAAAGGGCCAAAGAGACGAAGAGTACTTTTTCACTCAATGCACAATTAACTTGTGGAATCTGTTGCCAGAGAATGTTGTGAAGGCCAATAGCGTGGCTGGGTTTAAACAAGGATTGGATAACTTCTTGGGGTGATGAGCCATAAAGAGCTATTAGTAGTGGTGGGACCCCGGGCCCATTACCGGCTACCGGATTTACTGGTTACCGGTTCCACGAAAACCGGATTCCCGGATTAAATCCGGTATACCGGTACCGGATTTATTCCATTGGTTTCAATGGGGCGCTGTGTCCCCATTGAAACCAATGGAATAAATTCCTCCCCC
>QEPC01015005.1:944892-954973 GCA_003113815.1 Sphenodon punctatus | reverse complement strand
CCGAAGGGAGTTCCACAGCCTCGGCGCAGCCACCGAGAATGCCCTCCCCTGCGTGGCCCCCCAGAAGATTCAGGGGACCACAAGGAGGGCATCCCACGATGACCACAGGGGCTGGTCCAGTACCTGGGGGGTGCGGTGGTCTCACAGATAGGCAGGGCCCAGACCGTTTAGGGCTTTATAGGTTAAAACCAATACCTTGAATCGGGCTCGGAAGACTATCGGCAGCCAGCGCAGAGAATGGAGTACTGGTATAATGTGCTCCTGGCGGCCCAGTCCCACCAAGAGATGGGCCGCCGCATTCTGCACCAGCTGTAGCCTCCAGGCCGTCACCATGGGTAGCTCCACATAGAGTGCGTTACCATAGTCTAGTCTAGAGGTGAGGAAAGCATGGAGGATGGTGGCCAGGTCAGAGTCCGAAACGTACGGCCTAAGCCGACGTACCAGATGTAATTGGCAAAAGGCACCCCTCGCCACAGCCTCCACCTGGGAATCTAGGCGGAGCTGCACATCAAGGAGTACCCCCCGACTCCATACCTGGGGAACCAATGGAGGACAGACCCCATCAATGATGGGGGCCGTTAGCTCCATCGCCTTCCCCACCAGCATCACCTCGATCTTGTCGAGATTCCGCCTCAGTCGATTAGCCCTCATCCAATCCCCCTGCCCCCCTTAAGACACTGAGTAAGCACGGAGACTGCGGGGTCTGGGTCAGTTGAAAAGGAGAGGTATAGCGGAGTGTCATCAGCATATTGGCGACACCGTACGCCAAACCTCCTGATCACCTCACCAAGAGGCTGCATATATATGTTGAACAAGAGGGGGGGGACAACACCGAACCCTGTGGGACACCACACGTGAGGTCTTGGTATGATGAAAAACCCGAGTACCACTCATTGGGTTCTCCCGGTCAGGAACGAGCAGAACCATTCAAGAACAGTCCTGCCCACCTCTGCGCATTCTGCAGGCATGCCACTAACATCTCATGATCCACCATGGATCTGTCAGCTACCTTTGATAATTTATTATTATTATTATTATTATTATTAGCAAGCATTTATATAGCTCAAGCAATGTACCTGGTGCTTTACAAAGTAATTGAATAGACACAGTCCCTACCCTAGGGCTTACAATCAGGGGAGGGGGGGGGGGGAAGAGAGACAAAGGAAGGGGAACCCCGGTCCATCTCTCAGCGCAGATCATCCACCAAGGCCACAAGCGCAGTCTCCATGCCATGACCCAAGATGAAATCCTGACTGCGAGGGATCAAGAAAACTGACGTGGTCGAGATGCCCCTGCAACTGTTGAGTCACCACCCGCTCAATAACCTTGCCTAAAAAGGGAAGGTTAGAGACAGGTCGATAGCTGGCAAGGGAGTCAACATCAAGCAATGGTTTCTTGAGCAGAGGCCGCACCATCGCCTCTGACACAGCCCAGCACTCTGCCCTCCCAAAGGGAGGCACTGACCACCCCCGCCAGCAACGGCCCCATTGTCTCCCGGCAAGAAGATGGGCACAGATTTAATTCACAAGAGGTGGCCCTAACAGCCCCAAGGGTCTCAACCACATCAGCAGGTGTCACCAACTGAAATTGATCCCATAAAACCAGACAAGGTGCGACTTCCATAACCTCTGGTTCTCCTAGTGTAAATGCAGCATCGAAATCATAGTGAATCCGAGCTATTTTATCCACAAAATAATTCACAAACCTATCACAGCATGCTGTATGACTCCACTCCAGGGTGGAGGGAAGTTGGACTGACAAGCCCCCGCACCATGTGGAATAGCTCCGCTGTTTTGCGGATGCTATAAGCGCAACGAAAAAAAGCTTCTTTCACTGCCCTCATAGCCTCGGCATATCAGTCGGCTTCAGTATGACGACGCCACCGTTGCTCCAACCGCCGCCCTTCTTGCTTCAGTACTCGCAGCTCCTCCGAAAACCACGGAGGCCTGCGGTGCTGTTGCCTGGGCAGTGGACATCTAGGAGCCATCCGATCAATGGCCTCAGTCAACAGAGTGTTCCTTAGTGCGACGAGGTCATTGATGAGACAGTTGTCGAGGTTAGAGGGTAACTCCCTGAGGGCCAACCGGAACCATTCCAGTTCCATTAGCCTCCAGGGGCAAAGAATTTGAGTTGGCTCCACACCCTTCCGGGGGCAAACATGTGCTAAGAGAGAGGTCTGTAGGAGATAATGATCCGACCATGACAAGGGCACTGTTGACATCTCCCCCAATAGCGGAGTACCCACCTCAAGGCCGGTGCAAAACGTGAGATTGAGAGTATGCCCCCCCCCGTGTTGGGCCGCTGATAGTCTGGGACAGGCCCATGTTTGCCATGAACTCATGCTCTGCCCCTCCTCCCCCCCAAGATCAGCATCGGTGTGAAGGTTGAGATTCCCCCAGACTAATGCCTTTGGGAACCACAACACCACCCCTGCCACCACCTCTGCCAGAGCATGTAGAAAAGCGGTCGTACAGGTATGAGCAGCACCCCCAAACTATCCCACGCCAAATCGAACACCAGGTGAAGAGCCTCAATCCCTACCATGGTTTGCACCAGGTATCTCCTAACTGGCCACCACTCTCTAAAAAGCATAGCTACACTGCCCCCCCACCCCCTCCGACCGTGGCTGATGCTGCACGGAATACATAACTGACTTGTCTCCCGCAAACTCCTGCCATTAATAAAAAGAGCCTTTATACCTTTCCATGCTGTCATATATTTTTCCTCTATTAAGCACACACACTCAGTTCCTTCAGTCTCTGGCTAGTATGGGTGAAGTTCTTCTGCCATCTCTTCATGGGTGGAACGTCTGGCAGCTGCGTCATTTATTTATTAGCTTCCATGTAGCATTCGTCCTGCTGCAAAACCACATCCTCAAATGCTGGGCTTGGGTCAAAAATCAGGTTTTCCCTCATTTTTTTTTTTTTTTTTAAAGGACATGCCAATAACTATACCAACCAGCTGTTTTGGAATCGTGTAAGTTACCTCCAAGATGAACCTGGTGCCCGACACCACATAGGGGCAAATTTGGTAGCAGCCAGCTCCTTTTAAACACACTCACCTCTTTGGGGCAACGTGTGGTATTTTACCTTGGGAAAAGTTACCATATACTAATGTTTCATGTGGCTACTCCTATCCGTTAACCTCCTATGCTGTGGGCTTTAATTAACCCCTGGATAGAAGCAGCCACAAGAAATCACTTTATTCCCAATTAAAATACCTGGGGGTAAACTAACCCAGGGGTTGCTTAGTCCAGATAAGATCCACTTTGTGCCAACATACCCTAGGATAGCTGCACAGTAGGTGATCAGTGTATGTGCACATCACACAGCCTTGGTAGGAGGCTTATGGGAATTAATCAGTTGTCACTAGCCACTGCCAGCTGCTTTTAAAAGCACTAACTGCTGACCTGCACAGCTGGGCAGCATGCACCACCCCCTTCCATTGGGGCAAAGCAGGTGTTATTCAACCACAAATAAATACAACCACGATAAGATGTTTTCAATCATAAATAAGCAAAAGCCTGGATTCTATGCTCTACCCTATCCGCTACAAACCAACCCATGCACCGGAAAACAAACCGGGCAGCGTGTCAGCAACACCAGTGAATGCTAACACGGAACAAGCAACAAGAGTAGGATCGTGCCAGGAAGAGCTCCACCCCCCACAAAGTTCAGCCAGCCTGCCTGCCTGCCTGCTGCCAGAACCCGAAAAAGCCACAAGGCACCGACCCCCGGCTAAGAGCCAAGCCCCGAAAGGCGTTTCTTCACCCTACGCCTCAGGTTTGCTTTGAGTTTGTCCGCGTCCCTTCCTGCTGGAGATGGGGAGGCGGAGAGGGCACGGCTACTGCCATCGTTGTGTCCCTGCAAAGCGAAGAAGGGCTGGGCACCGTGGCAGAAGGCGGCGGTGGGCTTCACCCCATCAAAGCCAGCGGCAGGTGAGAGGCATCACCCCCACGCGGATCCACATCGGGAGAGAGGGGAGGAGAGCAGGACTCCCCCTGGCAGCGCACACTCACCATACGGATCTGAGTGCTGATGAGGATGTAAGGCATGATCCTGCCTGCACTGGCCCAAAAGTGGTCGCTGCTCCTGTTCGCACTTGCCTTCCAGCTCTGCTCCCTGCACGTGATATCCTGCCCCGCCCAACCGCCACCGCCACGCCTCCTCCTGGGGCCGCGTCCCGGACACTGTGCGGCGGGGGAGAGGCAGATTGCCTGCCCGCCGGCGAGGCGGGTGCTGCAGTTCCACTCTCAGATTGCTGATCTGTTCGCGGGAGGGAGCCGCTTTCACCTTGCCAATGGGCCAGGTTCAGGTTGCACTATACGGTGCTGGTGTTTGTAGGCTGGGCTGTTCTGAGCGTGGGAGCGCTCCATGCTTGGCAGGGACACACAGTAATCGAAGAAGCCGGAGCCTTTCGGAAGCCGCCAAGGAAGAACTGGCGCAAGCTTTTTGGCAGCGCTCGGCGCTCCCCCAGTGCTCCAATGGAGGGGAAGGAGAAGCAGCGCCCGTTAGCTCTGGGGAGACCCCTCTACCTTTTGAATCTTTAAAAGGTATATCATCCTCCTCCCCCTCCCTTTGGTCCTCTCCCCAGGACTCCCCTTGCAGAGCAGAGATGTAATCGTTGTGTATTTTCATGTGCCGAGGTGCAGGGGGGTCTAACCTTGCCCAAGTCATTTTTGAAAAGTCGTCTATAGCATGCTGGCGTTTTTATCTAAACCCGAGGTCCTCAGCCTTTGGGGGCTCCAGCACACCTATGCTTCAGCAAAACTGTCATGGCCACACCCATGCTTACCTGTCATTTAAACTGTGACACGAAAAACCCTTCATTCACGTAACCAAAGACAGGAAAATGAGTATTAATTGGACTACTTGTAAATTATCTATCAAACTCATACTATTCAACAAATATCAATTATAATAGCAGTTGTGTGGCCTTGCAGGGCCATGGTTCACTGAGCATTTAATTATAATTACTACATGTTCAGGGTTTACCAACAATGCTAAGACATCTCAGTGTGCCCTGATAAACTGACTGAAAACCACTGTTGTAGAACAATCTTCCAAGTAGGTACACTAGCCCAGGGGCAAGTCCGATTCACTTCAGTGGACCCCACACTGGTGCTAACTGCTAGCACAGACTACTTCTCTTCTTGTCTGGTACCTGGGTCAGGCTGTGGTCATAGTCCAGCAACGAAAGCCAGGAGGGCAGAATCTGAGACAGGCCAGAGAGTAAACCAGAGTGCTAGTCAGAGCCAAAGGATCAAGGGTGGATCACACCAAGGGCCAGTCTAGCTGTGGTCAGAGACTTGTGCCATGTCATCAGCAAGAAGACAAGCCAAAAAGGAGAGTGGGATCCAGGCAGGAGACTAAAGCAAGGCTCTTAACAGAAAAACTGGAGTGCAGGCACTGACATCCCAAGAACTGCTACTTTGCTTATTCACCACAGGCCCCACATGGCTGCATTCAAGATTGGGGAGTCCTTACAACTCTAACAAGCACTTCCCTCTAAAAACAGCTAAACATGGGGCTCATGCAGTGCCATGGGGAAACCGCCAGTCCCCTGATCAAGTCTGGCCTGAGGCCTCTTCTTATCATGAGAAGATGCAGCATAGAGCTAGTTTGAAAGCCTGTATGGTGGCTGTGTGGGCAGCACAGAAGGTTTTTTTTGCTGCCATCATAGGGTGATTTCAGACGTGATGTGGTGAGATTCACCACAGTGAATCCCACCCCGATGTCAATTGCTCTTTCACCACCGCCCGCATTTGACTGAGGTTGACTGTGGTGAATGCCACAAACGTAACGTCTGAAATCACCCATAGCGTCTGCAAAGTGCCCTCCATCTGAGCTTTTCCGGGTGGCGAAGGGGCTGGTCAGTCTGGCCTGTCTCCACCTGGAGCTGGAGTCAACGTTCACTGCGACATGTTTGTTGACTATTTCACAGATAAAATGTCTCTCATTCACCACAGCTTTGATGCCGCATTTGATACAGTAGGGAACCAGAGGTAATGAATGTCCTGCCTTGTCCTGTTTTATGGGATCAATTTCAGTCTGTGTCATCCACTGATGCCAGGGATGTTCTGGAGTCTGTCAGGGCTTCATAGTGTGAACTAGATCCATGCCCATCCTGGCTGGTTAAGACCAGCCGGGAGACGCTGGGGCCTTTGCTGGCTGGGGTAGTCAATGCCTCCCTTCAAGAGGGCAGGTTTCCTGAGTGCCTCAAAGAGCCCTTAGTGTGCCCATTGCTCAGAAAACCATCTTTTGATGATGACTCCCTTGCTAGCTATCGGCCAGTCTCTAACCTTCCCTTTCTAGGGAATGTTATTGAATGGGTGGTGGCTCGGCAGCTCCAGGCACATCTCAATCAGGTCAGTTTTCTAGACCCCTCACAGTCTGACTTTCATCCGGATTATGGCACTGAGACTGCACTTGTGGTGTTGGTCAATGGCCTCCACTGTGAGCTTGACCGGGGTTGCTCAACCCTTTTGGTCCTGTTAGATCTGTCGGCTGCATTTGATGCTGTGGACCATGAGATGTTGGTGAGTCGCCTGCTGAGGTAGCCAGAATTGTTTCTTGAATGGTTCTGCTTCTTCCTCGCTGGAAGGACTCAGCGTGTGGTACTGGGGGAGTGCTCGTCCTCTCCCTGAGGGCTCACATATGGTGTCCCGCAAGGATCCATCCCATCCCCTCTTTTCTTCAACGTGTATATGCAGCCCCTAGAAGAGGTTTTGAGGGGGTTTGGTGTTCAGTGTCACCAGTACGCTGATGACACCCAATTGTACCTCTCGTTTTCAGATGACCCAGGCCTGGCAGTCTCATTGCTTACCTGATGTCTGGCAGCTGTGGGGGATTGGATGAGGACGAGCCGTCTGAAGCTGAATCCTGACAAGACAGAGGTGATGTTGGTGGGGAGGGTGGAGGGTGTGGAGTTCCCCATCACTGATGGGGTTCATCCCTCCCTGGTTCCTCAGATTCGGAGTCTCGCAATACTCTTTGACTCACAGCTCCACTGGCTATCCAGGTGGTGGCTGTGGCAAGGAGTGCCTTTTGCCAGTTACATCTGGTACGGCGGCTTTGGCCATATATCTCAGACTCTGACCTTGCCACCATCATCCATGCCTTCATCACCTCAAGACTGGACTACTGTAACGCACTCTATGTGGGGCTGCCCTTGGTGATGGTTCAGAGACTGCAGCTGGTGCAGAATGCAGCGGCCCACCTCTTTGTGGGGTGGGGGGCGCCGTGAGCATATAACACCTATGCTTCGTTCACTGCACTGGCTGCCAATAGTCTTCCAGGCCCGATTCAAGGTGTTGGTTTTAACCCATAAAGCCTTAAATGGTCTGAGACCCACCTCTGTGGGACTGCCTCACCCCCCAGGTTCTGGACTGGCCCCTGCGGTTGACCAGAGGAGCCCTTCTTGAACTCCCCCATGTACGATAGGGGACAACATTGGAAAGCACATTCTAGGTCGTAGCACCACAGCTGTAGAATTCCCACCTGGTGTGGGTCCATCTGTCCACGGCTCTTCCCGCATTTTGGTGCCAATGTAAGACCTATTTATTTCACCAGGCTTTTTTCAGGGGAGATGGGTAACAGCAGGGGTTTGGAATGGGTTTAATTTGAATTTTGTGGTCATGAATACTGATTTTATATTGATTATTATTGTTTATTTATATTTATGCTGCTGTTGGTTTTATTGTAAGCCACCCCGAGTTGCTAGAAGCAGGAGGGGCAAGGTAGAAATTTTAGTATAAATATATATAAATATATAATCGCCCCTTTTCCTTTCTTGGATCTGACCTACAGATCTGATGCCTGCCTGGAGTGTGACCACTGCTGGAGATAGGATGCTGGGCTTGATGAACCATTGGTCTGGCCTAGTACAGCACTTCTTATTTTTTTCTTAAGTTGCACCCATTCCTTTTCTGTGGGCACAATCCTTCATCCACTAAAGTCAGTGGCTCAGCTCCTACTGAATTTAAGGGTGGAGGATTGTGCCTTGAGTACAGTTGTGAGGAGATGGACAGGCCTTGGAAGGATGAAGGTATCAGAGCAAGCCCTCAGTGATGGCAACTTCTGGGCACCTTCCGAAGGGCTCCAGTGCCAGGGGTAGAAGAGAAGGCCTCTGGCAACAGTTCATGCAAAGACCCCTCTTTGGAAATGAGGATGGAGTTATTGATTCACAGGCCCTTTTCACACAGACACTCTAAACACTGATAAAATGGGTGTTATATTTTATTATACATGTTACAGGGCTGCAGGTATGCTCTATGGGTGACCTGCAACATGTATAGTAAAATGTAGCGGCGGCCCTAGCCTGAGGGTGCCTGGGGCAGTGCCCTGCCCCCACTCTCCCCCGTCCCCCCGGTGCCACTGAGCACTCACCGACTGAGCGCTCTGTCTCTGCAGTGGCTGAAATTGACATCGGAGCGCCACGCTGCTCTGACTGCTGCAGCTTGGCTTGCAGTCAGAGCAGTGTGGCACTCCCATGTCAATTTCAGCCGCCTGGCAGAGACAGAGCACTCAGTCAGTGAGCGCTAGGCCTCTGTCTGGGTCTGACTCCTTCTGGGACTACAAACTTGGACTGAACGCGCGTCGGGCAGCTGAGCGTTCAGTCCAAGCGCGTCACTGGGAAATGAAATTTCCCTGACCAGCAGCTTTGCATTAATGCAAAGCCTCACCTGGGCATTCAGTGGAGGCGCTCAGCGGTGAGATGTGCTGCAGTGCGCATGCTTGAACTGACTCAGCCAGTTGAGCATGCGCGCTGCAGCACATCTCGCTGCTGAGAACCTCCATTGAACGCAGTGAATTGCCGCCTGGTGCCAGTCCCTGCGTGACGATGGTGAGTAAACGCGCAGGGGGGCGGGGAGCAGAGGCACTGGGGCAGGGGGGTTGAGTGGCGGGGGGACTCGGGGAGCAGGGAATGGGGGGGATTTTGGGGGGGAGGGTGTTGTGCGGACAGACAGACTGGGGGGATTTGGGGGGGAGAGTGTCGCTCTGTGTTTGCATGATTGTCAGGCCCCGGCAGGGTGAGCAGCAGAACCGGCCGCGTAGGGATACGTCGGGGAAGCCTGAAGCACCCCCAGGCCTGACAACGGCAGAACCAGAGGCGGTGGGGGCTCCGCCCCCTGCGTCCCCTACGTCACAGGGAGACGCACACCCGCCCGCAGCAGATGCCCCTCCAGGACAACAGGGTGCGGAACAAGCCCAGGAAGATCCCGACGGAGCGCAGAAGGAAACCCTGCCCCCGTTGCGTCGCTCCGCACGCTTGCGAGAGCGCGCAGAGGGCGGGGCCATGGGTACAAAAGCCAGCACCGAGAAGCACTCGGCGCTGGTGATTGAGCAAGAGGCCGGCCCATTGCGTGAAGCTAAGTGAATTACCTGTTGCATGTTTGAATTCCCCTTGTATCTTGAAACATTGGATAGAGAGTGTGACTGAGTGTTTCCCCTACCCGGCATCCCTGACCTGAGCGAGAGTACTGGTGAGTGAGAGAGTGATTGTTAGTGAAAATTGTGATTCCCTTCCCTCTCTCCTCTTACTTCCCTGAGGCTCCCCCCTGTTTCCCCCTTCCCCCCTGGGCTACGTGAAAGAACCCTTGTACCATCCTGTGTCCCTGGGGCTCCCTTCCTTCCATTCCCAGCACTAGTTCCTCACAGTGGTCCATGCCCCCCTTTCTGGTTGTGGGTTGTGCTTGGAGAGACAGTCTGACTGGGGCTCAGACTCACTATACTCACCTGGCGCCCTATGATGATAGAGACTTGGGCACTGTGAGGCCTATAAGTCCATACACTATCCTGACGGGCATTTATTCCCAGATAGAACCTTTCCAGGTCAGGAGTCTGAGCCAATGCATGGGGACATCGGGTGTGTGGGTGGTGCGGACCTCGGCTAGCGAGGGTATTGACGGGTTGTGCCCCACCCCCTGTGACAATGATGACAAAATGGCCTCTCTACTCATGCTTGGGAGGGGTGAAGGAAAGCAGCAGCAATGCATCAATGAATGCATTGCTGCTTTCCTTCTCCTCTCCCAGCATGAGTAGAGAGGCCATTTTGTAAATTTGTGGTTCAACTGGTCGTG
>QEPC01015005.1:923846-944045 GCA_003113815.1 Sphenodon punctatus | reverse complement strand
GCCTGCTTTTAAACCTGGCAGAGGAGGTGAATATAACCTGCCTAACTGAAATTGCTGGATTAAGTAATGTAATGTCCATCCAATGTTAACCCTGGGAACTCCTTGCTGCTGGCTGGGTTATGCCCTGGCTCCACCTACCGTATCCCTGGCTCCGCCTACCATATTCCTGGCTCTGCCCCTAGGCCCGCTGGCCCGGCCTTACTACCCCAGTATCCCTCCATCATCAAAACCCACCAACCGCCCCTGTGTAACACCCATTTTATCAGTGTTAGAGTATCTGTGTGAAAAGGGCCAGAGTTAGTTATTTACTGTTGTGCTACTGTCTGTTGTTAGATGGCTTGATATAGCTTCATTAGTACTGTGGGGCCCTAACAATAAAGAGTGAGTTCTCCCTCATTAAAGTCAGTGGGAGCTGAGCCATTGACTTCAATGGATCAAAGATGCACCCTAAATCTGCCAATTCTGGGGTGCAAGACTGTAGCAGGCCTGCCTGTTGGAGACCCTGACCCTCACTCCTCCATCTCATGCTGCTACACAGTGCTATCCTTGTAGCAATGGAACCTGTTTCCAGTATATCCTAAGCATGCTTTGGCTTAGAGATTTATTTATTTATTTATTTATTTAATTGCCTGCTCTATCCCAAGGATTCAGGGTGGGTTACAACACACATAAAACACATAAAATAGAAATACAAATAAAAGCACCAAAACTATAAAATAAATAAAATCCAATGTAATGGTCCTCCCTGCCCAGCCTTCTACCCACCAAACATCTGGCCAAACAGGAAGATCTTACACTGCTTCTGGAAGATGCTTGGACCTTGGAAAATGTCTGTGGGAACGGAGTTCCAGAGCGCTGGGGATACTGCCTCTCTGCGGGGCTTAGTTGTACAAACCTGGTACAATTATGGAAGTAACAGGAGCTATTCTCTTGTGACGGAACATAGGGGAGGAAGGGGTCTTTCAGATATGTAGGGCCCAAGCTGTTTAGGTAATGCAACACCAAACATCTCTGTATACTTTTTCAGAAAACAGAAGGAATGAAGAAGTGTTATGTAATAGATTCCAAATCAGTTGCTACTGCAGACAGCAAGCAATCCTTTGAGGCTCAATTAAAGCTCCTCCATCCAACAACTCTTCATGGACGTTTCAAAATACACCTATTCAACTGCTCTGATTAGAGATTAATTTTCTTTCTTGCTATTTTTGTTTCCCCTGCCTTGAAGCTTTGAGAAGCAGGGAGCTTTTGCCCAGTTTCTCTGTAGTTTCTGCATGTATGTACTTCTTTCGTTTGCTTTTGACTAGGATGTTACTGTGTCACTTTCTTTAGCAATGCAATTCAGTGACTCAAACCAGCGAAGTGATTCAAAGCAGCTCCACGGGTGAACTCTGCACTACTACAACAGAACAGAAGAGGGAGAAGGGGGAATCTTACCTTTGCCTCCAGCAATTGAGACAGAGGAGAGCTGTAAGGAATGCAGGCACTGACACTTTCTCCGTTGAAACCAGGAGCTCCTGCAGAGCTGAATGGCTGTCCCAAAGTTCTGTCAGTTCCGTCCTAGCCAGAAATAGTTTAATCTTTGAAAATGTAAGAGGAAATGTTTACAGACAGTAATGAACAAAATGCATCCTTTATTTCCAAAACAAAAAAAATATTTATTAAAAAGAAACAGCCATTTGGGGATACAAATACATTCTCCAGTAGCATTTGTGGGTTTTAAATAAATATTTATTACTACTATTACAGGATTGTGAAGATGACATGTAGACTTCCAGTCTGAGAGACACCCGGGATCCAGTCGTACCTTAGCTACTGACTAACCTAATTGCCTCAGGTAAATCACTTTATTTCTCTGTGCCGCAGTTTTACATATGAGCAAATTAAATATATGAACATTCTTAGTGACACTTGGGAATTTTAATTGATTATTCTTTGTAAAGTATTCTTGTACTTGAGTGAAATTGCATCCTTATCCCTCACTCACCCAAGGCTCCCTCACTCAGAATTTCTTCCCTGTAACTGCACATGCACCTGCATTTTCTCAACCTCATGAAGGTGGTCCTCGGGGAATATACGTCACCTCCCTGGGACCTCATGTGTGGAGTCCCGCAGGGTTCTATTCTGTCCCCTCTCTTGTTCAATGTGTACATGCAACCCTTGGGGGACGTCATGAAAGGGTTCGGTGTGCAATGTCATCAGTACACCGATGATACACAACTTTACCTCTCGTTTTCTGAAGATCCAGGCCCGGCAGTCTCGGTGCTTACCCGGTGCTTGGTGGCTGTGGGGGACTGGATGAGGGCGAATCGTCTGAGGCTGAATCCTGACAAGACAGAGGTGATGTTGGTGGGGAGGGCTGAGGGGGTGGTGGCTCCCGTTATCGGCGGGGTCTGCCCCCCTCTGGCCACTCAGGTCCATAGTCTGTCGGTGCTCCTTAACCCGCAGCTCCGCCTGGATTGTCAGGTGGAGGCTGTGGCGAGGGGAGCATTTCGCCAATTACATCTGGTGCAACAGCTGTGGCCGTACGTCTCAGACTCGGACCTGCCAACCATCAGGACCAAACAACCACCTCCCGGAGCCATGCTGCTCGGTCCCACAGGTACCAACTCCCTCCTTCCCCAGCCGAAGGAGGGGGGCGGGGCCAGGATGCATGGCCAGGACTTCCGGGCCTGGCGCGTCCAAAAGCGGCCTGCCACCCGGCCCAGGAGGAGTCGCTGCCTTCCACCTCCCCGTGGCTTACCTGGGTGCCACTGCCACTACTCTGGACGCTGCCACCGGACCAACCCGCCTCCTCCTGGAACCGTGCTGCTCTGCCCGACAGGTACCAACTCCCCACTCCCCCAACTGGAGGGGGGGGCAGGGCGCACAGCCAGGACTTCCGGACCCGGCGCGACCAAAAGCTGCCTGCTGCCCAGCGGGTAGGACCGGGGGGGTGAGGCTTTTTTGTTGTTTTAAGGGGGATTAGGGTGCAGATGGGGTGTTTCCTTTTCGAGGGAGGGGGACAAAGGAACTGGGTTAGGGAGGGAAGGGCTCACCTCCTCGGTGTGAGGGAGGAGTGCAGCCCTTCAAGAGGGAGGAATCCTCCGGTGGCAGAGGAGGATGGGGGGTGTTTCAGGGGTGGGGATTTCCCTCGGGGGGCTGGTGGGATGGCCTCAGGGGGGTGGTGTCAGTGGAGTGAATCGGGGGGGGTCAGTGGAGCAGATCTGGGGGGTGTCTGCAGCCATAGGGGTCGTTCTGGGCCAGGGGAATTACGGTTCTTCTGGGAGACGGGTTTGACCTGTGAGATGGGACAGATGGTGTGTTTCTGTCCCACTCACTGGCCCCCCAGGCAGGAGGTGAGGTGATCGGGATTCAGAGGGCCCCTGGTCTTGGCTTGATGCTGATAAATGCGAGGTCGGTGACTAACAAGTCAACTGCGGTCCGGGAGCTGATCCTGGGCCAGGCAGCCAACCTTGCATGTGTCACGGAGACCTGGCTGGACAATAAATCAGGGCCTATATTGGCTGATCTTGTTCCAGCTGGGTACTCTGTACAGCATCAGCCACGACTGGAGGGATGGGGGTGGGGGTGGGGGGCGGTGTAGCTATTATTTTTAAGGATGCCTGGTCTGTGAGGAGATTCCCTGTGCGATCTATCGTGGGTATAGAGGGTCTCCATCTAGGGTTGGATTTGGCTGGAGACAGAGTGGGGATACTGCTGATATATCATGCACCCACCTGTACAGCAGCCTCCCTGCATGCACTGACAGAGCTGGTGTTGGAGGTGATCTTGTGGTCCCCCAGGACAGTAGTTCTGGGGGACTTCAATATCCATGCCAACGCCAGTCTTGGAGGGGCGGAGCGTAAGTTCATGGCCACCATGGCAACCATGGGCCTGTCTCAGAGAGTAGTGGGCCCCACACATGTTGGAGGATATATCCTGGACATGATATTTTGCACAGGCCTTGAGGCGGGGGATCTGTTGGTGTGGGAGGTGTCAACAGTACCCTTGTTGTGGACAGATCATTATCTCCTCCGGGCAGATATCCTGGCACATGTGGCCCCCCGGGAGGGTGTGGAACCAGTTAGGTTGGTTTGCCCCCAAAGGCTTATGGAACCTGAAAGGTTCCAGATAGCTCTAGGGGATATTTCCTCTGACCTCGATGGCCGCTCACTCAATGACCTCGTGTCCATGTGGAATATCGTGCTGATGGAGGCCATCGACTGTGTGGCTCCCAGGCATCCACTCCCGAATTGCCGACAGTGCAGCTCCCCGTGGTATACCAGGGAGCTGCGGTGGATGAAGCGGGAAGGGCGGCGGTTAGAGCGATGGTGGCATCATTCGTATACTGAAGTTGACTGGTTGCGGCATAGAGTCTGGTTACGCACCTATGCCGTTACGGTGCGGACAGCAAAGAAGGTTTTCTTTGCTGCCCGCATTGCGTCTGCTAAGTCCTGCCCAGCTGAGCTGTTCCGGGTGGTGAGGGGGCTGGTCAGTCTGGCCTCCCTCCACCTTGTCGTAGAACCATCAAATGCTCGCTGTGATTTGTTTGTGGACTTTTTTGCGGATAAAATCGTTCAAATTCACCACAGTTTTGATGCAACTTTTTTTGTAGAGAATGGGTCAGAGGCAGTAGAAGCCCCTTCTTGTCCTGTTTTATGGGATGAGTTTCGGGCGGTGTCGCCCTCAGATGCAGGGGATGCTCTTGGGACTGTTCCAGCCACCTATTGTGGACTAGACCCATGCCCGTCCTGGCTGGTTAAGGCTAGCCGGGAGACATTGGGGCCGCTGCTGGGGGGGGATTGTCAACGCCTCCCTTGGGGAGGGCAAGGTGCTGGACTGCTTTAAGGAGGCGGTGGTGCGGCCCCTGCTAAAGAAACCATCTTTGGACGTTGACGCCCTTACCAGTTATCGGCCGGTCTCTAACCTTCCCTTTTTAGGGAAGGTTATTGAACGGATGGTGGCTTGGCAGCTTCAGGAGCATTTGGACCAGGTTAACTTTCTCGATCCCTCGCAGTCGGGCTTTTGTCCGGGTTATGGCACGGAGACTGCAGTTGTGGCCTTGGCCGACGACCTCTCCCATGAGTTGGACCGGGGTCGTTCGACCCTATTGATCCTGTTAGAACTCTCGGCTGCATTTGATACCATTGATCATGAGCTGTTGGTGACTTGGCTGCGGGACCAGGCAGGGATTGGCAGAACGTTCTTGAATGGTTCTGCTCTTTCCTGGCCGGGAGAGCCCAGTGTGTGGTGCTGGGGGAGTTTTCATCTTCCCCCTGGGGCCTCTTGTGTGGAGTACCACAGGGTTCCATCTTATCCCTTCTCTTGTTCATTGTGTACATGCAGTCTTTGGGGGAGGTTGTTAGGGAGTATGGAGTGAGATGTCATCAATATGCTGGTGACACCCAGCTATATCTCTCATTTTCCTCCAACTCAGGCCCGGCAGTCTCTGTGCTTACCCGGTGTTTGTCCACTGTGGGGGATTGGATGAGGGCGAGCCACCTGAGACTAAATCCTGACAAGATGGAGGTGATGGTTGTGGGGAAGGCCGAGGGAGTGGTGGCCCCTGTGGCGTAACGGAGCCCACTGGGGTTCACCCCAGCCTCCCAGCACCCCGTTACCCACTTATTAACTGGTCTCTCTCTTCCGCTGCCACCACCCAGAATATTTATTTAGATTTCCAGTCTCATCCCTCTGGGGAGATTGAGACCTCTTCTGCTTCTTTAAACAGCCAGGCTCACAAGCCAGTATAAAACAGTTCCCAATTTCTGCCACCTGAGCGTACAGAGGCGTATTTGCTAACACACACACACGCACATCTTTTAGATCAAAAAAAGGAATATTACTTTAATGATAATATAAACCCAGCATCACAGGCTGCAACCATGTGAGGCACATTGAATCCTTGAGCAAAAGCAATTGATCAGAACAGTTTAGGCACAATGGCCTTTTTAGTAGCATCTAGCCTAAACTGGTCCCTCAGATGTAACATTCAATTACTCACAACTTCAGGTGCGCCTTTGCCTTGCAGCAAAGGGGCTCAGTCCTTAGGTTCACTTTAGTCCAAACAGGCCAGGAGCCATTCCCTTAGCTCCATAGCACAAGGTCAGTGTCCCAGAGCAAACAGAACACAAGGTGGAAGACTCCCTTGAGAGGTGTGGCTTTTCTTTTTAAAAGCCCCCTACCCCTCAATCGTGATTGGTCCTTGGGAGGTTACCTGACTGTACCTAGTCCAATCAGAGAATGACCCCTCCAGCCATGCTGACTGTAGGCCCCTTCCCCTGGGATTGCAAAATCCTGACATGCGGCCGGTTGCGAAATCAGGCCTAGTCAACCTGGAAGCCAGAGTGTCAGTGAAGGTCACCTGGAAAGGGCAGAGTTGCTCCTGACAGCTTCTGCCACAGCCCCCATCATTGATGGGGTGCGTCCTCCCCTGGTTTCTCAGGTCCGGAGTGTGGGGGTGCTCCTGGACCCACAGCTCCGCCTGGATGCCCAGGTGGTGGCTGTGGGAATGGGAGCATTTTGCCAATTACATCTGGTGCGTCGACTTAGGCCGTATGTCTCGGACTCGGACCTGGCCACAGTCATCCATGCTTTCATTACCTCGAGACTGGATTACTGCAACGTGCTCTACGCGGGGCTACCCTTGGTGTTGATTTGGAAGCTGCAGCTGGTGCAGAATGCAGTGGCCCATCTCTTGATGGGGACGGTCCAACGCGAGCATATCACACTGGTGCTTCGCTTTCTGCACTGGCTGCCAGTAGGCTTCCGGACCCAATTCAAAGTGTTGGTGTTGACCTTTAAAGCCCTAAACGGCTTGGGCCCTGCCTATCTGCAAGACTGCCTCACCCTCGGGTCCTGGAGCGGCCCCTGCGGTCGGCTGGGGGCGCCCTCCTCAATGTCCCTCGGGTTTCCCGGGTGTCCACTATGAGGAGGGCGTTCTCCGTGACTGCACCGCGGCTGTGGCACTCCCTCCCATTGGAGATCCGTTTGACTGCCGGCCTCCCCTCTTTCTGCAGACAGTGTAAGACCTGGCTGTTCCGCCAGGCCTTTCCCAAGGGAGATGGGGGGCGGGATGGGGTTTTATATTGTTTTTTAATTGAATCATTATTGTTTTAAAATGTTTTTAATATGCTGTGAGCTGCCCTGAGATGCCTGAGGCAGGAGGGGCGGCATATAAATGTTAATATAAATTTTAAAATGAATTTTAAAAATCATCCATGCTTTCATTACCTCTCAATTGGACTACTGTAATGCACTCTATGTGGGGCTACCTTTGAAGATGGTCTGGAGGCTGCAGCTTGTGCAGAACGTGGCGGCCCGTCTCCTAATGGGGACGGGCCGCCATGAGCACATTACACCTGTGCTCCGTTTTCTGCGCTGGCTGCCTATAGTCTTCCGGGCCCAATTCAAGGTGTTGGTGATGACCTATAAAGCCCTAAACGGCTTGGGTCCTGCTTATCTGCAAGATCACCTCAGACCCCGGGTCATTTCACGGCCCCTGTGGTCGGCTGGGGGCACCCGACTCGAGTTCCCCCGGGTATCCCGGGTGGTGACGGCGGGAAGGGCGTTCTCGGTGACTGCACCCAGTCCTCCCGATGGAGGCCCATTTATCCCTGGACCTCCCCTTTTTCCGAGATCTTGTAAGGCCTGGTTGTTCCATTGGGCCTTCGGGAAGGGGGAGGTTGGGGGGGGGGAAAGGTTTTTCTGCCTTTTAGTATCCTTGCCTTTTAGTATTTTTGATATTTTAATGTTTTAGTTTTATGCATTTTTATTGATGTTGTTTTGATGTGTTGTTCACCGCTCCAAGCTGCCAATGTGCAGGAGAATGCAGGGTATAAGCACTTATAATATTGTATATATATATATGAATGTATCCTTGTCTCTTCCAATGTTCACCTCTCCCTCGTCACCCCCTTCCTTGTCTCTCTTAGATTGTAAGCCCTTTGGGGTAGGGTTTTGTCTATAACTATTGATTGTACAGTGCCAGGTACATCGCTGGTGCTATATAAATAATACAACTACTCTTGGATCCCTAACTAAAAGTGATCAAATATAAAATGCCTGCAAAGATACTGACTTGGTCCTCTTGGCATTTAAACTGATTGCTTTGCTAAGCAGTGGACTCCATTTCTTCATTCGGTCAGAGTGAACCTCATCATTGGTATTATCCCACGTTAACATAGAGCTTGATACAATGGGTTTCCCCTTGTGCCCAACATTTTAGTTCAAATGAATAGTTGTAAAATTCCAATTTGGGTGGGGGGGTGACACTCAGGGAAAGAGACCAACTGGCTCAGTAAGAGTTGGGTGGCAAAGCACACTCTTCTCCTACCATGTAGAGAAGTCACTGACATTTACCCCCTATCCTGATACTTTAACAGTGTAGGGTAGTAATATAAATACAGCTCTAGGACACAGGAGAAATAGTCTGTGGAGATGTGGGAGTTGGTTAAACAAGCGGGTACAGGGTGTGCAACAATTCTGCTTTGGTTAAATCATATCTCTCTCCTAGTTGAAGCCCCCATTCAGAAAGACATCCTGATACTGCACATCTCTTAAATAAGAGTTGGTGGGACTTGAGTGCTTTCCTAAACCGGGACATGTGCAGCATCAGAGCTGCACAAAGTAGGGATGGGCGTTACAGATTCAGATTAATCCACCATTAGAAGCAAGCTGGAGACCAATCAGGAAACTGGTGGGCATGGCCCAGGAGCAACAGAGGAACCCAATAACCCCAAACCCAGAAGCCAGATAACCCAAAAGAGGCGGGAGGGGGGGACTGCACCCAGCAGCTCCAGGGTTGGGAGTTCAAACCCCTGGCCCTGACAACTCCTGCTGCTTTGTCACCCAGCAATTTGGTTTTGGAAACTCCCCAGTGGGCACCACACTCATGGAGAATTGCACAGCAATTGTGGAAGTGCTGCTAGACTGGGTGGTGCAGTTGACTGACCCCATGGAAGTAATGGAGGACTTTCGGCAGGAGGGGTTCCTGAACTGCATAGGGGTGATAGATGGGAAACATATCACCATCACCTGCCCACCCCATAGCAAGGATGACAACCTGAACTGGAAGAGGTTTTTCTCCATTATTCTCCAGGCTGCAGTGGACCACCGTGCCCAATTTGTGGATGTGCTGGTGGAGTGGTCTGGGATTGAGAGCTTGTCGCCCTATACGAGGTTTGGACAAACAGAGAAGTGCAGAGTGCCCTGGCAAGTGCCCCAACTGTATGGTAATTCAGAAGATGCTAGTGAGGGGGTACAAGAGATGCATATTTGGTGAACTGAGAGGGATTTCCAACACCTGTTACACAGTGGGTAAGTGTCAGAAACAGAGGGCTGAGGGGAAGGGCTAGAGCAGAGAGAGGACAGGCCTGAGAGCCAAAGAGGAGGTTAGGAACAAAGTGATGGGAGACCTCTCAGCCACTCTCAAGGAGAGGAAGTCTGATAAAGAAAAGCCTGGGTGTCGGCAAGTTAGGCTCATCACTGGAGTCCTGAGGATAGGAAGGGAAGAGCATGAAGGGAACACAAGTGTCAAGGGGAACACAACACTAGGGACCCAGGGGAACAAGGACTAGAGGTCAAGGGGCACAAAGGAGATACCAAGAACCAAGGGGGATCAGGAACAAGAGGATGTGAGGAATAGGGAAGGTGTAGGGTGCAAGGGAACGAGCGCCCCGGGAATGGCTCACACTTGTCTCTACAGCCTAGATCATCATAGGGAGGTGAAGTGCAAGGCCCAACCCACGTAGGGTGTACACAACACACACAAGACAGACCACCTATCATACAGGGGACCAAGACCAATGGTTTGGTGTGGCTACTAGGAGTGGGAATATGGGTATCGGATTAATCTGATACACCCGATAATCGGGTATATCAGATTAATCCGATAATCACCGGTATCGGCATACCAGTTTTTTAACATTGGCTGCTTTACCGATTTTTTTTACATCGTGACCATTGAAATAAATGGCCGCCATGTAAAAAAAACCGGTAAACCGGCCAATGTTAAATAACCAATATGCTGATACCAGTAAATCCGATACCAGCGTCCCACCCTTAGTGGCTACAGTGGGGGTGAGACACGGTGTGGGTCTCCCACGGAAGGTTCAGGGGGGGACAGGTCTCTCTCTCTCTATCACAAGAAGGTCACTGAGACACCAGGGTAAGTGCTCTAGGGTATATAACATGTACTTACAAGTCACGGTCTGCAGTCTCTCTCTCACTACACACACACACACACTCACTCTTGAATCCAAGGGCTGTCCAGAAGTCCACACGATGCACACAAGGGGGGGGGGAGGGGGCAGTCTCACAGGCACGAGGCACTAATCACTGGCAAGCAGGAAGCTGCAGTGCCCTGCCTTTTATCCTCCCCAGCCTGCACGGAATGCTGATGCAAGCGCTCTGAGCACCGTGGCTGGAAAGCAGGGGGCGTGACCCTGTCAGCTGAGCGTGAAGCACCTGGGCGGGGCTGTGTGTCCTCAGCTGTGCTGCGTAGCTCTGTCGCTGCTGGTTGTGCAAGTGGCAGAGGATGTCCCTCTTCGGGGATTCCTTCCCCAACTGTTTGTCTTTCCCTCATCCTGGAAAGGCTCTGGAGGTGTGACCACAGTAGGTCCTGGTGGGGATTTAGCCCTAGGTTTGTTGCTCGTTTTCCAAGCCCCCCAGGTATAGGGGCGGCGGCTTGCCCCCATACGAACCCATCCCCAGATCCTAAGGCTCTGCTGCAAGGGCCTGACAGTATCCCCTCTCCATGAGTGACGCCCGGCAAGAGGGGCTGGTTTAGTGGGATGACGGAAATGAAAACGTTGTACTAATCCATACTAAGTCTCCTGGCTGATACTCCGGGGCTGGCTGTGGCGATCTGCATGTTTTGTATAACGTTGTCTCGCGAGGGACAGCGTAGCTTTAGCGTGAGCATGTACATTTTTAATCTGTGTAACAAGGGAACCTGCTGCAGGAACAGTGGGCAGACATAGATCAGGCATACAGATCCAGGGGTGATAACCATAGGTTATGTAGAAAGGAGAGGGTCCGATGGAGGCATTTAAGGTATTATTATACACAAATTCTACTTGAGGTAAGAGATCATACCAGTTATCTTGTAGGTAATCTACATAACATCGGAGATATTGTTCCAAGGTTTGGTTAGTTCTTTCTACTTGTCCATTTGCTTGCGGGTGGTATGCTGTGGTCAGACAGAGCTTTACTTGGAGGACAGCTAACAGCGCCTTCCAAAGACGGGATGTGAATTGCGTCCCTCTATCGGAAACAATTTCCAGGGGCACACCATGTAATTTGATGACTTGTAATAACAAATGAGTCATCTGAGTTGCAGAGGGAAGTCCTTGACATGCGACAAAGTGGGCGAGTTTCGAGGAATGATCGACTATTATCAGAATGATATTGCATTGTCGTGATGTAGGTAGATCAACAATAAAGTCCATACCTATACATTGCCATGGGCCTTGTGGCAATGGAGTAAGGTGTAGTAACCCCTGGACTTTAGTCCTGGCACAAGTACCACAGGTTTTTACATAGTGTGTAACGTTTGTCTTCATGTCTGGCCACCAGAATTGGCGTTGTAAAAGGTCAAATGTTCATTTCACGCCAGGGTGCCTGGCCAAGGGGGCATCATGATGGCTCCACAAGGCCTGATGGCGGGCCCGCTTCGGTACTAGTACTCTCCCTTTGTGAGACATGAATCCGTGTTTTTGTTGATGACCGAAGTTTTTGAACGTCTTACGTTCGTGGTCTGTGAATGTCTGTACGTCTGTGTGAGACAAGCAGGCTGCTACACAAGTTTTCTTGTCAAGGAGTGGTTCTCCTTGATTACTTGGAGGGTCTCCTACCTTGATACAGTGAGACAGAGCATCTGCCAAAAGGTTTTGCTGTCCTGGTCAATACTGGAGCTTAAAATTGAACTGGGCAAAAAACAAGGCCCAACGCCCATGTCGGGTGTTGGTGATTCGGGCAAACTGAAAATATAACAAGTTCTTATGGTAAGTGATCACAGTGATGGGGTACTTCGTCCCCTCCAGGTAATGATGCCATGGCTCGAAGGCTGCCCTAATGGCTAATAACTCCCGATTCAATATAGTGTAATTTTTTTCAGCACTAGATAATTGTCTGGAGTAGAAGGCACAAGGCAACAGTTTATCCCCCTCAGGCCCTGCTTGTAAGAGTACTGCTCCTAATGCTATATTCGAGGCATCTGTTTCCACCGTAAAAGATTTGTCAAAGCTGGGGTACTGCAAGATAGGAGCACGAATGAAGGCTGCCTTTAGCACAGTAAATGACTTCTGTTGTTGCTCTGTCCAGTCCTAAGGTGTCCCTTTTCACAACCATTTTTTAAGAGGTTCTGTTAGTTCTGCGTAATTCAAGATGTACTGACTATAGTAATTGGTAGTGCCCAGGAAACGTTGGAGTGCCTTTATGAAAAGTGGGGGTACCCAAGCCAATATGGCATTTATTTTCTTGGTATCCATCTCCATACCCTTTGGGGAGATGACAAAGCCTAGGAATTCGATGATTTTTACGGGAAAGGCACATTTCTCCAATGTACAAAATAAATGGTGGTGGTGTAACTTTGCTAGTACTGTGCTCACGTGTTTAATATGTTCCGTCTCCAACGGAGAATATATCAGGATATCATCTAAGTACACGATTATGTATGTGTCTAAGATCTCTCAGAAAACATCATTAATAAAATTCTGGAAGGTGGCCGGAGCATTGGCAAGGCCAAAGGGCATGACTAAATATTCAAAATGACCGTACTGTGTCCGAAATGCTGTCTTCTATTTGTCATCTTGACGTACGCGCACTAAATTGTACGCTCCGTGAAGATCCAATTTTGTAAAAATCTGAGCCCCCTGTAGGCAGTCTAAGAGTTCTGGGATAAGAGGGAGGGAGTATCTACTCTTTATAGTGATTGCATTGAGTCCGCAGTAGTCCATACATGGTCGTAGTCCTCCATCTTTTTGGGGAACAAAAAATAAGGGGGTCCCTGCAGGGGAGGTAGAGTGTCAGATAAAGCCTCTCTGTAAACTTTCATCTATATACGCTTTTAGTCTGTTTAGCTCTGGCCCCGAAAGGGCGTAAATGCGACCATACAGAGGTTCGGTTTCTATGGGGCAGGCATATGGCCTGTGGGGTGGTAATACTGCAGCTTCTTTCTTATCAAAGACATCGGTAAAATCTTTATACAGAGGGGGTATTGTAACATCCTTAGATGTCTATAAGGTGGTAAGTAGCTGTCCCTGCAGGGGAGACGTCCTGGGTATGACGTCCTCGTTCAGCGAAACAACCACTGTTTGGTTGCGCCAGTTGATTGTAGGGTTGGATTGCTGCAACCAAGGCATCCCTAGTACTATTGGAAAGATGGGCATGCATGGTGCAGACAATGTCAAATTGTATTTGCATTGTATGCCCTCCAATCATAACCGGTAATAGTTAAGATTGCAGAGTAATTGGTCCAGAGACCAAGAGGGGTCTCCCTTGAAGTCTTGGGTCTATCTATTGAATGAACAATCTCGGCGGGAACTCTGCGAATATGTGGAATGGCATAGTGCTGGAGAAACCGTTCATCCATGAAATTTTCGGAAGCCCCAGAATCCACTAAAGCCCATGCCACAAGACTTCAAGCTGGCCCTAGATGAAGTAGTAAGGGACTCCTCAAATGTTTCCTTCCTATGGGCATTGTAGGAAGGCCGACAGGGTATGGTATTAGGGGAATCATAGGCCATACCAGGAAGTCCCCTCTACATCCTGGGGCTTGGCGTTTCCTGAATCCCGCCGTGGTCGAGGAAGAGATGGGCAATTACGGGCAAAGTGGGATGGCTCTCTACAGTAAAAGCACAGACATGATGCTGTCCGCTGCTCCCTTTCGGCTGTTGTCAAGGGACCTCTGGAAGCCCCTAATTGCATAGCTTCAACCTCATCACCCTTGAATGTTTCTGCTTTGGATGGTGCAGACAAGGAGGATCTTGGTAGGGTGGCCCAGAAAGTTTCCTGTCGGCACTCGCATTTTCGTTCACTCAGGCATTCATCGATCTGCAAAACAAGTGTCACCAGTTCTCCCCAGGTGGCGGGTAAGGTAGTATATGCAAGTTGATCTTTTAATTCGTTGTTTAGCCCTCTGCGAAACATGACTCTCAATACATTATCTGGCCAATTTAAATCCACCACCAGTTGTTGGAATTTGGTAACATAGTCCAGTACGGGCCCCTTGCCCCGCCTTAGTTCCATAATCATGTTTTCCACATCTTTTACGCGATGCGGGTAATCAAAAAGAAACTTAAATTCGCGTATGAAACCCTCATAATTTTTTAAGAGGGGACTATTGCTAGTGAGAAGATGAGTGGCCCAGGATAGGGCCAGTCCATTTAGAAGGCCTATGATAAAGGCCACTTTTAATTCGTCTGTCTCATATGTCTTTGCCTGTATCTTAAAAGTCAACTCTCAGAGTGCAAGGAAACTCTGGAACTGCCGGCGATCCCTGGTAAATTTGGTTATCGTGGGCCCTTTGGGTTCTCAAAGGATCAGAGCCCCTGCACCCATGGGAACAGCAGGGGCAGGAGGAGGAGCTTCTTCACTGTCTCCCTGCACCTTCAGATCCTTTACTTCTAGTGATAGGGATTGTACCCCCCTTGCCAGATCCTTGACTTCTGCTAACATTTGCTCCATATGGGCTCATTTACTTGATGGTAATATGGTATTTGTTGGTGATACTGTGAGGAATAGGGAAGGTGTAGGGTGCAAGGGAATGAGCGCCCTGGGGATGGCTCACACTTGTCTCTACAAATTTTCCTCAGGATCTTAATTGGCTTCTGGAGTTTGCACCCCAGCCTAGATCATCACAGGGAGAAGAAGTGCAAGGCCCAACCCATGTAGGGTGTACACAATACACACAAGACAGACCATCTATCATACAGGGGACCAGGACCAATGATTTGGTGTGGCTACAGTGGAGGAGAGACATAGTGTGTGTCTCCCAGGGAAGGTTCGGGGCGGGGGCAGGTTTCTCTCTCTATCACAAGAAGGTCACTGAGACACCAGGGTAAGTGCTCTAGGGTATATAACACGTACTTACAAGTCATGGTCTGCAGTCTCTCTCTCTCTCTCTCTCGAATCCAAGGGTTGTCCAGAAGTCCACACGATGTACACAAAGGGGGGGGGGGCAGTCTCACAGTCACAAAACACTGATCACTGAGAAGCAGGAAGCTGCAGTGCCCTGCCTTTTATCCTCCCCAATCTGCATGGAACGCTGACGCAAGCACTCTGAACGCCACGGCTGGGAAGCAGGGGGCGTGACCCTGTCAGCTGACCATGAAGTGCCTGGACGGGACTGCATATCCTCAGCTGTGCTGCGTAGCTCCGTCACTGCTGGTTGTGCAAGCGGTGGAGGATGTCCCTCTTTGGGGAATCCTTCCCCGGCTGTTTGTCTTTCCCTCATCCCCCCTGCTGACTCCGGAGGTGTGACCACAGTAGGTCCTGGTGGGGATTTAACCCTGGGTTTGTTGCTCCTTTTCCAAGCCCCCCAGGTATAGGGGTGGCGACACGCCCCCATACAGCCCCGTGCCCACATCCTAAGGCCCTGCAACAAGGGCCTGACATAGGGGAACTAAAGGTAAGGGAGCACAACCTAAATCTCTGGAGCTATGGCACCAAGAGGGACCAGGGAACACGAAGCCAGGAATCTGGGACTCAGGCTGCTTTTAGACATGTGTAGTGCACACGTGGTGTAAAATCCCGCCACGTGTAAGAATCCTGTGGGTGGGGTTTCGATGCAACATTTCGTGTGTTAAAGCCGGTTGCAGGTTCTTTTAAGCCCGTGAATTAAATACCTTGATGTCGAGGTAGTTAATATGCAATTTTAAACAAACATGCGATCGGCTTTAATGCACGAAATGTCGCGTCTAAACCCCACCCATGGAATTCTTACACACAGCATGATTTTACGTTGTGTGCACCGTGCATGTCTAAAAGTGGCCAGAGAGTGGGTAGAAGTGAGGTAGCCAAGAGTGGAGGGCTAGGAGCAAGAGGGTATGCACCAGGTCTAGAGCAGAGACATGTAGATAACAACTAGACAGGCAGAGAGCAAGTGGAGAGAGTAAGAGAGTTGCTTCACCCAACTTCCTGTTGGTACCAGCATGCCCTATAGACTGGCTGGTACCTAATCTGGAAGTTGGGATGTAGGGATGTGCAAACCTATCGCGGTTCGGGTTTGGTCGTTCGGTTTGGTCCGGTCATTTGGTTTGGTTCGGTCGCCAAATTCAAGTTTGGTCGTTCGGTTCAGTCAAGTTTGGTTCGGTTCAATCCGGTCATTCCGAAAAAGGTATCGCGAGATCCCGTGATCGTGCCAGAAACTGGAAATTCGAGTGCATGTGGAACTTGTGTGGGTGAGAGTGTGTGTGTTGTGGCTGGCTTGGTGATTTGATTTGTGTGTTTTGGCTGTGTGGTGTGTTGGTTTGACTGTTGGTTTTGGTTTGGCTGGTAGGTGAAAATGAAGAAGACTGTTGGACTAATTAAATGCTGGGGGGGCCAAGGTGGTGCTCCTGGAGCCGATGGTGGAGGAGGAGGTGGAAGAGGTCGCTGCCCCATCCTCATGCCTCATGTACCACTGTCAGACATCGGACCTTGTCCGCCAAGTGTCTGGGGATGGCACTGGCGACCTCTGCCTTGGTGTCCTGCGCCTGCCCCTGGGACCGGCATTTGAGGATTTTGAATCCTCACCCTCTCTGAAACAGGAACACATAAACAACACCTAAGTATATCATGCATTTATGATGATGCCTCTAGTCCTCCCTCCTTGGGGTGCTAGGGATGGCAGCTGGCGACAGTGACCTGGGCTAGCTGGCACGTGCAAATCTTGCCCTTCTTTGGGTGCTCGGGAGGGATGGCAATGGGGAGACCCTGGCTTGCTGGGACGTGCAAATCCTGCCCTTATTTGGGTGCTAGGGGGATGGCAACTGGAAAGACCCTGGCTTCACGTGCAATTAAACCTGCCCTTCTTTGGGTGCTGCGGAGGGATGGCAGTGGAGAGACCCTTGCTGGCACATGCAAATCCTGCCCTCCTTGGGGTGCTAGTAGGGGATGCTAGGGATGGCAAATGGAGAGATTTTTGCTGGCACGTGCAAATCCTGCCCTCCTTGGGGTGCTAGTAGTGATGACAACTTGAAAGACCCTTGCTGGCACGTACAAATCCTGCCCTCCTTGGGGCGCTATAGATGGCAACTGGAAAGAGCCTGGGTGGCACATGCAAATCCTACCCTTATTTAGGGGTACATAGGAATGGCAACTGGAGAATGGAGACCCTTGCTAGCCTGGCACATATCTGGGTGGGGGTGCTCGTGCTCGTGCCTGACTGCTGGAAGAGCCCCCCACACTACAGTACCCTCTCTCTCTGTGGCACACATCCGCTGCCACCTTCTGATGCCCACTGTTTGTGCCTGACTGCCCACCACCCATGCACCCACCTGCATGCCAGTGAGCTCGCTCTAAAGGATAGTATTTATTCTTCTTGTCCTCAAAGTAAAAAAAAAGTTTACAAACCTGGCAGCAGTGGCAGCACCTCCTGTGTCCGCTGGCTCTTGCTCCTCCTCCACCACTGAAGGTCCAGCAGTGGCAGAAGGAACCTCTTCCTCCTCCTCCAACACCGGCTCCAGGAGCACCACCTTGGCCCCCCAGCGTTTAATCAAAATAACAGTCTTCGACTTCTTTATTTATTTATTTATTTATTTTTAGCAACAAGCACTCCTGCCAACAGTCACCCACCAACACTCACTCACTCACCAACCAGCCAAAACAACACAGCCAAATCAAACACACAAACAGCCAAAGCACACAAACTGAACAGCCAGCCAGCCACACACACACGCTCTCTCCCCACACAAGTTCTGCATGCACTTGAATTTCCGGTTTCCAGCACCATCACGGGATCTCACAATACCTTTTTCCGAAAGACCGAACTGAACCAAACTCAACCGAACCCGAAGTCAGTGACCGAACCTAACGACCGAACCCAAACTGTGATCTGTTCACACATCCCTAAGAGAGAGAGGGTACTGTAGTGTGGGGGGCTCTTCCAGCAGTCAGGCACGAGCATGAGCAGTACCCCCATCCAAACATGTGCCTGCCAGCCATCCCTAGCAAGGTTCTCTACTCTCCAGTTGCCATCCCTACTTAGCACCCCAAGGAGGGCAGGATTTGCATATGCCAGCCAGGGTCTCTCCATTGCTATCCCTCCCTAGCAGCACCTCAAGGAGGGCAAGATTTGCACGTCCCAGCCAGGGTCTTTCTAGTTGCCATCCCTAGCACCCAAAGAAGGGCAGAATTTGCCAGCCAGGGTCACCATCTCTGGTTGCCATCCCTACTAGCACCCCAAGGAGGGAGGACTAGAGGCAACATCATAAATGCATGATATTACTTAGGTGTTGTTTATGTGTTCCTGTTTTAGAGAGGGTGAGGGTGAGGATGAGGAATCCTCCAGTGCCAGGGTCAGGCGCAGGACACCAAGGCTGAGGTCGCCAGTGCCATCCCCAGACACTGGGCAGACAAGGTCCGATGTCTGGCGGTGGTACGTGAGGCATGAGGATGGATCTGCAGAATGCAAGGTAAGGCACGGGGGCTGGAACAACAGGGAATGGATTGCCTTATGACCTGTTAGGAAGTCCCCTGCAAAGAGAGATTGGGCTTGGCTACCCACCCTCTTGTGGAGACAGAATGCAGGCAGGGCTTGACAGACCATTGGTCTGACGCAGTATGGCACTTCTTATGTTCCTATCTTTTTATGTTCTTTAGGTCTGCCATAAAAAGTTCTGGAGGCAGCGTGAGGGACCACATCAGGGCTGATAGCCCACAGTGAGAAGCTCCACGGTCTGATGGTGAGGCGGGAGCCGCAGGATTCTGGCGTCGTCGCCGTGGAGATGCAGCAGCATCATCACCAGAAGAAAGGGGGGAAGACACAGCAGAAGCAACGCCATATAAGTCCTTCCCCCTCCTCCAGCTCTGATGTAGAGTCCCCAAGGCCCCAGGACTCTGCAGCGGCAAGGGCCTTTCGGGTTGAGGTGGAGAGGCCCACCCGGGATTTTGTGGATGGACTACGGCTGCATGCAGCCACCATGGAGAACCGCCTGGTGGAACAGTTCCAGGCGCTTGAGGTGGAGAGAAAGAAGGTGGAGGCATACGCCCAGTACATCTCCGCCAAGATGGAACACCTGGAACTGTACCACCAGTTGGTCTCCAGGTGGCATACAGCCGTGGCAGAGGCCGTGGCCTTTGCCTTGGCCCATGGCTACGAAATGACGGAGCACAGGGTGCCCACCCCTCAGTCCTGTCCTGTGCCCCTTTTTCCTTTCCCCCAAGTTCCAGGGGACAGGCCCAAAGACTAGATAGACCCCTAAGTTAAAACTTTCGTTTCTTTTTATATATGTTTGAGTTTGGTTTTATACTGTTGTTGTTCTTGTTCCTTAAAAATTGTTCATAAAGGTTATATTTATTGTTACAAGCTTTGTTTGACATGCCCAATCTTTTATCCCTCTGTGCTGAAGTTCTGGGAGGCGGCAGAATCGACAGCTAGCCGATCCCTACCAGCAGTACCTGGCACCTCCACATGCAGCATAGGTAAGGTATTACCAAAGAAGTGCCAGCAGCAGCATCTCAACTTGCAGACAACCCCCCAGGATGGGCAGGGCTTGTGTCTCTGTGTGTGTGTGCGTGCGCCAAAGAGAAAGAGAGACAGGCTCCTTGGCAGCGGGCAGCAGGCAGTGGGTGCTGGTGGTCAGAAGGGATTTTTTTCAGCAGCATCCGCGGGTGGGTGCTGAGGAGTAGGCTGGGGGGGGCAGGCTGTCATGCAGGCCGGGCACTGGGCTAGCTTCTGGATGCAGTGGAATGGAATGACAGCCCCCAGTGACTGGAATGATGGTCCCAGAATCTCATTGATGGTTCCTGGGACAGGCAGGCATGACTGATTCAGGTACAGTGGAATGACAGCTTATGGGAGCTGAATGATGTCCCTAGAAGTAGTGCATGGTTGGGCACACTTCATTCAATTGTGCGATAGGTAGGTATAGGAATACACACTGGCAGGCACATAATACATTCCACATTTTGTTATATTCCATCTCATTCTGGTAGGTTTGCTGCTGCTGGATGTGATCATCGGGCACAGATGGGAGTTCTTCCTGGTTTTGGCAGGTGGCAGCTTGAGCTGGCCTC
>QEPC01015005.1:886208-899297 GCA_003113815.1 Sphenodon punctatus | reverse complement strand
CCCAGGCCTTTGTGGAGGGTGGGAGGGTAGGGTGAGGGATTTTTTAACCCCCCGCCCTATTTGGATTTGTTTTTATTATTTGTAATTAGTCTTGTTTTTATATTTTATTATTGTTATAAATGTTTTAAATTGTTTTTAGTATTTTATATGTTGTGAGCCACCCCGGGCTGCATGGCAGGAGGAGCAGGGTAAAAATTAATTGAAATAAATAAATAAATAAATAAATAACATTGCTAAGATTCACCCTTTTCTCTCTGTTTCCTCTGCCAAAACCCTTGTTCACGCCCTGGTCATCTCTCGCCGCAATTACCGTAACCTCCTTCTCACTGGCCTCCCCCCGCTCTCCCCTTTCTCCCCTTATCTCCATCCAAAACTCGTCTGCCAGTGTCCTCCACATTGACCATCGCTTCAACCACATGCAGCCCTTCCTCTCCTCTCTTCACTGGCCCCCACTTTCTGAATGAAGTCTGCACACGCTCCTAGTCATCACCTATAAAGCTCTTCACAACCTTGCTCCCCCCTACCTCTCTGTGCTAATTTCTCTCCATACTCCAGTCCATGAACTCCGCTCCTTCTCTGTTCCCTCTCTCGCCCTCCCATGCCTCCCCTACTCCCCTAACTGCCTTCGTCTCTTCTCCCTAGCTGCCCCCCAATGCCTGGAACTCCCTCCTTGCCCACATCAGCCTCTTCCGCTCTGCCCTCCCCGACTCCTCACTCCCCTCTCCTAACTCCTGCTGATACCTACCATCCAGTACAATCTGTTACCTGAGGTCTGCGTACTCATCCTCACCACATGGACCAACCAGACATCATTTTTGATGTAACCAAGCCAAGCATATGCACCTGAGACCTCGCATCTTCGTGAATGTTACACCCCTTGTCTCTCCCTCTGTTCCCTTTCCTTCATCTCCCCCCACCCCCAGTCTCTCAGATTGTAAGCTCTAGGGCAGGGACCGTGTCTATTCCACTATTTTGTAAAGTGCCAGTTGTAAAGTACATTGCTGGTGCTATATAAATGCTTGCTAATTGCTAATAATATAGGGATCACAAGGAGGACTGCATCAGTCCCATGGTGCACTGCAGCTGAATTTCAGCGCCTTGGGGAACTCTGATTGAGAGGAGAATGCACCAGCTAGAGCATTGGTCCATCCAGTCATTAATTGTCTGGGATGTAAATTTCCAGAGGGGATTCTGTATTTGTGCAGAGCTGAGACAATAGGCCAGTTGCTACAGGGACAGAGCAGAGCCTTCTTCTGCTCTGATTTCAAGGAGTACAATGAATTGGTGGGGATGCCAGTGCCCTTGTAGATAGAGAACATGTCATCTGCCCCCCTTCCCCGCTCTCGGGTAATTAAACTGAAGGTTTGGTTAGGGACCCTAAAGAGAGGGCCTGGGCCTGGTTGCCTCTCCTGACTGCTGTGTGGGTAGCTGCGAGCCCCTCTCCTCACAACATCCTTGTGCCTATGTTACGGGCTGGCTGCCATGGGTCACTGGAGCAGATGAGTGTGGTGGATTCCCTCCACTGCAGGGTTGGAGTGGATTAGGAGGCAGCATGACTCGAGTAACATTTTGTTACAGCCTTCTCTGCTGTAAATCCCTACTCATGACATTTTGCCACCCGAGACTGAAGAATACCATGGAGACGCTGGGCACAGGGGATGTAAACTCTATATCTGCAAATCTGATCTCTATAGTCTAGAGGCTTAATACTGGTTTAGTCATTCACATGATCATTAATCCAAAATTATTTGAAACCAAGAAAGAGAAGACCTTTAAATCCATGTTTAAAAATACTGGTATTAAACCAGGAAGCGAACTGGAAGTAGGCACTATAGAGGACACTTCATCTGAGGAGGCAAGTGCTACCTGGGGCCTGGTGCTGGCGCAGCTGCGGGTTATAGTTATCTTTTACTGGACCAATTTCTGCTGGTGAGAGTATGCAAACATTTGGACCACAAAGAGACTTCCTCAGGCCAAAAAGCTTGCATACTTTCCCCAATAGAAATTAGTCCAATAAAATATATCATCTGAACTATTTTGTCTCCATCTCTGATTATTAGTTTAGTTAGTTTAGTTTAGTAAAAGCTTATTGTTTCTAACCTATTGGTTATCACAATTATAAAGTACAGTTAAAACACAGTAACAACAATAGAATACACACAAATCGATACCCTCAACCCGACATAAATTACATCTTTTCAGCCATAAATTCTAGAGAGGTTCTGACCGCAGTCAGTTAATACATTGACTGAACACTCCTTTGGCGGGGTCTTTTTACTATACTAATACCCTGCAGCTAGACAAAGGGTACAACCGCTATCCTTTCCCATCTCCTTTGCCCTGTTGATCTCCGCCAGCCAAGCAAACTTTGCTACAGCCCTAATTACATTTTCGCTTGCATTGGCCATCAAATATGCAATTTTCCAAGGTTTGGCCCAATGCCCTTTGCCATTTAGAAGTTCAGCTATATATTTGTCTCTTAGTAACTTATTGCAGGATCATTCCAAAAGATAGTGGGCTAAGTCCTCTGTCACATTTAAGGGGCATCTGCAAAGACGCAGCTTGAAAGCAGTTCCCATGTACCAGCCCTCAAGAACTGCAGATGAAAACAAATGAGTTCTCAGTCTCATCATTGCCGCACGTTCCCTTGGAGACTTTACCACTGCCAAATAGTGTTCCAGGTGGAAAACAGTTTTAAATTCGGCAAACTCTGGAGCCACCCGTGAGGATCTAACCTGTGCCATCTTGTTCTGGGAAAAGACATCTTCTAATCTTTTGAGCACCAGTGACTTAGCTTTCCTTATAGTAGAGCTCTTAAGTTCATCCAGAGATAGACCATAAGCTTGTATACGCTTTTCAGTCTTATACACCCAATAATGCTTGTCCTTGAGACTTTTTTGTTCCAGAAAACACCTAAATGGCAGAGAGTTCTCCTCTTTATGGCTAAGATGAATACAGTACCCAACAATCGCAGAGTACAATCTACACTTAACAGGAAGCACTCCCAGTTCTGCTCTGGCTATGCTCATTGGAGCCGACCTAGGCAGCCCAAGCACCATTTTGCATACTCTATTCTGAGTTAATTCTAAGCCTTGAGCAGGTGAATGGCCCCAGATCTCTGCCCCGTATGACACCTGCACGGCTAACTTCTGTTTTATAAACTTAACCATTGGCTCCACCAGTCTTGCACCTGACGTATGCCAAAATTTTAAGATGCCATTAGTAACACGGGCTGCCTTAAGCTTAACCTGGTCAATGTGCATAGTCCATGAGCCCATATAATGAAAAATAATCCCAAGGTATTGGTACGACTTAACTTGTTCTATAAAATGGTCACCAATTTTCCAGATGGAAGGGACAAAATGGTTAGAAAAGACCACCACCTTGGTCTTTGTATGATTTATTTTTAGATGATTCTGAATGCAATATCTATTTAAAGCATCTAATAGCCTTCGCATACCTACTTTGTAATAGGTAAAAGACCATAACATCTGCATAGAGCAGTGAGGATACATGTCATTGACCTATGGAGGGGGAGTGAAAGCATGGCCCATCTCTGATTATAGGTTTCGCCTTTCTCCAAGCCTGTAATTTTTCAGTATCTTCCTGATAGTGCAGTGCTACAGGTATGAACACAAGATGTCATCTCAACAGAGACATACAGACAAGGACTATTACTTCCCTACTCTTTGATTTAATATGTGTGTGTATGTTGTGTGTATCAAGTCCAAAATTACATTAGCCTTTTTACAATGATGTCACGTTACAAACTGACATCCTGAAGAGACATCAGGGGTGGGGGGTCATAGTCTCTGTGCCTATTGAATCCTGCACTGCTCTACTAACACTGAGTAAAGATATCAACTAATATGGTGATTTTTTATGATCTGGACACTTAGCAAATCTGGATCCTCATTCTGCATGGGCTCTCTTGGTGCTATTGTAATACAAGAGCAGACTAAGATCTCCAACTTGTCACTGAGCAACCATCAGAGAGTTGCAGCTTTTGATAACTGTCTTATTATGTCACGTTTTAAGCAGCAGGCAATCAAAGGTTTCCTGTCCCATTCATTATCCTCATTCCAGCTGTTTTGTAAACTGCTGTGTAAAGTTTAATAACCTTCTACAGAGCAGAAATGCTGCTAGTATGCCATCCTGACTTATAATTCACTTGGGCCTCTTTTAGTTAGACACTGCAATTTTGTTAAATGATCCCACTGGTGAGTGGACTTTGTAAAGTGGCAAATGTCAATGGTGAGAACAGACTCATTTGCACTTCTTGGAGGATAGGTCCATTAATGGCTATTAGCCAACTAAGTTTTGGGGGTGTAACCTCTTACTTTTGGGGGCCAGAACAACAGGGAGTGGATTGCCCATTGTGACCTGTTGGGTATTTCTCCCAAGAGACAGAGATTGGCCACTGTCGGAGACTGGATGCTGGGCTTGATGAACCATTGGTTTGATCCAGTACAGTACTATTTATATTCTTATGCACATATGACATAGGCCGGCATTTGAAATTGCCTCTCTAGAAACCCTAAGCCTGGATTTGAAATCATGTGTCCAGAGCAGCAAAGCTAGGTTAGATAGCCAGTGTGATCTGAGTTGGGTGAAGTCTCAGCAGCGTTAAGAAAGTTCTCTTGCTAGCTCTGCCACTAACTATGGCTGCACTCATCAAATAATTTCCTTCAGGGTAGGTGACTCCCTGTGCTGAAATATGACAGTGTAGGGAGGTGCGTGAGGGAAGTACTGAATGTGGGGAAAGTACCACTTTGGTGGAATTGTACTGGATAATATGGAAGAAGATGCTATGGACTGACTGTACCTTGGGAAAGGTTCAATATTCCACCAACTCTCAAATTTAAGATAGTTGATGACAATTACAAGGGGTGTTTTTAGACAAGCACCTCCCCACCCTTACCCAACCATCATGTATGTCGCAGGGCTGCATTGGGACCCTATGTAGCCCTGCACCATGCATGATGGGTTGATGATGGGTTAGTAATGGGTGGGGAGGAGCTTGTCTAAAAACACCCAAGGATAGGTGACTACTTCAGAGGAAGTAATTTCATTATTTCCTGTTATTTCAGGCATCGGTCGGTGTGCTCTGGTTGGTCTCAGTCTCTACTTGTAGCTATTGGTGAGATTTCTCTGTGCGGATGGTTGGGGTGTGGCAGCTCCTGCAGTGGTGCAGAGGGCTGGACTAGATGACCTTTGAGATCCCTTCCAGCCTTGTGACTCTATGACTCTATCAGTGTACCATGGGACTGACGCAGTCCTCCTTGTGATCCCTATCCCAGCATAAGCATTCAGACTGCCATACTATCTAAGGTTCTCAGCCTTACTGTATAGCAGTTAGCAAGTAAGTTGATGTCCATGTGGTTCTGCTTCCGCACCTTTAAACAATGCCGTGTTGCAAGGATAACTTGGTGCTTGCAAAAGTCTGCCTAGCTGCAAGTATTAGTGTTCTCACCTGCACCACAGCTTAACTCCCAGATGTTTTTTATTTCAGTTTTCTTTCTTCATCTCCATGGGGTAAAATCCTTCATGTTTTACTCATGACATCAAAACCCGGCATGTTATGGAAATCATTGCTCCATCATAAAAACAAGTCTATGATTTCATTGCATGGACTAGGATCAAACGAGAAACTCTGCAAAGAGCTAATGTTCCGGACTAGAGCCATCCTTAGTAATTAGAGAGAATATTAAAAAGGAAATTTAATTACTTTTAATATGCATCAAGTTTGCATTAAGTAGGATGTTTCTGGATAAGTACCTCTTTAATGTGGCAAGAGCTGTTTAGTCCCTGGTTAAGGTGCTTGCAGATGGCCGTAACTGAACTGTCTATCATCACTGGGCTTTTGGCCAAGTGAAGTTATCTCCCTCAGGCAGGCAGCTCTAATAAAACTGCTATGGCTGAAACTGAAACTTGGTCTAGTGATATGGTGCAATGTTTGGGGAGCACAACACTGTATTGATTAAAATGGAGTAGGCAAGTTCTTCTATGGCCGTCATCATCATTGTATCTGAGCACCATCCAATATAGTATTAAACAGCATGACTAATGTTTTTCAGATGTGGTTTATAGTTTATCCTCTTCCAGAATCTGTTTCTGAAGACTGTGTGTATGCATTGCATGAAGTTTTTTTTTAAAAAGGTGTGAATAGCTTAAGTGACTCTTTTTGCAAGCTTTTAAGGCTATGTTCACACAACCTGCTGAGTTTGTGATTATTTACCACTAGGAAGTTATCCTCAGGTAAAGTAACCCAGACCTCCATCAGCCACATGAACATTTTGTGATGTACTGTCCCTTTAAAAAGCTTGACCACTCTGCAAGTGTTTTATCATCCTAACCCTATTTCCTATGCCCTGTTTCCTGTTGATTACCTCAGAACAATAAAGAAACTCTCTTTCCAGGATGGCTGCATCTCATGGGCTCCTCTGTTCTATCCCTTCACCTCTCCCTAGACAACAAGATTTCACATATTTTTACCCTGGAGTAAAATACCACACACCTACTTCAAACTCTCATCACAACCTAGTGGTAGAGGGGCAGCATGTCCTATGAAGCATGATTCAGGAAGTCACATGCAGCAGAAGACCATAGAAAGAACATTGGAGACCGGAGCACCCCAGACAATTGGTTGCAAAGGACGCTGGGGTGCTTTTTGGAGAGTATGCAGAATTGCTCACTACAAACAAAGCATCCTCAGGCACGCTTACCTGGGAGTCAATTCTAAACCCCATGTTAAATCACATGTTACTCCAAAGGGACTTTTGGGGTGCAACCACACATTTTCCCACACACTATTACTATTCATGGGAACACTAGGGAGTTAACCTGGAGCTGGAGATTTATCCATGGGTAGTGGATAAGATGCTGGACTTGGACCTGGGAAGCCAGCATTTAAATCCTGCCTTAGCCATGATCTCACTGAGTGGCCTTGGACAAATAGTCAAATACAGCTTCTCAGCCTCAGTTCCGCATCTGTAAAATGGGAGTGTGTGCATCTGTCTGTCTCTCTGTCTGTCTCTCCCTGTGTTCCCCTCACCCACTGGGCAGGAACCTGTCTCTTAACAACAATTGTAAAGTGCCAGATATGCTGATGGTGCTATACAAATTCGTAATAGATTATTATTGTTGTTAATAATAATAATAATAATAATAATAAATAATTAATAGTAATGTTAACCCCAAGAGTTTATATTAGAGAAGGTAAGGTGAAAAAGAAACCTTCCCGAATGAGAGATAGTGAGGTCTGTAATGGAATAGCTACTAATTGCTGTGCTACTTCATTTCAGCATCTTGGACCTGCCTTTTAGTAGCTTCTGTCTTGTGCATAAACAGGTTTTACCCTTATGACCATTTTCAGATGATCATAATACCGGTATTATACCCTCTATTCTAAATCTGGATTGTAGGTGATAATCTGAACAACCTTGCTGGCTTATATAGCCGTAACAGCACTGGGCCACAAAAAGTGCCTGCCTCCTCAGCCAAGGCATCCTCCAGCCATATGGGTATGGCATGGAGACTGCACTTTTGGCCTTGGTTGATGACTTGAACATGGAGATTGACAAGGAGACTTGTACCCTGTTGATCTTGTTAGATCATTCACAGTTGACCATGATGAGGTGTTGTTGACATGACTGTCAAACCTGGTGAGGGCACGCAGGACTGCTCTTGTGTGGTTTTGTTTGTTCCTGCTAGGGAGGAGTCTCAGTGGGTGGTGATGGGTGATTGTTCATTCCCCCTCCCCCACATCCTCTGTGGGGTCCCACAGGGTTCTATCTTCTCTCCTGTCTTATTCAATGTGTATATGAGGCCACTGGTGAGGTCATTTGGAGGTTGGGGGTGAAGTGTCATCAATATGCTGATGACACTCAACTTTACCTCTTGTTTTCATCTGACCCACATCCTGCAGTCTCGGTGCTTACCCATTGCCTGGCTGCGATTGGGGAGTCCATAAGGGTGAGCCAATTGAGGCTGAAGCTGAGAAGACTGAGGTTTATTTATTTATTTATTTATTTATTTCAAAGTATTTTTATCCCACACCCTCCTGCTCAGATAGCAGCTCGGAGCGGCTCACAACAAGTCAAACAATAAAATCAACAATTAAAATCACAACTTAAAATTTAAAACTCATTAAAATTATTAAAAGAGCGGAACCAAACCCCCTCCATAGCCCCCATCCCCATCCCACCATATCCGTCTCCCTCCCCAAAAGCCTGGTGGAACAGCCAAGTCTTACACTGGGTGTTTTCAGACATGACGCTAACCCCAGTTTAACCACACTTGAACATTTCTTATGCTTGTTGTGGGGTTGCATAGGGCACCAGTATAGTCCTGCAACATGCATAAGAAATGTTCCAAGTGTGGTTATACTGGGGTTAGCGTCATGTCTGAAAACACCCACTGTCTTTGGAAAGAGGGAAGGTCTGGGGCCAGGTGGACCTCTGTTGGGAGGGAATTCCACAGCCTAGGAGTGGCCACCAAGAATGCCCTCCCCATCATCGCCACCCAGGAAACCCGGAGGACTTCAAGTCGGGTGTCCCTGGCCGACTGCAGGGGCTGCACCACGGTCCAAGTTGTGAGGCGTTCTCACAGGTATGTAAGACCCAGGCCATTTAGGGCTTTATAGGTCAACACCAACACCTTAAATTGGGCCCTGAAGACAATGGCAGCCAGTGCAGAGAACAGAGCACTGATGTAATGTGCTCACAGCGACCCATCCCCATAAGGAGATGGGCCACCACATTCTGCACCAGCTGCAGCCTCCGGACTGTCACCAAGGGTAGCCCCATGTAGAGTGTGTTACAGTAGTCCAGTCTAGAGGCGATGAAGGCATGAATGATGGTGGCCAGGTCAGAGCCTGAAATATATGGCGGCAGTCATTGCACCAAATGTAACTGGCGAAAGGCGGTCCTCACCACTGCCGCCACCTGGGAATCCAGGCGGAGCTGTGAATCGAGAAGCACCCCCAGACTACGGACCTGAGTAGCTAAAGGGGAACAAATCCTATCAATGATGGGGGCCACCACCCCTTCAGTCCTACTCACCCACATCACCTCCGTCTTGTCGGGATTCAGTTTCAGATGGCTCACTCTCATCCAATCCCCCGCAGCCACCAGACACTGGGTAAGCACAGAGACTGCCAGGTCTGAGTCGGCAGAAAAAGAGAGGTAAAACTGTGTATCATCGGCATACTGATGGAAACATATGCCGAACCCTCTTACAACCTTGCCCAAAGGCTGCATATACACGTTGAACAGGAGAGGGAACAGAATAGAACCCTGCAGGACTTCACACGTGAGGTTCCGGGAAGATGATAAACACTCCCCAAGCACCACTCATTGAGTTCTCCCAGCCAGGAAAGAGTGGAACCATTCAAGAAAAATTGATGGTGGGCTGGCCCTGTGGGGATTGGAACTTCTGTTATTGATGTAGTCCGGCCCCCTCTGGTCAGTCAGATTCGCAGTCTTGGAGTACTTCTGGACCCCATGCTGCACCTGGAACATCAGGTTGCAGCTGCAGTCAGGAGCGCTTTTCACCAACTCCATCTGGTGAGGAGACTGCGGCCTTTTCTTTCCTATTTGGACCTTGTCGCCATCATCCATGTTTTCATCACCTCAAGGCTAGATTATTGCAATGTGCTCTACATGGGGCTGCCCTTGATGAATGTTTGGAAGCTGCAGCTGGTACAGAATGCAGCAGCCCAGCTCCTTTTCGGACAGGTTGCAGGGCGCACATTACACCAGTGGTCTGGAGTTGGCACTGGCTACCTATAGCTTTCCAAGCACAATTAAAGGTGTTGGTTTTGACCTTTAAAGCCCTAAACGGTCTGGGCCCACATATCTGAAGACTGTCTGTCCTTCCAGGCATGTCCCCATTGCGGCTCCTTTGATTGGCTGGGAGTAACCTCCTGTGGGTTCCATGTGTTTCTTTTGTCCATGGGACGGGGGTGCACAGGGGGTTCTTCTCAGTAGCTGCTCAAGTGTTATGGAACTCCCTTCCCACGAAGATACACTTGAGCCCGAGTCTAAGCATCTTCTGGAGGCGGTGCAAAACATATTTGTTTGGTGAGGCATTTGGCAGGTGGGGATAAGGATTGGGGTTGTTTGGGGGGTTGTCTGTAGTTGGGGATTGGGGAAAGGGAAGGTTTTGGGGGGATTTTAGGGGTAGAGTTTCTGGGGCAGGGAATCGGGTTTTCTTGTTTCAGTGATGATGTTTTTATTGATTGTAAGCTGCCCTGAGCCATTATGTGAAGGGTGGCATATAAGTTTAAATAAATAAATAAATAAATAAATATCAGCACCAGTGCCCAGGTAGCACCTGCTCCATTGCCTTGGAGACTGATGTAGCCTCAGCCAATCATAGCTGGTGTTGAGGGCTCAGGGTGTGACAGGAAGCACCCAGTACTTCCTCTTCCTTTCCAATATAAGATGTGTAGCAGGGAGACGTCCTGTGGGACTGCTGCCCCTTTAAGAAGGGGGCTGTGTGGGCCAGCCAGAGGGCTGAGTGCACACAGGAGTGTGGCAGAGCCAGCCCCAGAGCTGGGGATCAGCCTATGGGGAGCACAAGCTGAGAAACCCTGGGACAGAGTAGGCAGGTTAGTGGCCCTTTAAGGCTGAGTAGAGGAAGCCTGGCCACGCCCACTCTGCCTGTACATAAGGAGAGGAAGGCAGTGAGGAAAAGAGTCTCTGCCAGGGAGCCAAAGGAACAACATCTTCCTGACCAAGCCTTTCTGTTCTATGCTATCCAGGGTGCTGGAGAACCAGAGGGACCTAGGCAAGTGGGAGAAGTGTTTTGCCCAGGAGGGAGCCTCTTGCCTGGGGAAGGCTTGGCCGGAGCCTAGGGCTTGGAGGCCTGGCTAGATGCACCAGGGGGATTGATATTGTGGTGCTCCTGTGCTTGTGAGAGACCGACCTGGGCCTGCAGGGTGGAGGCAACTGAGTTGGCAGCCTCAGGTACACTGGACATGGGTTGTGTCTAATAAAGGACTGTGGACTAATACCCTCTGGACTGTGTGGTGTGTCCTGAGAGGGTACCCCCTTCCTTGAAGAGGGGGATTCAGCCGAGGCTTGAGGCTGAAACAGTGTAGCAGTGGGGTGAGCTAATTCCCCCAGAGTGTGACCCCAGCACCCCGTGTGGCCCTGGGGAAACACTCCTGCCCCACTACAAGATGAAAACTGCAAGCTATCAGTGGCTTACCAACTCCCACTATAGCCTCTAGCTGCTACTCTGTCCCTGTACTTCACGTGCCTACCTGTCTCTGTGCTGTCTACCTGTCTGTTGCCAACTGCTCTGGCTTTCAGCCCACTATTGCCTGTGTGTGTGCTAACTGATTACCTGGCTTGACCTGTGCTGCTTACCTGTCAGCTCACCTGCTAATTTGTTCCTGGCTTGACAATATAATTGAAACTACTTTGTCTTCACCTGTTCCATTTGGGACCAACACAGCAACCGCAACCTTGTTAGACAAATTAGACTGGTTTCCAAAACTCACTGATATCTGGCCCAACTAAAGGAAATCATATAGAAATATTTTTTCTTAGCACTTACACCTTCCAAATATTAATAGATCGTTATATCCTTCTATAGTTTCATTACTTAACCAAGATTAAAGAGGGAGACACAACAAATTCAGGTAAGCAATCTCCATGATAACAGCCTAGAACTATTTGATGGATGTGAATGCCAAGAAGGAAATCCACTGAGTGTGACGCACAAACAGAACAGTAGTTCTAAAAGCTCTAGCCTGTCTGACCTCATTCTGAGACTTAAATATAAACCTGTGACCCTGCAGAAAACCAACACGTTCTGTAAAGTATGTCAAATATCAGTCAAGAGTATGCCCCCATCCACCATAGCAAGACTCCACTTGGGGTCCTCCCTACTCAGAGTTTGGTATCTTCTGTGCTAGGAGTCATGAAATGGTTAAGATAGGGGAATTCTAGTGTAAACATGAGGAACAATTTGGCTGTGGTGTAATCTTCCAAGAGCAACAACAGAAACTGCGGTGCTTAGGACTTTGACTGGTCCTTTGGATTTATTCAAAATTACAGAGCCCTGTGCAAAACCCTCCAGCATCTCCCAGGCATCTGGGGCACCTCTCCCAGCCACAACAGCTACTGCTGCTTCCCTGGTGGGGTCCCTCTAATCAGGTGGGGTGGATGGGCCAATAGATCTTTTCCCATCTCTAGCAGCTATGATTTGAGTGCCATAACCACCAACAGAAGGCAGTTTGCCATGAGAGGAGCATAGCCATGGAAGGAAAAAAGAAAAGAGGCTAAAGCAACAGCTACAGCATTCTTGGACTATATTTCAAGATGAGCATTTTCATATTGCTTTCATAGAGGTTGATATTGGCAGCATGAGCAAAGCACCAACACTGTAGTCAAAGCTGTGATGTCCAGATACCATCTTTCATATCCGTGAGGATATGAATTCAAACTCATGCTGCCCTGAGCCTCTGTTCTTCCTTCACAGATAACAAAAGGACAGTGAATAATTAGGGGGCTTGTGGAAACAGTTTCCTCTTTCCATTCAATGTTTGGTGTATATCAAAACCAATCTGTTCCAGTCGGTCTTATTGAAAGCACCTGCGTACGTCAGTTGCACAGTCTGAGAGGCAAAGAACAGATTTCCAGCACAAGATAGTAAGTGAGCTCAAGTCTGAGCCTTAAGGAGGTGCCTTACCTCATCTGATTATTGCCTGAATTAATTGCAAAGCCAAATGTTGTTTTAGGACAAGGAGAGTGTCAGGCTCCGGGGTACGGAGCCGGGGGGGGGAATTCAAGGAGGGAGAAGGAAGGCCAGGAATATCAGGTTCCAGGGGACGGCCTTGGTTAGAGGGAAACAAGAGGGAGGAATCCAGGCCCAGGCACAGGGGGGGAAACAGGTGGCCCCAAGGCGACCCTCTGAAACCTCTCAGTCGCTCTCTTGCACCCGAGAGATTAGGTACTCAGCAGCATTACCAGGCACCCTGGGCTAAGAAGGTACGCGACTCATCATCGAGGTCAGGGTCCGGAGCCAAGGGTGGAACCCACCACAGGGATGTTGGCAGGTTAGCCAATAGCCTGGAAG
>QEPC01015005.1:837961-870279 GCA_003113815.1 Sphenodon punctatus | reverse complement strand
GTAGTTTCCAGGATCACCTCTGGATCCCTTTTTAAATATTGGGGTTACATTTGCCACCCTCCAGTCCTCAGGTACAGTGCCAGATGCCAACGTTAGGTTACAAATTACTACTAGTAAGTTTGCAATTTCACATTTGAGTTCCTTCAGAACTCTGGGGTGAATACCATCTGGCTTTGGTGATTTGTTCATATTAAGCTTGTCAATTTGCTCTAGAGCCTCCTCCAGGGTCACGCTGATTTGTGACAGTTCATCCAATTCATCACCTGCAAAGTGGGTTCTGGCATGGGTATCTCCCCAACATCCTCCGCAGTGAAGACCAAAGCAAAGAACTTGTTTAGCTTCTCTGCAATGTTCTTATCCTCCCTGAGTGCCCCTTTTACTCCACGGTCATCTAATGGCCCAACCGACTCCCTAGCAGGCTTCTTGCCTCTGATATACTTGGAAAATATTGTAGTCTATTTTTCTCATTCCCCCTGTCTCAACCATTTCCTTCATCGCTAGTTAACTTTTCTCCCTCTTTCTTTAGCTCTACTTATGAGACCAGCATCAATGGAGGCTGGTGATAGCATTACATATACATCTCTTCTAACACGTGAGGAACAGGTAGAAGTGCTGAACCGTTTGGACTTTATGCTAAAAAACCTTGCAGAATTGCGACAAGAAGTGGAAGAGCTGCGAAAGAGCCTGCAGGGCTTAGCCGTGGAGATTGTTGGAGAGGTCAGGTCAGTACAGTTACTTCTTCGGTAATAGACAATTGAAAAATCATCTATCTTTGTGCTTTGAAAGACAGGGCAGCCGTTTAAGGTGAAACCAAACTTCCCTTTTCCATTTGTGTAGTTAAAAGATCAGCCTATGTCCTTTTTATAAGCTGAGATCAAGACAAGTCTGTATGCAGAGCATTTATCTGCCAGTTAGTACAAGAGTAGTTTAGTAAACAAGCAGAGCTGCACATTCGTCTCTTGTGAAATTAGTGCGGAAGAGAGGCACATTTTCCTGATGCTTAGTTTAATTTTAAAATTGTCTAAGCTCATCTATTGGTAGTTCATGCTTCAAACACAGGGCTGGGAAAGCTGAGATCAAAGCTGTACTCCATGTTCTGAAACCTGGGTAACCTGAGCATGCACTAGAACATGTTTAGCAGAGCTGTTCTGGGTGGTGAGAGGCCTGGTTAATCTGGTCTGCCTCCCTGTGGAAATGGAGTCATCTTCCGCTTGCTGTGACATATTTATTAATTATTGCAGACAAAATTGCTCGTATTCACCATGACTTGGGTGCTGCTACTTTGACTGCAGAGTCAGAGTTTGGGGTTATGAAAGCCCAGTTCTGTCCTGTTTATATGAATCCGTTTCAATTGCGTATCATCCACCAATGTGGGGGAGGTGCTTGGATCAGTGAGGGCAACCAGTTGTGAACTAGATCCTTGCCTGTTGTGGCTGATGAAAGCCAGCCGGGAGATATTGGTGGCTGGGGTTCTCAGCTCCTCACTTTGGGAGGGTAGGGTGTCGGATGCCCTTAAAACCGCAGTTGTCCAGCTCCTACTTAAGAAACTATCGTTGGATGCCGACTCCCCAGCCAGCTATCGGCCTGTCTCTAACCTTCCCTTTTTAGGGAAGGTTATTGAATGGGTGGTTGTCTGATAGCTCCAGGTTCCTCTTGATGCCGTCAGATTTCTGGATCTGTTTCAGTCAGGCTTTCGTCCTGGATATGGCACGGAGACTGCACTTGTGGCCTTGGTTGATGATCTGTGCCAGAGATTGACAAGGGGAATTCTACCATGTTGATCTTGTTAGATCTTTTAGCAACCTTTAATATAGTTGATCATGAAGTGGTTGTGACACGACTGTGGAACTTGGCAGGGATGAGCAGGACCACTCTTGAGTGGTTCTGCTTCTTTCTGTTGGGGAGGTCCCAGAGAATGGTGATGGGCAATTGCTCATTATCCTCTCTACAGGAGAGGTTCAGAGTCCCACAGGGTTCTAGTCTGTCTTCCCTCTTGTTCAACATGTATATGAGAATTCTGGGAGAGGTAATTTGGAGGTTTGGGATGAAGTGTCATCAATATGCTGATGACACCCAGCTCTACCTCTCTTTTTCATCCAACCAGGTCCTGCAGTCTCAGTGCTTAACCAATGCCTGGCTGATGTTGGAGAGTGGATGAGGGTGAGCCGATTGAAGCTGAATCCAGATAAGACTGAAGTGATTATGGTTGGCCAGCCCTGTGACCTGGAGAGGATTGGGACTCTTCTTATTGACAGAGTCTGTCCCCCTCTGGTCAGTTGGGTTTGCAGCCTTGAAGTGCTTCTGGACTCCCTACTGGGCCTGGATTGTCAAGTTGCAGTGGTGGCCAGGAGAGCTTTTCATCAACTCCATCTGGTGAGGAGGTTGTGTTTTTTTCTTTCTGACTTGGACCTGGCCACCATCATTCATGCTTTCATCACCTGAAGGCTGGATTACTGCAACGTGCTCTATGTGGGGCTGTCCTTGGTAATTGGAAGCTGCAGCTGGTGCAAAATCCGGCAGCTTGACTCCTTTTGGGTGCTTCAACGTCTGCACTATTATTATTATAATTATTATATTATAAGCTTTTATATAGCGCCAGTGATGTACCTGGCGCGGTACAGAGAATAAGATAGACATGGTCCCTGCCTGAGAGCTTACAAGCTCCCTATAGGTTTACTGGCACAATTCAAGGTGCTGGTTTTGATCTTTAAAGCCCTAAATGGTCTAGGCCCTGCATATCTAAAAGACCGCCTGTCCTTCCGTGCCCCTTTGCGGTTCCTTCGATTGGGTGAGAGCACCCTTCTGTGGGTACCATCTGTTAGCCTTCTCTGTACGATGGACGGTGTTCTTGGTTGCTGCCCTGATATTATGGGACTTCCTTCACCTGGAGGTTTGTTTGAGCCCAAGCCTGATCAGCTTCAGAAGTTGGTGTAAGACTTTTTTCACAGGGATCCTTTTGGACAGCGAGCTCAGGACACTGGGGTTAGATCTCCACCTTGACCAGCAGGAGGCAGACTTCAACTTTTTGGACCATGTGCAGCAGGAATCTGACCCCTAGTGCTCCAGTTGATCATCTGCCTCCAGGCGAGCAGGATGTGGACTTCCAGTCCTTGTAGGATTAGGAATCATTTTTGGTTTTTGCTGCAATTGTTGAGGGAAGCCAGGAAACCAGAGGTGCCAGGGAGAGCAGATGCCCTGCCTGTTCACTGACTCCTTCTTAGCAGAGAGGGTAAGGGCCATTCCTCAGGCTCCAGTTACAGCTGGTTTGGGAGCCGGCAAGAGTGGGTGCTATCTGGTCTGGCTCGGACCTGCTAAAGGTGTCCCCTCCCCAGTGCTAGCCAGGGCTCACACAGCGATGTTGTAGAAATGGAGGATAACTGGCTTCTGAAAGGACTAAAATATTAATATTTGCAGCTATAAACAGAGGACAGAGGTGGGGACACAGAAACATGGAATGAAATAGTTGACACCTGTCTTGTCTGTTCTGTCTTTTAGATCGCAGCTGGAAGAGAGCCAGAGGATAACTCGGCGCAGACGAAACTTTCTCTCCAGAGAGAGGAGTGATTCAACAGGATCTAGCTCTATATATTTCACAGCCAGCTCAGGAACAGTCAATACGGATGGTGGTGAAAGCGAGGGAGGGTAAGCAGAGCATTGGTTTAAAACTGCTCATGAGATTTAAAACACAGTATTTTATCACATCCGGGTATTCTGTGTAAATACTTCTTGGAATTCCATACAGGAGAATTCTTCAAAAAGAAGCCTTTTCTTCCTCTCTGCTTGCCTTTGTTATTTACAAGGCAACTTGAGACCTAACCATTATTTAACAAAAATATATCTAATTGCTACACTTGCTCTGAGTCCCATGATTAGTATTGTTTATGGTTTTACAACCACATTTTCTTATATTTTTAGAAAAGTGAATATCCTCAGTTGCTGTTTGATCAGCAGTCAGATGGTGGCATGAATGCATCATTGTGTGCAGTCTACCAGGGAATGTGATAAGATGGGGCTTGAGAAAAATGTGAAGACTTGAGGCTCTGAGGAAAAAAATTGAATTGGATGTGTATTTTGGAGCCAGAGCAGTAAAGAGTATAGTAACAACCTGTAAGCCAACATTATTTTTAAAGGTAACATTTATTTTTTTCAAAATGGAGAGAAATACAACACACTTAGTTCTAAAATTATTCAAAGTGTGGTTTCAGTAGAATGGTCCTGAGTGCATTTCTCTTATTTTTTGGTTAGGTTTTTATATCATACTCTACCCTGTAGAATTGTTTGTCACCATTATAAGATAAATTATTTTCAGCATTCACTAGAAGATCCCTGGATGTTTGAGCCTGTTATCAGGTGGAGGCACAGCAGGCATCTCTTTTCCTGGCTTATTGGAGAAAGGCTTATTAGAAGAAAGGGTGTGAAAACGCTTCCCTATCAGAAAACCTACCGTACAGTGTCTGACTTTGCAGATGGCAGTATTCTTTTCTTCGTAAGACCTTTTTGTTATGGAAGAAACAGGAACTGATACTAGTAGGTCCTTAGTTAGCATCTGTAAATGAGATTTGCTAACTGATTCATCTTAAACATTACTGCAAAGGGAGCTCATAACTTTTTCAGAGCATCTTGTGACTGAGTGTCCTTTCTTGGGATTCATGTATTGTAATAGTTTTGGGCTTTGACAAAACAGAAGACAGAACTTGCTTCTGAGATGCTGTGGAATTCAATAAGCTAAAGCAGAAAAAGATATTTGAAGAAACAACCTGGTACAGAAAAGACTGAACAGGTTCCTATTGAGACGTATGGAGAATTTCTTATAGTAAACACATGAGTGATTTTAGTTAGGGAGTAGATGTTGTGGAAGCTATTTTGAGAAATCTTAACTGATTAAGGATAAATATTCATAAGTACTTTGTAGGCTTGATCAGTCTCTTAGTGACTCATCATTTTGTGTGAATAGCAGGCTTGACAAAATAGAAGAAACAGCTGCATTCCTTATGTTGTGTGTTTTCAAGATCTTCACTAATTTATTGGTCCATCTTTGGCCCTTTTCAAATGGGCTGTGGTGGTGGTGGTGGTGGGGATGGGTGTGCAGCACATGGGCGGCCGTCACACAGGGACACACCGACTTCCACTTCCACTACACGCATGGAGCCGTCCCTGTTTTGGCCGATGGCTCCATGCGTGGACGATGGGTGGAGTTGGGTGGAGCGTGGGAGTGTGCATGCACCCCCATTCACTCACCACGGTGGTCACACAGGACTCCCCCATGCATGCGTACACAGGCACCCACGTGTGCGTTGCGTGGGGGCGTCCCATGTGAAAAGGGCCATTTTGTTGACTTAATGACTCTCCTCTTGATAAATGGTTTGGGAGGAAAGGCCTTACTCTTTTTTCAATACTCCTTCAGAATGGTTGACCTAGTGCAAATATTTATAACTAAACTCCCATCTCCAGTGCTTTGAAATGCCTGTTTTTTCCCCTTATGCTGACAGCTAGGAGGCATTCCATAAAAATTTACATATGTTGTTGATTGGGGTTTTGCTGGATGGTTGTAATTTTTGCCAAGCTAGTTGCATACTCCTTTCAGAAAAGTCAAAAGTTGTTCTGTAAGTAAGCCAGAAATATTTGTGGTTGTGACCAATTCCCACTGTAAAATGTGAGTTGACCTCTTAAGTGGTAGAAAAATGTAATTACGTTTGTCTTGTATGAGAATAATATTGAAGAAACTTAAAGGGATGATTAAATATGTATCCTTCCCTAAATTACAAGTACCCTAGAATAATAATTTAACTTGGTTTATTTGGGTAATGAAGTTTACTTCTGTTGTTAGCGAAAATAGACTAGCCTATTAACTAACTTTTTTAGTCTTTCACATCGAGGTTCTTAAGGTCCTTCTGTACATAATGTTTATCAGCAAGTTGCAATGTATTCTAGAAACCAAACACTTTTACCACTGTGTCATCTAATCATAAACTGAACAAGCACAGAAAATGTTCACACACTTTATCAATATAGATATGTTTGTATAGTCTGACTTACTGAAGAGTGTTGTTACTCGAAGGAAATAATTTCATTTAATTCCTAATGTACTATGGTCCATAGTACATTAGGAGCATGGGTAGTTGTTCCACTGTAAAGCTTGCAGTGTTGTAGTTGGGTTTACTCACCACCTTCTAAAATTCACAGAAGTAATACAGTTTCAAAATACATAGTTTGTTAGCATGTCACAACATTCCTTTAATTATTATTATTATTATTATTATTATTATTATTAATAATAAATATTTATAAGCAATGTACCTGGTGCTTCACAATATCAATTATAGACAGATGCCTGCTCCAGTGAGCTTACCATTTAAGATGCAACTGCTTTAAAAATAGTATTCCAAAAGTCTGCCCCTTTTGGGCAGGTGAGTAATATTTGATTGGATCCTGAACTGAGACCCAAATGTAGTTAACATCTAACTTTGGAAGTTATTAGCTTTTGCATTTTTAATATTTTTATTACTTGTGTTTTGGAGAATTTGATGCAGGAATCTGAAAGACTCATGGAGATATGAATAATGATTTCAGAGCTTTTAAGAGCAGAGAACCAAAATGGAATCCTGATCACTAGAGAGACTTGTTGATGGAGAAAAGAGAATTTTTAACCCGCTAGTGCCTCTGACCACAGGAGATTTGATGGGGGTAAAATAATTGGAAGAAGAGGTAGAGGTTTTTTTAGGAGAAAGTGATAAGTGACATTCCTCCCACTTCCTGTATACTAATAGGAATGGAGTTTTAGAGTCAGTCTTTTCCTTCATTGCTTTTTGAAATCCCATTATTTACTAGAAGATATTTAGACTGCTATAAAGATAGTACAGATCGGTAGCGGGCTAACAAGTTAAGCATTTGCAGACAGAATTAAGTCACTGGGTGCAGCAACACAAGACATTATCCCGCTTTGAGCAACGTTAATACGCAGTGCAGTGGCTTGTATGCCCGGCAGCTGCCAGATGTTCACCCCGCCTTTGGGGTCGGCAGCCAGCTACTAAGCGATGCATCCTCCGAAAAAGACCGAGAACATAGCACGTAGTAACATTGCCCAAAGCGGGATAAGGCTGTCAATGCAGCCCTGCCCCAGCACCACTGAGCGGTGGTTGTGGTCGCTGTTCCCATGCGACAACATCACGGCTGTGGGTGGGATAGTGCATGGGCCAGAGGGGTGGGGTAGGACTGCATGCTTGCCTGGTTTCTCCACATCAAGGCAGATCATGTATCCTGCTCTCCCCACCGGCCCAAAGTGTGGCACCTGCCCTTCCTGGGGTGGGTGTGGGGAGGATTGGGCCCACCCACTGTTGTTAATTTATCAAAAAGCAGTCCTGGCTTGGTATGAAGTAGTTTTTGTTACTTCAAGCAGAAGGTTGTACTATCTATGCATCCAGTTTGTATCCTGCACTACTGGTTGTAGCTGCTCTGCATCTGATTTGTAACTTTCTTAGTTAGCACATGTTATCCTTGAAGATTCATGTCCTAGATTCTTTTTATAGAAAAGGAAGTGGGAGAAGTTTATTTTGGAAATGGCAACCCAGTTGTGCAGGAGTGTTTGGGAGGAAAAAATAAAACTCTCCTTGACAAATAAAAAGTTTCAACATTGTCTTTGTTTTAGGCAGTTGCTTTTTCTTGCCCTTTGAAAACTCCTTCTACTGTTTCCATCTTATAATCCAAACAACCATCAGCAGCTCTTTCTGTTTTGCTTCCACATGACCCAAGTTGTTCCATGTTATCAGCAGCAAGAGGTCTTGGACTGTGGTGTGGAGGCTTACTCTTTATTACTTTGGATCTGTGAGCCCCCTATGGGCTGTTCTGCCCTCTTTGCTTTTTTCGAATGCTTCTTAGCTCCAAATAATGTGTGTGGTTTTGTTCTTCATTCAGGAACTCTGCCGTATGGGGACTTTAGCGCACAAAGGTATTTATAGGCTTTCAGACTTCCTAAACTTGAGCAAGCAGGAGGAAAATGTCAAGCCTGATAGTTTTTCTGAATACTTTTAATTAAGTATATTCAGTACCAAATTTTAATTCATATACCATACTGCCTGTTTATTTCAGATTTAGTTTGTATCTGGATGAGAGGAAAATGTGAGGTGTCTGCTGAGAGTGGTATTTACTTTATTGAAAAATGGGGATTAAAAAGATAGATTTCAGAATTAACTGCAGTTTTCATCCTGTAGGATCCTAAAGTACGTAAAGTACAGGCAGTATGGTATATGAATTAAAATTTGGTACTGAATATACTTAATATACTTATACTGTAAAAGTCCTGATAGAGACTATTAAAATACTGCCAGCATGGAACATGGTAGCTGTTTTTCTGCACACAGCAATGAATAATAGCAGACTGATCTGAAATAGCAGAGGAAATTTAGAATGGTGGAAGATAACTACTCAAACGGGAAATGTTCAGGGGTGAGGGTTAATGCTATCATAATAAACCATCCATCTTATAGTTGTGTAGAACAAATGTGTTGAACAAAAGTGAACTTCTTGTTTTACAACCCGTCTGAAGTATGACAACACACTATCCTTTGTATTCTGCTGGTGTGTTGCCATAATACCAGCTCAGAAGGAAGAATGCCATCATCGTAATCTTCAGCATGACTTCAACAGTTACATGTTCTTGGAAGTTTCCCATCCAAATAGTGATGCGATCTTAACGTTGCTCTGCTTGATCTGAGATCTGATATTACAACACACAGTGGTATAAAGTTAAAAACATAAGGTGAACAATGAGGATAGTGTCTGCTTTGCAAATAGAGTATTCTAGTAGATGAAGTCTGGTAAGTCGGACAGAGGGTAATGCCTTGCATCGTCCACTACGAGGCAGCACTAAGCTGAAAGCTTCTGATTAGGGAAGCTCTCCCAGCTCACTCCAGTTTAGTGTCTGCCTCCGAGCTAGGAGGAGCGTCGCACAAGGGCTCTGCTTCTCAACCCGTTCGGGGGTTTTGAAGCGGACCTGAGGACTTCACAGCCCCTTCGTGCCTCCGGAGCGATCCTGTCAGGTCCCCGGGGTGCGGAGGAGAGACCTACCGCTTGTGTGCCACGGCCGGCCTCCGGGTACGGACCCTTGAGTGCGGCTGCTGAGGGACATTTCTAAGATGGCGGAGACCGCCAAAACCAGGTGCAAAGCCCGCGCGGGCATCGCGCCCAGCACTGACTGGGAGGATCAGGTGGTAGCTGCCTGAGCGACAGAGGTGTCTGACTCAGTGCAGGAGGCCCCAGCGGATTCGCGGAGCGACTCAGACGGGGCTCACTCATTAGCCCCCCACCGACCAGTAAGACCTCCCGCGGGGACTGACCCTATCCAGCACCGGCAGCTGGAAATGAAGGAGCACGTGATTCCAGGCTATCCGGAGCCTTGAGAAGTAACAGGCCCGCTCCCGGCATCGCCATAGGCGACATAAATCCCCCTCAGAGTCCCAGCCTAAGAAGGCCAAGGGAGACCCTAAAATAGCCGGGAAAGGCAAGCAAAAAGCCCCCCTCGCGCAGAGAGGCGCAAAGAGTCTCTCAGAGAGCTCATGGGATCCTCCTCAGAAGGGAATGAGGTCTCAGAGCCAGCACAGTCTGAAGAGGCCTGCTCAGACTCAGAAGAGCGTCTCCCCTCCCCCGGCACCATGGAGAAAAAAAGGGCCCGAGGGCCTACAAAGGGCGTGTCCATCATCACAAGGCCAGGCGGGACGCCTCCAGGGTTGAAAATGATTCTTCCCACTCAGACTTATCCCTATTGCAGGAGCTCCTCTCCCTGGACCCTGAGCAACCTTCGCCCCTGGAGTTTAAGGAGTTGGGTAGGGAGCTTCCCTCGGGGTTAGGTCCCAAGCTACTGAGGAGGGCCTCCCGAGTGTTATGCATAACTCCCAGAGTCCAAGACAAAAAAGCCTCAGATTCATCTCTAGAGGATTCCGACTCAGACAGGGAATACATCCCTTAGCTGGACTCTAGTAGCAAAGAAATTCATATGGATAAAGCCTTTGAAAAAATTAGTAGGGCGCAATGGAAGCTCCCTACATGACATTCAAAATTGTCCACGGCCCAGCAGATGCTGTACGCCTTCCACAGGAGCTGTGATGACCTATTCGCCACACCGAGGGTCGACGCAGTTGCCTCCTCCCTGGCCTGCCAGTCGGTCTTCCTAACTGAAGGGGACCTCCTCCCCAAGGACCCAACAGACAATGGCATATCTGTAGGCCTAAGATGGAGCTATGAGGCCCTTTCCCATCTGCTTAGGATTGCCACCACAGCCTCTTATGCCTTGAGGTCTGTGCTGAAATGGTTTAAGTTCAGCAAGGACCCCGGCATGAACCCAGCCATGGCTGGCAAAATGGCTAGCAACATCACTATGACTAATGCCTTTCTAGCAGATGCCGCCATGGACTTGCTCACATGGGCGGCGAAGGGAATGGCAGCGAATGTAGCCGCTTGTCGCAGGCTCTGGCTATGTTCCTGGAGGGCGGACGCTCACGCAAAGGACCTGTTAGTCCATGGGCGATACAAGGGCCCCAAGCTCTTTGGCTCCTCTCTGACGGAGGCTTCCGCTAAGGATAAGAAGCACTCGCTGCAGCAGTTCCAATCACAGAGGTCCTTTTTTTGACCCTTCAATAGGTTCCCCACCTCTCGGAGGGACTCCTCTTACAGCAGGCAATGGGCTTCCGCCTCTTCCAGAGCCAGGGGCACTCGCGGCCGGGGTTACAGACCGGGCAGATCTACTGCAGGGGTCTCACAGTCTCGGCGATCCCCTCCTTCCGCCACGCAGCACTCCTGACTACTCTGGTTCCTGCTGCCCCGATACCGCCCCTGAAGGCGGGCGCCTTCAGCAGTACATCTCCGCGTGGGAGGCATCGACTACAGACCGGTGGGTCCTCGACATAGTGGCTCTAAGCTATACTATAGAGCTGAGAGAAATTCCCAGAGAATTCCTACGTATTTCTTTTACTTCCTCTATAGGAACAAAGTACTCCGCCATGACCGCAGAGAGAGAACGCCTTGCAAACACAAGGGCGATAGAACCAGTACCACTTGGGGAGAGAGGATCGGGGCTCTATTCGATTTTATTTTTGATCCAAAAGAAGGAGGGATCATGGCGAGCGGTTCTGGATCTGAAATACCTGAGCAGGTACCTCAAGACCCAGAGGTTCCACATGGAGATGCTGGCCTCGATAACTCTCTCTCTCCACTCTGGGAACTGGTTGGTGTCAATAGATTTAAAGGATGCCTATCTACACATCCTAATCCATCCGACCCACAGGCGCTGGTTGTGATTCCTCTACCATGGGCGGCACTGGCAGTTCTGTGCACTTCCGTTCGGCCTTGCGACAGCACCAAGGACCTTCACAAAGGTGCTAATTCCCTGATTGCCAATCTCAGGCTCCGGGGTATAGCCATATTCCCATACCTACACGACCTTCTTGTCAAAGCCGACAGCAGGGATCTGTGCTAGGCCCTTGTCAGCAAGACAGTGACATATCTCGAGGAGCACGGGTTTGTAATCAACCACAGCAAGAGCCATCTCTCTCCCACTCAATGGTTAGAACACCTGGGAATCATCGTTGATGTCTCCCTAGGAAGGCTGTTCATCCCTCTAAGCCGCCAGGACAAAATCAGGTCCCTGATACTGGAATTCCTGGCCCACCCGCGAGTGTCCATACAGAGGCTGGCACACCTTCTGGGACTCATGGTATCATGCTTCATGCCCCTTCAGTGGAGCAGATTTCACACCAGACCTCTCCAGACTTTTCTGAGACCATTCCGGTTACAACTGGCCTCCCGCTTGGACCGTGCTACTACCATATCGTTCCGATGGTGGTTAGACCCCAACCACTTCATCCCAGGGGTGCAGCTGGATCTCCCCCCCCCCCCCCCAACGTGTGGTCATATCCACCAACGCCAGCCTGCAAGGGTGGGGAGCCATCTTGCAACACAAAGCTGTGCAGGAGCACTGGTCGAGCTCCGAACAAAAAAACAGCATCAATTGGCTGGAACTATCAGCAATTCGCAGGGCCCTGCTGTGCTTTGCAACAGAGGTCCAAGGTTGCCATGTTCAGATTCTGTCAGACAACGTAACTGCTGTCGCCTGCGTGAACCACCGAGGCGGTTCGAAGTCAATCCCTCTCCACAAAGAGGCCATTCGACTATTCAAATGGGCCGAGAGTTCGGTCCTATCCCTATCAGCCCGCCACATCAGGGGCATAGTGAACGTGGAAGCTGACTGGCTCAGTCGGGAGACCATGCAGCCGGGAGAATGGTCGTTGAAACAATTGATATTCCAGGAGCTGACAGCCAGGTTCGGGAACCTATCCTTCGACCTCTGTGCATCCCTAGTCAATGCAAAGCTCCCACGGTTCTTCACAAGACACCAATGCCCGGAAGCGGCGGCGGATGCTCTTTCTCAGCCATGGCCGGCAGGCCTGCTCTACGCCTTTCTGCCCTTTTCCTTAATCCCAAGGACAATACTCAAAGCCAGAATGGAGGGGACCTACCTATTGATGATCGCTCCATTTTGGCCTTGCAGACCTTGGTTCCTGGACCTTCTCCACCTGTCGGAGGAATCCTTGTGGCATCTGCCCACGCATGACGACCTGCTATCACAGGGTCCGATACGCCACAAGAACCCCAGCCTACTCAAGTTGACAGCATGGCAGTTGAATCTGAAGCCCTCACACAAATCACATACCCGAATGCAGTGATAGCTACCATGATGATATCGAGGAGATCTTCTACCAGATGAATTTACCAGAGCTCTTGGAAGATGTTCACCACGTGGTGTGCCCAGAACAAGGTCTCACCTCGTTCCCCTTTGGTCAGAGAGATCTTGGCCTTCCTTCAGAGCGGACTGGACAAGGGTCTCAGACCCAGCACCCTGGCTAGACAGCTAGCAGCAATTGATAGCACACTGTCGATAAATGCAGAAAGATTTTCTTCACATCCCCACCTCAAAAAGTTTTTGAAGGGAGCGAGGCAAATAGCTCCACACGTGATCCATAGTTTCCCTTCTTGGAACTTGAATATCGTTCTTAAGGCTCTCATGGGTCCCCCATTTGAGCCCCTATGGGAGGTCTTCCTCTATTTTCCGACCATTAAGGTAGTATTTTTGGTAGCTATTACCTCGGCCCGCAGGGTGTCAGAACTAGCAGCCATCTCCATGGACCCGGCCCTCTGCATATTCCAGAGGGACTTGGTATCTTTGAGACTGGACCCAGCCTTCATTCCAAAGGTGGACTCTTCGTTCCACAGAGAACAGGACCTGTCCCTGCCATCTTTCTGTTCCCATTCGAGTCACCCTTTTAGAAAGACTGTGGCATTCTCTGGATGTTAGGAGAGCATTAAAGTTCTACCTTAGGACTTCACAGTTTAGACAGTCCTCAGCTCTGTTTGTTAATTACAGACCCAGAATGAGGGATAGAAAGGCTTCCAAATCTGTTATTTCTCACTGGGTATCTTCCTGCATGCAAGAAACGTATAGGGCTGCAGGACTTTTTCTGCCGGCAAAAATTCTCCCTTATTCTACCAGAGTGGTGGCAGCCTCCTGAGCCTTTTGCCATAGGGCTTCTTATGCTGAGATCTGCAGGGCTTCTACCTGGAAATCTGTTCATACTTTTACCGGACACTATAAGGTCGACCTATTGGAGTCTGCAGAGATGGCGTTCGGCCGCCGCATTCTCCAAGGGGTTCTAGATTAGACCTCAGTCGCTGAGAGTGTACCCTACTTCTGCCCCTCCCAGAGCTGACATTACTGCTTGTTACCTCCCTCTGTCTGACTTACCAGACTTCATCTACTAGAATGCCCAATTGTATGGAATGGCTTCTGTATGAAGAGAGGCTTGATAAGTTGGGGCTCTTCAGCTTGGAGAAGAGACGGCTGAGAGAGGATATGATAGAAGTTTGTAACATCATGAGTGGCGTGGAACATGTAAATAGGGAACCGTTATTTATCCTCTCTAACAGTACTAGAACAAGGAGACATTGCGTGAAATTAACTGGCAGCAGATTTACGTGGTGAGGTTGCAGCTCGTCTGCATACGCTCCCAGCATCCTCGGCTGTCATCGCTCGAGGACACCACGACTCTCCTGGAGCTTGGCCTTCCTGCCGCCCCAAGCTCCACCGACCAGCAGGCCGAAAAGCGCGCACCTAACGGCGCGCGCCTTACAGGTACTTTTCTCCATTTCTTTTCTACTGTACTTCCCCCTCCTATCTTACTCACTAACATGTCTGCCCTATTTTCTCGCCTTTTCTTTCCCTCCTCTCCTTCTCCTCTTCCTGTCCATCTTTTTCTTCCTCTACTTTTCTCCTCCCAGCTTCTTCCTCCCCCCAACCGATCACCACTCTCTAACCTCCCCCATACATCCTTTGCTCCCTTGGCTACTTTCTCTCATTGCTCCCCTTCCACTCCTGTCTCTAGCCTTCCTCGATGCTCCCCTTCTCCCAATCTTATCCCTATTCCTCCTGTCTCTAGCCTACCACGACGCTCCCCTTCTCCCAATCTTATCCCTATTCCTTGCCTCCCCCCTCATCAACTACCATTTTTCTGCTCCCTCTGGAACTGTCGCTCATCTATCAGTAAAGCTCCCTATATCCATGATCTTTTCCTCTCTCGCTCCCTCCAGCTCCTTGCCCTTACTGAAACTTGGATCACTCCCTCGGACTCTGTCACGCCTGCTACCCTCTCCTGTGGGGGTCTCTCCTTCTCTCACCAACCCCGCCCTGAAGGACGGGGTGGTGGGGTGGGCCTCCTTCTTGCTAAATCCTGTCAGTTCCAACCAATTTCTCCTCCCCCCTCTCTCTCCTTCCATACCTTTGAGGCTCACTCCGTGCGCCTCTACTCCCCCCTCCATCTACGTGTTGCTGTCATCTACCGTCCCCCTGGTCCTCTCTCCTCCTTTCTTTCTGACTTTGAGTCCTGGCTCACTTTCTTCCTCTCTGTTGATATCCCCACTCTCATCCTTGGTGACTTCAACATTCATGTTGATGACCCATCTCAGCCCTCAGTCTCTCGCTTCCTCTCCCTAGCCTCCTCCTTCAACCTCCACCTTTGGACCAACTCCCCCACCCATACTAATGGCCATTCTCTTGATCTTGTCCTCTCTAGAAACTGCTCTGTCGCTGATCTCTCCTTCGATCCTCATCCTATATCAGACCACTTCCTTGCCTCTTTCAACATTTCCCACTGTCCCCCCTCCTCTTCCCCTTCTCTACGCCCCTTCCGTGACCTTCAAGCTATTGATCCCCTGGACTTTGCCTCCTCTCTCTCTCCCCTTCTTCCTACAGTCTTCTCTTCCTCCTCCCCTGACTCCGCTGTCTCTGCTCTCAACGCCTCTCTCTCCTCCACACTTGACTCCCATGCCCCTCTCTCTTCCCGCCCTGCCTTCTCCCACAACCCCCGTCCTTGGCTCACCCCTAGTATCCGCCACCTCCGTTCTTGCACTCGTGCTGCTGAACGACTCTGGCGCAAATCCCATTCTCACGCTGACTTCCTTCACTTCAAATTCTGTCTCTCCACCCTTACTTCTGCTATCTCCCTTGCTAGACAACACTACTATGCCTCCCGCATTGAGTCCTGTTCTCGGGACCCTCGCCGCCTGTTCTCTACCTTTGACTCCCTCCTCAAGCCTCCCTGTCCTCCCCCTCCTTCTTCCCTTTCTGCTCAGGATCTTGCCTCCTTCTTCACCTCCAAGATAGACAAGATCCGCCTCGACATCGCTTCCCACTCCTCTCTTCCCACTCCCACCCCTCTCCCTCCTCCCCCTCCTTCTCTCATGTCCTCCTTCTCCCCTGCCTCCCTTAAGGAAATCTCCTCTCTGCTCTCCTCCTCCAACCCTTCCACTTGCCCCCTTGATCCCATTCCTTCCCGCCTCCTCACCTCCATTACTCCCACTGTCGCCCCTTCCTTCCTGCACATCATCAACCTCTCCCTCTCTACTGGCTCTTTCCCTTCTGCCTTCAAACATGCCACAGTCTCTCCTATTCTCAAAAAGTCCACTCTTGACCCCTCTGACCCTTCTAGCTATCGTCCTGTCTCACTCCTTCCTTTTGCTTCCAAGCTGCTTGAACGTGTTGTCTACTCCCGCTGCCTTGACTTCCTATCCTCCAACTCCTCCCTTGACCCCCTCCAATCTGGCTTCCGCCCCCTTCATTCTACTGAAACTGCTCTCGCTAAGATCACCAACGATCTTCTGGTGGCTAAATCTAAACGTCTCTATTCCATTCTTGTCCTCCTTGATCTCTCTGCTGCCTTCGATACTGTTGACCACTCACTCTTGCTGGATTCCCTTCACTCCCTTGGCTTTTGTGGCTCTGTCCATAACTGGTTCTCCTCCTACCTCTCTGACCGCTCCTTTAATGTGTCTCTCTCCAACTCCGCCTCCTCCTCCTTCCCCCTCTCAGTTGGTGTTCCTCAAGGCTCTGTTCTTGGCCCTCTCCTCTTCTCGATCTATACCTCATCCTTAGGCAAACTCATTGCCTCCCATGGCTTCCAATACCACCTCTATGCTGATGACACTCAACTCTATCTCTCTACTCCCTCTCTCTCTCCCTCTGTTCAAGCTCGTCTCATCAACTGTCTCTCTGACATCTCTACCTGGATGTCTCAACGTCAACTCAAACTCAACATGGCTAAAACTGAACTCCTTATCTTCCCCCCTCATCCTTCCTCTCCTTCCTCACTGTCAATAACTATTGATGGAGTCACCATCCTGCCTGTCCCCCAAGCCCGTAGCCTAGGCTTCATCTTTGACTCAGCCCTTTCTTTTAAACCCTACATTGACTCTGTTGCTAAATCCTGTCGCTTCTCCCTCCATAACATTGCTAAGATTCGCCCTTTTCTCTCTGTCTCGTCTGCCAAAACTCTTGTTCATGCTCTGGTCATCTCTCGCCTCGATTACTGTAACCTCCTTCTCACTGGCCTTCCCCGGTCTCACCTTTCTCCCCTCATCTCTGTCCAAAACTCTGCTGCCAGGGTCATCTACCTCGCCAGTCGCTTCGACCATGTGCAGCCCCTCCTCTCTTCGCTTCACTGGCTTCCCCTTCCTGAACGAATCCTGCACAAGCTCCTAGTCTTCACCTATAAAGCTCTTCACAACCTTGCTCCCCCCTACCTCTCTGCACTTATCGCCCTCCATACTCCAGCCCGTGCACTTCGCTCCTCCTCTGTCCCTTCTCTCACCCTTCCACGCCTTCCCTGCTCCCCTAAGCGCCTTCGTCCCTTCTCACTTGCTGCCCCCCATGCCTGGAACTCCCTCCCTGTCCACATCCGCCTTGCCCCCTCCCTTCATACCTTCAAATCTCTCCTTAAAACTCACCTCTTTCGCTCTGCTCTGTCTGACTCTTTATCCTGCTGAGCCACTATTCCTATACCTACGATCGGTTTACCCTTATCCTTGCAACATGGACCTGCCTGCTGTCATTCTCATCGTAACCAAGCCAAGTACGTGCACTTGAGACCTCGCATCTTCATGAATGTTAGACCCCTTGTCTCTCCCTCTGTTCCCCTTCCTAAGTCTCTCCCCCAGCTCCTGTCTCTCAGATTGTAAGCCTAGGGGCAGGGACCGTGTCTATTGTATTACTTTGTAAAGTGCCAGGTACACTGCTGGCGCTATATAAATGTTTGTTAATAATAATAATAATAAAACAAATAAGAGAAAGTATTTTTTTCACTCTGCGCATAGTTAGCTTGTGGAATTTACTGCTAAAGGAAGTAGTCAAGGCTGGTAGTGTAGTTAGTTCTAAAAAGGGATAGGATAAGTTCTTGGAGGATAGGTCAATTAATGGCTGTTAGCCAAGTATGTTTTGGGGATGTAACCTCTTACTGTTGGGGGCTGGAACAACAGGGAATGGATTGCCTATTGTGACTCGTTGGGTACTTCTCCCAAGAGACAGAGATTAGCTGCTGTCAGAGATGGGATGCTGGGTTTGATGGGCCTGACCCAGTATAGCACTACTTACGTTCGTATATCTGAAACATAAGGTTGCGGCGGTGGCCAGGAGTGCCTTTCACCAACTCCATCTGGTGAGAAGACTACATCTCTTTGTGTCAAATAGGGATCTGTCCAACATAATCAACACCTTCATTACCTCAAGGCTAGACTATTGCAATGGGCTCTATGTTGGGCTGCTTTTGAAGACTGCTCAGGGTCTACAACTTGTGCGATGCATGGTGGCTTGCCTTTTGATGGGAGGGGTTCGCCGGAAGCACATAACACTGGTGCCTCAGAGTCTGCACTGGCTGCCAGAGCATTCCAGGCACAATTCAAGGTTTGACATACAAAGTCCTAAATGGCCTGGTCCCTACATATCTAAAGGACCTTCTAAGACATATCTTAGAGGCCATGTCTCTCCATGGCCTCTAAGATCAGCCGAGCACACCCTTTTGCAAGTTCCATCACTGGCCCAGATCCATACGTCCTGGGCACGGGTTGCTCCACTGGTTTGGAACTCCCTTACCTTGGAGGTTTGCTTAAGCCCTAGTTTGAACGTCTTCTGGAGGTAATTAAGACCTATTTCTTCAGCCAGGCATTTAATGGGCAGGGGTGGGAGGTGTATTAGTTTTATCAGTTTTATTGTGTATTTTTTTAAACGTGATCCACCCCTGAGTCTTGGGGGATAGGGAGAGGTAAAAATCTAAATAAATTTATTTTAATTTTATTTATTTTAAACTTATATCCCGTCCCATCTGCCCAAAGGCAGCTCGGGGCAGTGAACAACACAAAAATTTAACAATAAAACATTTTAAAATAAACTCACCCTGCCCCCCCTCGCCAAAAGCTTGGCGGAACAGCCAGGTCTTACACAAACATCGAAACGACAGGAGGGTGGGGGCCAACCGAGTATATGGGTTGTATAAATAAATATGGGTCTGGTCGTGGAAATCTTGGCGGTATCAAGCTAGTACATACTGTAGTGGGTCTGACTGCTTACAAAATGCTAACTTTAGGGAGTACATTGCTTTACCTTTTTACTTCCTCCACTCGGTATTTATGAATTTATTCTATATAACTGAGGTCCTAGTTACTTAGCCATAGCCTGTTACTTAACTGTGGTCTGTAAACACACCTTGGCCTTTTGGAGGTATCTGGTGCCTCACTCATCTGATATAGAATGTGTCCTTGTTCTGGATTTGGCCAGGATAGATTGGGAATCCTGTTCGTGTACCGACCACCATGCTGCACAGTTGATTTCCTGACTGCTCTAGCTGAGCTGGTCCCAGGGGTGGTGTTGAGATCACCTAGACTTATTGTCTTGGGTGATTTCAACATACATGCCGAGACCAGTCTTTTAGAGAGAGGAGCAGGAGTTCATGGCTGCCATGACAACCATGGACCTATCCCAAATAATATTGGGCCCGAAACGTGATGTGGGACACATGTTGGGTTTGATGTTTTGCACCAGTCTGGAAACGGGCTCCGATTATCAAGGGTGTTATAACACGGTTGTTGTGGTCGGATCATTACCTCCTGAAGGCCTAGATCCCGGCCCTCCTGTGCCCTTGTCTGGGTGGTGGACCAGTGAGGTTGGTCTGCCCCCAGAGACTGATGGATCTGGTTGGTTTCCAGAACTCTCTGGGGGATATACCCACTGACCTTGACGACTGCTCTGTCGATGACCTGGTCTGCTTGTGGAATGACATCTTGAACATGACTATTGATATGGTGGAACTCAGGTGTCTGCTTCCACTGCTTTGTCAGCATAGGTTCCCTTGGCATATGGAGGACCTGATTCAGTTGAAGCAGGAGGGTAGGCAGTTAGAGTACAGGTGTTGCTTGACTCTCATTGAAGCCAACCAGTTGTGGCATAGATTGTTTTTGAAAGACTATGCCGTGGCTGTGATGGCGACGAAGAAAGCTTTCTTCTCCACTATCATAGTGTGTGCAAAGTCCTGTCCAGCAGAGCTGTTCTGGGTGTTGAGGGGCCTGGTTAACCCGGCCTGTCTCCACCAGGAAATGAAGTCATCTAATGCCTGCTGTGACATTTTTATTAATTACTTTGCTGACAAAATTGCTCATATTCACCATGACTTGGGCGCTGTCATTTCAACTGTACAGTCAGAGTTTGGGGTTATGGGAAGCTCAGTCTTGTCCTGTTTCAATTGGTATCACTCACCAATGTGAGAGCAGTATTTGGGGTGATGAGGGCAACCAGTTGTGAATTCGATCCTGTCCTGGCTGGTGAAAGCCAGCCAGGAGATGTTGGGGTTGTCAACATCTCCCTATGGGAGGGGAGTGTGCTGGACACCCTTAAAACTGCGATGGTGTGGCCCCTGCTTAAGAAGCCATCTTTGGACGCTGACTACCTGGCCAGCTATCGGCCTGTGTCTAACCTTCCCCTTTTAGGGAATGTTATTGAACACGTGGTTGCCCAACAGCTCCAGGCCCATCTTTATGCTGTCGGATTCCTGGACCCATTTCAGTCAGGCTTTCACCTGGGTACGGCATGGAGACTGGCTTGTGGCTTTGGTCGATAATCTGTGCCTTGAGATGGATGGGGAATTTTACCTTGTTGATCTTGTTAAGATCTTTCAGTGACCTTTGATACAGTTAATCATGAGGTGGTGTTGACGTGACTGTGGGACCTGGCGGGGGTGCTTGGGACCGCTCTTGAGTAGTTCTGCTCTTTCCTGTCAGGGAGGTCCCAGTGGGTGGTGGTGTGCAGTTGCTTGTCGTCTTTGCGGGGCCTCCCCTGTGGTGTCCCACAGGGTTCTATTGTGTCTCCCTTCTTGTTTAACATGTATAAGAACATAAGAAGTGCCATACTGGGTCAGACCGATGGTCCCTCTAGCCCAACATCCTGTCTCCGACACTGGCCAATCACGGTGACTTGGGAGACGCACCCAACAGGTCACAATGGGGGATTAATTCCCTGTTGTTTCCCCCAGCTCCTGTCATGTTCCCCGATCCTGTCTGGCTAATACCTGCTAATGGACTTATTTTCCAGAAACTTGTCCAATCCTCTTTTAAACTCAGCTATACTGGCCCTTACCACAGCCTCTGGCAGTAGATTCCGTAACCCCATTATACGCTGAGTGAAAAAATGTTTTCTTTTATTTGTTTTAAACTTGCCCCATGAGTTTCATGGAGTGTCCCCTAGTTCTAGTACTAGCTGAGAGGATAAATAACTGCTCCTTGTTTTAGTTCCACCCCACTCATGATTTTATAGACCTCTATCATATCTCCTCTCAGTCGTCTCTTCTCTAAACTGAAGAGTCCCAACCTACCAAAACTCTCCTCATATGGAAGCCCTTCCATGCCCTTGATCATTTTTGTTGCCCTTCTCTGTACCTTTTCTAGTTCAGCTATGTCTTTTGAGATGGGGCGACCAGAACTGCACACAATATTCACGGTGCGGTCACACCATTGATTTGTATAGAGGCATTCTGACATCCTCAATTTTATTCTCCAGCCCCTTCCGAATAATTCCTAACATTCTGTTTGCTTTTTTGACTGCTGGTGCGCACTGCACTGTGGATTTCATTGTATTGTCCACAACCACCCCAAATCCTTTTCTTGAGTGCTAACTCCTAGCTTAGTACCCAGCATTGTGTACGCATAGTTTGGATTCTTTTTCTCTATGCGCATCACTTAGCACTTGTCCACATTAAATGTCATTTGCCATTTAGATGCCCAGGCACCCACCCAGTGTCTTAAGATCCTGTTTTAGTTCCTCACAGTCTGCTCTTGTTTTAACTACCTTGAATAACTTGGTGTCATCTGCAAATTTGATCACTTCACTCTTAATACCCGTTTCCAAATCATTAATGAATACATTAAACAGCACCGGTCCCAATACAGATCCCTGAGGCACACCATTTTTTACATCTCTCCATTGTATCTGAGGCTGCTGTGTGAGGTCATTCGGAGGTTTGGGGTGAGGTGTCATCAGTACGCTGATGACGCTCAGCTCTACTACTCTTTTTCTTCTGACCCAGGTCCTGCAGTCTTGATGCTTACTCGATGCTTGGCTGTGGTCAGGGACTGGATGAGGATGAGCTGATTGAGACTGAATCCTGACAAGACTGAAGTGATAATGGTTGGCCTGCCCTTTGACTTGGAGGGGATTGGGATATCTATTGTTGATGGGGTCCAGTCCCCTCTGGTCAATTAAGTTTGCAGCCTTGGAGTGCTCTTGAATCCCTCACTATGCCTGGAACATCAGGTTGTAGCGGCGGCCAGGAACGCTTTTCACCAGCTCCATCTGGTGAGGAGGCTGCAACTGTTTCTCTCTGATTTAGATCTTGCCACTGTCATCCATGCTTTCATCACCTCGAGGCTAGATTACTGCGCTCTACATGGGACTGCCCTTGATGACTGTTCAGAATCCTCAGCTGGTGCAGAATGTGGTGGCCTGGCTCCTTTTGGGGATGGGTGGCCTTATGCTAGTGCTCCAAAATCTGCACTGGCTACCTATAGCTTTCTGGGCACAATTCAAGGTGATGGTTTGGACTTTTAGAGCCTTAAACGGTCTGGGTTCCATATATCTGTAAGACCGTCTCTCCTACCATGTCCCATTGCAGCCCCTATGGTTGGCTGGGAGCGCCTTCTTGCAGGTTCCATCTGCTACCCTTATCCATGGGATTGAGGTGCTCAGGAGGGCGTTGTCGGATGTTTCCCCGGTTTTGTGGAACTTTTTTCGGTTTGCTTGAGCCCAAGCCGAAGTATCTTCCAGAGGCAGTGTAAAATCTTTTTATTTAAAAAAGCATTGGGTGGGCGAGGATAGGGGTTGGTAGGGTTTTTGGGTAGAGTCGTAGGGTGGGTGGGAGTGTTGAGAGAAGGGGGGGGGTGTTTATAGCTTGAATTTTATTATTGGTACTGTTTTACTGACTGGAAGCCTTTGTGGGAAGGATGATGGATTAATTTAAATAAATAAATTAAACTTCCTCTCTTCCTGTTCTGTTGCAGCAGTTGAGATCTGTGGAATTTGGCAAGTAAATAGGGTTTGGAGTCAGTGTTGGGGTGACTGACTTACAATAGAACACTTTGAGTGGAGGACCCACTGCACTGGAACTTGCTTCTGTCACTGGTCCAACATAACCCGAGTTTTAAACAGTACATGCTTAAACGAGTTCAGCTAAACTGCCCCTCTTTTGTTAAAAGCTCCTGTGGAATTAAATTCTGAAGTTCATGTTTAAACACCTAATTATTTCTGAGTTCAGTGAGAGCTGCTGAGTGCTTAGCGTTCTCAAATCGTAGAATCACAGAGTTGGAAGGGACCTCGGAGGTCCTCTAGTCCAACCCCCTGCTCAAGGCAGGAAATACGCAGCTACAGCTTCCCTGTCAGATGGCCGTCTAACCTCTGTTTGAAAACCTCCAGCAAAGGAAATCCCACCACCTCCTTATGCAATATGTTCCGCCATTGAACAGCTCTTGCTGTTGGAACGTTCTTCCTAATGTTTAACTGAAATCTGCTTTCTTGTAATTTGAGCCCATTATTTCTAGTCTTGCCTTCAGGAGCAAGAGAGAACAAGTCTTTGCCATCCTCTCTGTGACAGCCCTTCAGGTAGTGAAAGACTGCTAGCATGTCTCCCCTTAGTCTTCTCTGGACTAAACATACCCAGCTCTTTCAACCTTTCCTCATAGTACTTCGTTTCCAGACTCCTGACCATCTTTGTTGCCCGCCGTTGAACCCATTCCAATTTGTCTATGCCCTTCTTTAAGTGCGGTGCCCAGAACTGGACACTGTACTCCAGATGAAGTCTGGCCAGCACAGAATAGATTGGAACTATTTCTTCTCGTTACTTGGAAACGATGCTTTTGTTAATGCAGCCTAAAACTGCATTAGCCTTTTTTTCAGCTGCATCACATGGCTGACTTGTGTTCAATTTGTGATCGATTACAACCCCTAGATCCTTTTCACATGTACTGTTGAACAGAGAAGTATCTCTGTTGAACTTCATTTTGTTAGTTTCAGGCTAAAATCATTTTGAATTTTATTTCTGTCTTCTAAGGTGTTAGCTGTCCCTCCCAGTTTTGTGTCATCTGCAGATTTAATAAACATTCCCTCTACTCCTTCATCCAAGTCATTTATAAAGATGTTGAACAGTACCGGGCCCAGGACAGAGCCCTGCGGCACCTTCAGATTGATGAGGAGTCATTGATGAGCACTCTTTGGGTACGGTTCTTTAACCAGATGTAAATCCAGCTAATGGTATTATCATCTAACCCACATTTTACCAGCTTGTCAACAAGGATAACATGAGTGTCAGATTCTTTGCTGAAATCAAGATGCATTACATCCACGGCATTCCCATGATCCACTAAACGAATAACTCGATCAAAAAAGAAGATAAGATTAGTCTGGCATGACTTATTCTTGACAAATCCATGTTGGCTTATAGTAATCACTGTAGATGCTTATAGATTGACTGCTTAATCTGTTCTAGTATCTTTCCAGGTATCGATGTCGGGCTGACTGGTCTATAGTTTCCCAAATCCTCCCTTTTTGAAGATAGGAACATTTGCTTGTTGCCAGTCTTCCAGTACCTAACCTGTTCTCTAAGAGTTCTCAGATGATAGAGGTTCTGAGAGTACATTGGCAAGTTCCTTCAGTACCCTAGGATGTAATTAATCCGGCTGCGAAGACTTGAACTTGTTTAAAGTAGCTAGGTATTCTCTGACCAACTCTTTATTCTGAGCCACAGTCCTTTCCCCTCATCATTCATGCTACTTTTGCCAGGTTGGAGACAGTTTCCCTTTTGGGAGAAGATGAGGCAAAATAGGAGTTGAGTAGTCCAGCCTTCTCTTTGTCACCTGTTAATATTTCACCATCTTCACTGAACAGTGGACCTACCACTTCCTTTTTCTTCCTCTTACTTACTTACATAACAGAAAATCCCCTTTTTGTTGTTAGCATCCCATGCTATCAGCTCATCCCTCAGCTCATTCTGTGCTTTTGCTTTCCTGACACAGTCCCTACAAGTCTGGGCTACTTGTCTGTATACGTCCCTTGTGACTTGTCCCATTTCTTATATGTGTCTTTTTAATTCTCAGCTCATCACAAAGCTCTTTGTGCAGCCACATTGGTTTCCTTTGATGTCTCCCATTTTTCTTTCTCATTGGAATTGTTTGTGATTGTGCCTCACAGTATCTCATTTTTCAGAAACTCCCACCCATCTTGGACTCCTTTTTTCCTTTAGTTTATCTAGCCATGGGATCCATGCCTAGCATTTCTCTGAGTTTATTAAATTAATAATCGGCTTTCCTAAAGTCCAAAATACATGTTTGACTGTGCTCACCTTTTACTTTTTCTTGAGATGATGAATCCCAGCATTTCATGATCACTTCCCCCCCAAAGTTCCCACTACGTTCACCTCATCGACCAAGTCTTCCCTGTTTGTTAGGATCGAGTCTAGGATAGCCGACCCCCTCGTTCTTTCCTCCACCTTCTGAAAGAAGAAGTTGTTGGCAAGTCAAGAATTTACTGGACATTCCTTGCTTAGCAGAGTTTGGCTTCCAACAGATATCGAAGTAGTTGAAGTCCCCCATTACTACTACTTCCTGCCTGCTTGAAAAATCTGCAGTCTGCTTTAGGAAGGCATCATCCATGTCTTCTGCTTGGTTTGGCAGTTTGTAGTAGACTCCAATAATGAAATAGTTTTTATTTCTTTCACCTTTTATTTCTATCCAGATATTTTCAACAGGGCTGCCATGCTCACTCTCATGGATTTCTGTGCAGCCGATGTACACATTTCTGACATCATGCTACTCCCCCTCCCTTTCTGTTGCGGCGATCCTTTTTGAACAGGTTGTTATGTGAGTCATCCGACCAAGTCTCAGTAATACCTATTAAATCATATTTATCTTGCTGTATTAGGAGTTCAGGTTCATCCTGTTTATTTCCCATACTCTGTGCATTAGTGTACAGACATCAAAGACCATGAGACACCCCCTCCCCCATGGCTCCCCTACTATTTTTTCCTGGGGCTTACCAGCCCCCCTGTAAAGCTCCCCCAATTCCCAATGTATCACACAAGTCCCTATCTTTCATACTTACCTTTGTACTTACCGTTGGGATTTTGTCTCCATCCCCTACAGGCTCTAGTTTAAAGCCCTCTTAACCAGGTTTGCTAGGCTCCGGCAAAACACATTCTTCGAGCCTTCGAGAGGTGCAACCCATCTCCTGCCAAATGTCCTTCATTATGGAAGTATGGACCATGGTCGAAGAAATCAAACCTCTCTCATCGACATCATCTGTGTAGCCAGTTGTTCACCTCCAGTATTCTTCTCTCTCTCCTTATGCCTTTACCTTCAACAGGAAGGATAGATGAGAACACCACCTGTGCCCCAAGGTTGTTCACTTTTTTTCCCCAGAGCCTCATAGTCAGATGCAATGCGAGGTTGTGCCTGGCAATATCATTTGTTCCCATGTGGTTCAGCAGGAACGGATAATGATCAGTGGGTTTGATGAGTCTTTGCTTAACTGTGTATTTTGGAAACTAACTTCAGGCACCTGGTTTGTTTGTGTGTGTGTGTGTGTGTGTGTCCTTGTCCTTGTCCTTGTTTTCAACAGTGTCTTGTTTGACTTCACCATTCAAACAAACAACCTTTGTCTGTTTTAGGTAGCTATGTCTCTGTATCACTCAACTTTTATTTTATAATTGACATTTTTGAACATGTGCAATGGCTTTGCTCACTCAACCATTGTTTCACACCTTTTCACATGTCAACATGAACAAGCTGTTTCATATTTAGAGTTCAGAAAGTCCTGACTAAAGTACTAGAACATGCCAAGAAAGCTATTGTGTCTGGCACTGTCTGGAACACACTCAAAACCCTCAGTTTATATCTCCCACACAGATTGGCTAAATTTCCTATTAAGGTATCTGCTGAAAAATGGCCAAGTGACCTGCCCATCTCACCCTGCTGTCTGTGCACTTTTCCAGGCTTTAAAGTTCTGTTAATTAAAATGACTCCCACACCAGGTAAACTAGATGTGAACTCACGTGGAAAGTCATTTTAAAAAAATGTCCACACTAACTTCTCAGATCTTTCCTACACCATCCACAAGAATAAGAATTAGTAGGAGTACATTTATTTTTTTTAACAATTCTTTTTTTTATTTTTTCTAACATGTAGCCAATAATACATTTGTTTTCTTGGTTTTTTCTTATTAAACATGTTCCCTTATTCCCCCCCCTCCCCCAACCTCCCCCCTCCAACAACTGCGGTGATTATTGCCTTTCGCTTCTCTCTACAACCCTTCTCTTATTGCTACTTATGTTAATACATTCACAGCAAAAAGTCAAACAGATAGTAACGCTGGTCATCTTCCGTTTCTGGTTTCTGCATCTATTCCATGTACTGGAACCACTTGGCATTAAAGTTCTCTGTCTTGTCTTTCATAGTCGCCATAGCTTTCTCCATGGAGAATAAATACCACATGTTATTCATCCATATTTGCATGCTTGGTACTCGTTCCTCAATCCATAATTGTAGAATTGCTTTGAGTGCAGCTGTAATTATTGTAGTACATATAGGTCTCTTGTTTTTTATTAGAGGTGTTGAAGGATATATTCCAAGCAGCGCAGTCTCAGGTTTAAATGGTATTGTTGCCTTTGTTATCTTCTGCATTCTATCCCATACCATAGACCAAAATTCTTGTATCTTAGGACACTCCCACCACACATGCAGATAAGTTGCCTTTTGTCCACACCCCCTTAGACATCTGTCTGTACCTTTACCCCTAACTTTTTGTAATCTACTTGGGTCTAGGTAATAGAACATTATGGTTTTAATGACCGGTTCTCGAACCTCTAAGGATCCTGAACACTCTATCATGTACCTCAAAATTTCCTCTTTTCCCGCTCTTCCCATTTTACACCCAATATTTTTTCCCACTTGTTCATGTAATCTGGCCCCTCTCTATACCACTCTTTCTGTAGTGCTCTGTACAATCTCGCTACTATCCCTTTGTTCGTTCCCTTAGAGAAAAGTTCTAATTCTATAGGTTTGTGGGACCTAGTATCTGTCTCTTATACACATCTAGATGTGTATAAGAGACAGCTATACCACTCTTTCTGTAGTGCTTTGTACAATCTCGCTACTATCCCTTTGTTCGTTCCCTTAGAGAAAAGTTCTAATTCTATAGGTTTGTGGGACCTAGTATAGTGTGTTATTAATTGTGTTTGCTTAATTTCTCCCCTTAGCTGGTAATATTGAAAGGTGTCTATTGTCTGTTGGATTAAGCCTTGTATGTCTTCTTTAGTCATAAATTGATCTCCCCGAAACAACTGTGAGATTTTGGTGCTTGCTTTCCCTTCTAGTTGTTTTCTCAACTGAATTGCTATACCTTTTTTGTTCATTCTATCGTTGTCCAATAGTGACTCCGGCATCGCCGTTTTATGAATGCCTGCCTTCCGCCTCACCGCTGCCCACTCTGTCAGGACTGCCCCTGCGAATGGGTGCCGCTTCCATTCCCTCTCCTCCTTATCTCCCCCATCACTTACTATATGTTCGAATTTGCTAACTTTTAGAATCTTTCTCCAAATTTACCCAATGTGTATCTTTTTAGGGGTGTACCAATCTTTAATCGCTCTCAGGGTAGCTGCTTTGTAATATATGTTTATGTTGGGCAGATTGATCCCTCCCTTTTCTCTTGGTCTTTGTAGAGTCTCCTTTTTGACACATGCTTTTTTATTATTCCAGATAAATTCTAGCATTATTTTATCATGCATTTGACTGAAAGTTTTGGGTATTTTAATAGGTAGTGCCATAACTCTATAGAGTATCTTAGGCAGCAAATATCATTTTATATAAGTTGGCTCTGCCCAGCCATGAAGCTGTGATGTTGTTCCACTTTTCTTTTTCCTTTTTAATTTGCGAGAGGGCTTCCATGTAATTTTCTCTAAATAAATCTTTGGGGTCTCTCGTTAATTGTATTCCCAAATATTTAATTTTGTCCCTGGCTTCTGTGAACGGCTGCACTTCTTTGATCTGTTGGTATATTTTTGTGTTTGGGGCAAATATCATAGCTATGGAATTTTGGACGTTTATTTTGTAACCTGAGACCTGACTGTATTCTGCAATCACCGTTAATAGTTCTGGAATGGATTTCACTGACTCTGCCAGATACAATAGCATGTCGTCTGCAAAAAGGGCTACCTTGACTTCTTGTTTCCCTATTTGAATCCCTTTAATTTCCTTGTTTTGCCTAATGCCCGTGGCCAGTGGTTCTAATGTCAGATCAAACAGCAGCGTGACAAAGGGCAGCCCTGTCTTGTGCCTCTGGTCAGTTGAAATTGTCTAGTACTTTGCCCATTGATTCCCAAACTGGCTCTGGGCTGTTGGTATATGGCCGACAGCCACGTACAGAAGTTCCCTGTAACCCCCACTTTTTCCAAGATCTGGTGTGTACATTGCATTCCTAGACGATCAAAAGCCTTCTCCGCGTCAGCTGAAATTAATATTGCTGGAGTTTTAGATCTATTTAGGTGGTACATTACGTTCACTGATTTCCTTATGTTATCTGACCCTAACCTATTGGGTATAAAACCCACCTGATCCTGATGTATTACCGTTCCAATTATTCCTGCCAATCTATTAGCTAGTGTCTTAGTGAAAATCTTAAAATCTAGGTTTAGTAATGAGATGGGGCGATAGCTTTCACAAAGGGTGTGTTCCTTCTCTGGTTTGGGTATTAATATTATCTGGGCGTCATAGAATGAATTTGGTAGTCCTTTTTCCTTTGAGATTTCGTTGTAGAGTTTGACCAGATAAGGGACTATCAGTCCTCTGTATTTCTGGTAGAACTCTGCCGGGTAGCCGTCCGGACCCGGGGATTTATTACTTGCCAACCCTTTTATGGTATGACTTATTTCCTTCTCCATGAAAGGTGAGTTAAGATACTGTACTTGCGCCTGATTAAACTTTGGCATGTTTATTTTATTAAGAAACTCTTTTATCTTTTCAGGGTCCGGGCTCTCTGTTTGGTATAGTCTCTAGTAGAACTGTACGAAGGACTCCTGTATTTGCATCGGGTCTGTGCTTAGCTCCCTTTGTTGATTTTTTATGCTTGTTATAATTCCCTTGTTCTTTTTTATTTGTTCCAGTCTGGCCAGTGCCCTCCCTGCTTTATTTCCTTGATCAAAATAAAAGCATTTTACTTTCCTCAGCTGTCTGATTGTGTTTTGTTTTTCTATAGCGTCAATTTCCCCTCTGGTTTGCGTAATCACTTTTCTTATTATGGGGCAGTCCCTTTCCTTAGCTTTGGTCTCTAGCTCTAATAATTCCTGGTACAACTCTCTTAACCTCTTTTTCCTTTGTTTGTTCATGTTTGCTTTAATGGCTATTACCTTTCCTCTAATCACTGCCTTTGCAGCCTCCCACAATGTAAATATAGATGCTACTGAGCCTTCATTCAACTGAAAATATGTTTTAATCTCTTCTTGAATTTGGGTTACTGCGTCTGGGTTAGTTAGCAGGGCCTTATCCATTCTCCACGTTTGGTTCTGGTTTTTCCCACTCTTTTCCCTTTCCCAAGTAGTTATTATTGCATAGTGGTCTGATACTACTAGTGGGAGAATTCTACATTCTTTTATTGATTGAATTTCAGTTTTTCCCACCCAACAGTGATCTATGCGTGAGAATGTTCCATCCACTGCTGAAAAGAAAGTATAGTCTCTCACTTGTTTGTTTAAGGTTCTCCAGCTGTCTACCAGTCCCATTTTTTCTAGCTCCTCTGCTATCTCTTTCTGCCACTTTGCAATCCTTGTCCACCCTGAGGTGTCTATTTCTGAAAAATAGGTATTAAAATCACCCTACACTATTAAAGTTCCCTCCGCCTCTTCTCTTATCCGTCTCATTACCATTTTCAGGAATTGTTTTTTGTTCTCATTAGGTGCATATATATTTACCAGGGCCAGTTTCCCCCCTTGTATTTCAACATTTACTATTAGGTATCTGCCTTCTGCATCTCTTATTATCTTTTTAATGTTTGGTTCTAGTTCTTTTCTCATTCCTATTATGACCCCGGCTTTTTTCCTTGGCCCACATGCTGCTATTGTGATCCCCTCGTTCTTTGTAGCAAATCTATTTAGGTCTATTTTTAATAAATGGGTCTCTTGCAAGAAATATATGTCGACTTTTTGTTCCTTTAAGATGTTTTTTATTCTTTTCCTTTTTACTGGGTGGTTTAATCCCCTCATATTTAATGTAATTGTTTTTAGCTTTGATATCATGATTCTGTCCCTAGTCTGTTATCTCTCCTAACTTAAGTTTTAAATGCTTCTGCTGTTGTTGGCTTCCCCCTCTCTCCTTCCCCCCTAAAATGCCCTCCTTCCCTCGCTTTGTTCCCTTTCCCTTTGCCCTATTCTGGGCTCCCCTCTCCTGCACGCCTGGAGTGCTTTTAGCTCCTTCCTATACCTCTGTTCAGTACTGCTTCTACCTGTTCTTGTATGCCTCTCCCCTTTGCTCCAAATAGGAAAAAAGTCCTTTGTCTGTTGTTTCCCTGCCCTGGGATTAATTTTGAAACTAGTGTTAACTTGTAAGGCCCACAGCAACCTATAACCTTTATACTATAACCACCCCACCCCAAACAGCTCTTTTAACTCATTTTTACTATCGAATGGCCCCTTCAGATCTTCCTTTTAACTGTTCCTCCTTTAAGGATTGCTCTTTTCATACTCTTCCTTTGTGCCTCTGCAAGAAAGTCTCTAGCTCCGCCGGCTCTTCAAAAAACTTCCTCTTATTATCCACCCATATTGACATCTTTGCTGGGAAGCGCACTTGTGGTTTCAAGCCCATTTGCCCATTTGTGGTAGCTTCTGGTAGTATTTGGCCCAGCTTTTCCTTTTTTGTGTAGTTTCGTATGCGTAGTCGGGGTAAATCCTGATGTTCCTGCCTCTAAATTGTAGTTGCTGCTTTCTTCTGGCCAGTCTTAGGATCTGCTCCTTGTCCTTGTAATGCAGGAATTTTATAATTATTGTGCGTGGCTGCTCATTATCCTTGGGTTTAGGGCGTAGCGCTCTGTGAGCTTGTTCTATTTCAGGGGGTGAAATGAAGTTTTCCTCTCGGAAGTTCTCTTTTATCAGCTTTTCTACCAGTTTTTCTATTCCCTCTGAGTCTTCCCCTTCTGGGACCCCCACAATCCTCAGGTTCGAGCGTCTAGATCTATTTTCTAAATCTTCCATCCTTTCTCTTAAGTTCTGAGCTATTTTTTGAGCTTGTGCCAGTTCATTCTCCTGACTTTTTGCCTGCTCTTCTGCCCTGGTCACCCTCTCTTCCAGTGCCTGGACATTTTTTGCTAGATTTTCAAGTTTATTATTGGTTTCCTCCGTTACTTGTTGCACTTTACTTATTTTATTGAATAGTTT
>QEPC01015005.1:751870-834159 GCA_003113815.1 Sphenodon punctatus | reverse complement strand
GGAGGCGCTCCAGGCCTGGAGCGCCTCCCCTCTCCTGCACGCCTGGAGTGCAGGAGGCACCTGGAGTTCAGGCGCCTCCTGCACGCCTGAACTCCTATACCTCTGTTCAGTACCGCTTCTACCTGTTCTTGTATGCCTCTTCCCTTTGCACCAAATAGGAAAAAAGTCCTTTGTCTGTTGTTTCCCCGCCCCGGGATTAATTTTGAAACTAGTGTTAACTTGCGCCCCCCCTTTTGTAAGGCCCACAACAACCTATAGCATTTATATTATAACCACCCCACCCCAAACAGCTCTTTTAACTCATTTATACTATCAAATGGCCCCTCCAGACCTTCCTTTTAACTGTTCCTCCTGTAAGGATTGCTCTTTTCATACTCTTCCTTTGTGCCTCTGCAAGAAAGTTTCTAGCTCCGCCGGCTCTTCAAAAAACTTCCTCTTATTGTCCACCCATATTGACATCTTTGCTGGGAAGCGCACTTGTGGTTTCAAGCCCATTTGCTGTAGCTTCTGGTAATATTTGGCCCAGCTTTTCCTTTTTTGTGTAGTTTCGTATGCGTAGTCGGGGTAAATCCTGATGTTCCTGCCTCTAAATTGTAGTTGCTGTTTTCCTCTGGCCAGTCTTAGGATCTGCTCCTTGTCCTTGTAACGCAGGAATTTTATAATTATTGTGCGTGGCTGCTCATTATCCTTGGGTTTAGGGCGTAGTGCTCTGTGAGCTCGCTCTATTTCAGGGGGTGAAATGAAGTTTTCCCCTGGGAAGTTCTCTTTTATCAGCTTTTCTACCAGGTTTTCTATTCCCTCTGAGTCTTCCCCTTCTGGGACCCCCACAATCCTCAGGTTCGAGCGTCTAGATCTATTTTCTAAATCTTCCATCCTTTCTCTTAAGTTCTGAGCTATTTTTTGAGCTTGTGCCAGTTCATTCTCATGACTTGTTGCCTGCTCTTCTGCCCTGGTCACCCTTTCTTCCAGTGCCTGGACATTTTTTGCTAGATTTTCAAGTTTATTATTGGTTTCCTCAGTTACTTGTTGCACTTTACTTATTTTATTGAATAGTTTGTTTCTGTGTACACTAGCCTTTTGCAGTTCCACTTTTAAATCAGACTTCATTTCTTCTATTAAACTCTGTATAGTTTGTAGGCTCTGTCCCCCCTCTTTCAAAGTCTCCTCTTGGCCACGCGGCTCCGCTCCGGCCGCCATTTTGGCTTCCAGCTCCTCCTCCACGTGATCGCTATCGTGGCTATTTTTAGCCCTGCAGATGCCACGGAGCATCCTTTTTTCATTCAGTTTTGTGGGGAAGGTGTTCCCCTGTTTAGGCATTCTGTTGTGGGGGGGCACTTTTTACCTTAACGGGTGGTCCCGGGGCGAGTGTGTGCCGCATTGTCGGAGCTGTCGGCGGGAGCGGCCGCTCACTTCTCGCGCATGCGCAGTCCCCCCCTCGGGATCCTAGTAGGAGTACATTTTATTTCCTTAGCGTCTCCTAGCTGAATAGAGCTCAGAGTGCTTCATAAAAATCTTATACAACAAAACAATGTAAAAATTCGTATTTTTTACATTTATTATCCCACCCTTCCTGCCACAGGCAGCTCGGGGCGGCTCACAACAGTGTAACAACCAAAATAATAAAACTATAAAACACACCCTTACACCCTCATCCCTCTCCTTCCCCCTACCCATCTCCCCCGCCAAACGCCTGGCGGAACAGCCAGGTCTTACAGCTTTTACGAAATCCATTTAAAAAAACATTTAAAAGGGGGCAGTAAAGCAGGAGGACAAAATACATTGAGGGGAACAAGCAGTGGGTCCTAAAAGCACCTAGAGAATAAAATAAGTCTTCGGGTATCTTTTGAAGGTAAGCGGGGAGGAACTGAGGTGAATGTTTGGAGGGAAGGAGTGCCACACAATATGTATTTATACTTCCATGGGAATTGGTGGAAGTTTTAACATTGAAGATCTAAAATTAGGTAGAACAGAGCTCAAAAAAATATAGGAAACAATTCTGGCATAAGAAATGTGAACAAGATCACCTTCTCTTTCACTTAGTTGAAACCATTATGTAAAAACTCTGCACCCTGCACCTTGCTCTGGATTAGAGCTGAAATGAGTAGTGAATTTATTACTCGCAAGTCTAGTAATATCCGACTTTTTTGGTAGCCTTTCGAATATCCAACCCTATACCTGCAATGGAAACAAGTACTTGCCTACACAATTTGGATTTAAAATTGGGGGGGGGGGAGGAGAACTTTGTGTCTGTGTGTAAGAATTTCCATTAATTTATAAGCTTTTTAGGGAAGGTTATTGAACGGGGTGGGGGTGGCTCAGCAGCTTCAGGGGTATCTGGGTCAGGTCAGTTTTCGGGATCCCCTGCAGTCCGGCTTTCGCCCTGGGTTTGGCACTGAGACTGCGCTTGCGGCAGGGCCGGCCCAAGGGTTTGAGGGGCCATGTGCCAAGCCTTGCTGCGTGGCCCCAAAGGCTTGCCAGTCTGCTGACGGCTTTGCCACCGGCGGATTGGCAGAACCTTATGGCTGGCAGAGCTCATGGGAGGGGCTTGTCCATTGTAGGCGGAGCCTCCAAAAATCCAGCAACAAAGAGTTTTCAGCGTTAAGATGTGATGTGATGGACTGAACATTAGTTTACACTGGGAACTCCTTGCTGCTGAGTAAAACCCTGCTACTTGGAGACGGAGAGAACCCTCTTACTAGCATCTCATCCAGTAAGTGGATGGGACTCTAGTAGGACAACTCGCTCTCTCTCCATCAGTGGTAGTGACATAGCAGGATAAAAAAATCCTGTTCACATATTTAAAACATACAAAACCTCTGGGCCACATCAAAATAGCTGCATGCTATTAATACTTGATCACACAAGAACGTTCAAATTTAGTGAAAATAGCATGTGAGGAGCCACTCGAAGAACAGAAGGTTGCTACCTTGTAAATGGCTCCAAACATTCTCACACATACCCACCCTTCCAGCCTCGCATAGAATTTTTTCCTTCTATTTCTAGAAAGAGTTGGAAGGAACTGTCATTCTGATGGGGAGCGCACTTTTTATACTACAGGTGCTTGAGACCATCATGTGGCTATTATTTGAACAGGGTGAGCATGCACAACCCAGTTGTGAGAATGTTAGGTGCCATCTCGAAGAACCTTCTTTACCAGGCTACAACCTTCTGATCGGCACATGGGGAGGAGCTGTTTTGTGAGCCTGGCAGCGGAGCCCTCGGAGGGGAGGAGGGGGCATGTGTCAGCCAGCAGGGGGTGCCCAGGGCAGGGGGGGGTGGAAACCAAGCCAGGACAGGTGGCCGCTGGGGCTTTGCTTTGGTGCGGGGTTCCTCCCTCGGAGGCTGCTGTGGGGCCATGTGCCTGGGCACCGGTGGCACATGCCTCGGGCTGGCCCTGGCTTGTTGCTTTGGTCGACGACCTGTGCCATGAATTAGATCAGGGCAGATCATCTCTTTTGATTTTATTAGATCTGTGGGCAGCGTTTGATACCGTTGAACACAAGATGTTGGTGGCTCATCTGTAGGATTGGGCCGGGGTGGGAGGAATTGTTCTTGAATGGTTATGCTCGTTCCTGGCTGGGAGAACTCAGCAATTGGTTCTTGGCAAGTGTTCATTATCTCCCCGGGACCTCACGTGTGAAGTCCCGCAGGGTTCTATTCTGTCCCCCCTCCTGTTCAACGTGTATATGCAGCCTCTCGGCGAGGTTGTGAGCGGGTTCAGCGTATGATGTTATCAGTACACCGATGATACACAACTTCACCTCTCTTTTTCTGCAGACCCAGACCCGGTAGTCTCAGTGCTTACCTGGTTGTTTGGCGGCTGTGGGGGATTGGATGAAGGCGAGCCATCTGAAGTTGAATCCTGACAAGACGGAGGTGATGCTGGTGGGTAGGGCTGAGGGAGTGGTGGCCCCTGTCATTGACAGGGTTTGCCCCCCTCCCCCTTTAGCTATTCAGGTCCGTACTTTGCGGGTGTTCCTTGATTCACAGCTTCACCTGGATTCCCAGGTGGCGGCTGTGGCGAGGAGCGCTTTTCGCCAGTTACATCTGGTGCGACGGCTACAGCCGTATGTCTCAAACCCGGACCTGGCCACCATCATCCTTGCCTTCATCTCCTCTAGATTGGACTACGCTGTACATGGGGCTGCCCTTGGTGATGGTCCAGAGGCTGTAGCTAATGCAGAATGCGGCGGCCCATCTCCTGACAGGGACGGGTTGTCGTGAGCACATTACACCAGTGCTCCGTTCTCTGCACTGGCTGCCTATTGTCTTCTGAGCTCGATTCAGGGTGTTGGCGTTGACCTATAAAGCCCTAAACGGCCTGGGCCCCGCTTACCTGCGGGACTGTCTCATGCCCTGGGCCGTGCAGCAGCCCTTGCGGTCAGCCGGGGATGCCCGATGGTGGCAGCGATGGGGAGGGCGTTCTCGGTGGCCGCACCTAGGCTGTGGAATTCCCTCCCGACGGAGGCCTGCTTGGCCCCGGACTGCCCCTCTTTCCGAAGACAGTGTAAGCCCTGGCGAGGGCGTTCTCGGTGGCCGCACCTAGGCTGTGGAATTCCCTCCCGACGGAGGCCTGCTTGGCCCCGGACTGCCCCTCTTTCCGAAGACAGTGTAAGACCGGGCTGTTCCGCCAGGCCTTTGGGAAGGAGATGGGTAGGGGCGGGTTGGGGGAGGGGTTTTGGTCTGCTTTTGAGTAAATTTTGTTTTTTAAAAGTTTAGCTGTAATTTTAATTGTTGATTTTAATGTGATTTTTTTGAAATGCCGTGAGCTGCCCTGAGCTGCTATTGACCAGGAGGGTGCAGGATAAAATGTCCCGAAATAAAATAAATAAAAATAGAAAGGGGCTGGGGCAAGGCACTAACTGTAAACTCTTTATGTGGCCAATATACAGTGCCCGTCCTCATGGCCAGAGTAGGTAGGCACAGCTAGCAGTTGGTGTGGTAGCTCTTCAGGTAGAGCTTTGCAAAGGAAGTAGAGATGTTGGTGGTTCAAGGCGCCTATAGGCAAAGGAACTGTATGGAAACATCAGTGAATTCACCACACAGGGGCAAGCCCTACCTTTACAGCTTAGGATGCATTCTACATACAATAGGAGCAGAGAGTTTATTTTGTTAAAAAAGGTAACAGGAAGGAAACACGGTGCAGGCCAGATACCATGACACCTGGCACAGCAAGCACATAGCTTAGCTACCCAGCCACACTACAACTTCACCTGTAGCACCCTTACAAACAGCTTTCTAGCTTGCTAGGCACTATATAGAGAGTTCTTCCCTTGCTGCCTGAGCTCTGCTGATAGACTAGAGCACGGGAGACTGAGAGGTCAAGGGTTCAAATCTGGACTGTATGGTAAACTGAAGATGTGAGTTCTGAAACAATAAGCTGTTTGCCTCCTGTGTGATGGATTCTCTGTTCCCATGCAGTTGCTTTGCCTATAGGAGCCTTGAATATAAAATCTTTCCACTTCCTTTCCAAAGCTCTCAATGGAGACCTACCAGAACAACTGCTAACTGCTCCTATCTACTTTGGTCATGACCATGAATCCTAGGAATCCGTTTCCTGCAGGTAAACACGGATTTTAAGTTTAAACAGAGGAAATCACGGAAAACCTTTTTTCTCGGAGGATACCGTAGATTTCCCTGTTTTCCCAGCTTTTATGGCTGACCGAGTGACGTGGAGCTCTCTATTTCCTGGAGTGGAGGAGGCATTGCGACTCCCCATGTGACCGGGAGTGCCTGTTTCCAGTTTTGGAGCGGAGGAGGCATTGCAGTGGCCCCGGCAGTTTGTGAAGCGGGAAGAGGCGTTACTGTATCCCCAGCATTTTGAGCTGCCTGGTCTCTTGGAGTAGGAGCCTTTGGTGTCTACTGCTGCCTCTGGCTCCGAAGAGCCTAGGGAATCCAGCTCCCTAGCCTTATCCAGAGTCATTAATGTGAATGATATTAACAATGATGTAAAATGAATGCTTTAAAATGATTAACAATAAACACATATAATTTTTTTAATGCAGATTTTGGTGTTTTTATTTAGAGAATTTAGGGTTTTTTTTATTGAGTATTTTGAATTTTTTGGTAGAGAAAAGTAGGATCCCTGGTCATGACTATGGACACTGTATATTAGTCATAGAAAGATATTACAGTTAGTGTCTTGAAAGGGCCCTTCTGGTGTGGCTCAGCTGCTCTGCTTTGGAACAACTGTGCCAAGGGTCCTAGGCACTATGCTCCCCTCTGCTTATCCAAGCCCTCCTCCCAACAGCTGGCTTATAAAAATTAGTGAACATTTTCTCTCCTCCCTCCCCACCATTTTAAAACCAAAACTGGCACTCATTAGATCCTGTGCGAGTAGTGCCTATTACTTGACCTGCAAGTGGTGAATTGGGTACTGCGTATTTGACAGGTATACCCGTTTTCGAGGGTACTTGTTTTAGCTCTATTCTGGATGTATTAGTTCCATCTAATGCTGTACTCGGTCTTGTTTTTATTGAAAGCTATACTACAGCAAATGCAGAGTCGGATTATGACCGAGACTCAGACAGAGGGAGTGAAGAAGGGGAAGATGAAGTCAGCTGTGAGACCGTGAGGACTGCACGGAGGGATTCACTGGATCTTGTCAATGAGGAGGAAGCAACTTTGATCTTTGACTCTGCAGCGCAGGAGGAACTTGATCAGCTGTTGCAACAAGCTGATCGGTTGCATAGTGGGAATGACCAGGAAAAGAAAGAAGGATTCCAGCTGCTGCTTAAGAATAAACTAGTGGTAAAGTTCATTTTAGTTGCTTCCCAGAGAAATTTGAGTCCAGTTAACAAAGAAAAACATGTCCAAAAACAAGGGAGGAGGGGCTGTGGTAAGGACAGTCTTGAACTACTACAAGAGAGTCAAATTTCAGGAGAGCTAATTACAACATGATTACAAGTCAGTGGTCCCTATCAATGTTAAACCTCTGACTGATGCAGAAGTGCAGCCCCTTTAAAAGTATCCTGCTATGTCCTGTCTGCAGCCTTAGACCACTGATGTAACTGGGTCTCTTGATTCAGTTAACAGTGTAAAAATTTGGCTGTTGAAGTGAGTAGCAAAACTGTCCCTGACTCAAATGAAGCCACCATAGTTAGTGTTCATTGAGGCCCTGTAGTCAGTCAGTAAAGTCTTGTGTAGTTTTATGTTGGCTGTTTTACAAGCAAAAAGACTGACTGAATTATTTTCATGGTCGTCAGCATCAGCCAATCAAAAATCTTTAGTCTTGCTTCCCAATATCATTAGATTGAATTAAAAATAATGATATTTTATATATTTAAAATTTTATTTTAATTATTATTAATTGATTTTTAACAAAAAAGGGACAGTTTTTAATGACAGCAGTACAAAAAGGGAAGAGCCATATAGGCTCATCATTGTTTATATAATACCGTATAGGAATACCACATGCTTACAACTTAATACTACTGAAACTATACAAGTTATTAACAATCTTTACTAAACAGAGCAATTTAGGGAGGGTGTTGCAAGATATTTTATATTTTTTTAAAAATATATGAAGTACTTATTTGTCTTCCGATTGCTCAGCCTTTGGGATTCAAAAAGCTGTTTACTATAACTATAAGACTATATGGTAACTTTTAAAATGAAATCTGAGATTAAAAAGCACAGGAGTTGGCAACGGAGTTAATGTAAAAAACTGTCTCTTCTGATATTATTGCTGAGCTAGGAAGAAATCTGAATGGGGTTTCTTTCTGAGCCTCAGAAGGATAACAAATCCAGCATGAAATAAGTAACTTTTCCAAATGTTTTAATTAGTCCAGTTTAATGATGATGATTATCTGTCCCCTGGATCCAGTTCCTACCCCCAAGCACTGAAAGAGCAAGCTCAGGAGAAGGGAGCAGAGATGGTTAAGGATAAAGGATGGATCCATGATCGGGATTCTTAATTTCCTTCCTCCATCATGAGCAGTCCTACCCCTAACTTCTTTGTGGCCCTTGGAGCTTGTATCAATTTTCAAAGTGACCCCTTGGAGGGAAATGCTCCCCACCTGTGCTGTAAATAGTTTAGAGACAAAGTAGTACACTGATATCTTTTATTGGACCAACTACAGTTGGTAGAGGTATGCAAGCGTTTGGACCTCACGGGGTCCTTCGTCAGGCAAGTCTGGGGTTACTAAATGAAGAAAAGAAAACAACGCAGAAGTATGTGCGGTGGTGGGGGAAGGGAAGAGAATGAGGGAAGAGATGACAATACAAAAGGAGAAATACAATAATGTAGTTGCTATTGATACTAAATCACTTACCACTGTATATACCTCTGCTTTGCTTTGTTTCTTCATTTTGTAACCCCAGACCTACCTGACAAAGGACCCTGTGAGGTCTGAAAGCTTGAATACCTCCACCAACTGGAGTTGGCCCAATAAAAGTTATCACTATACTGCTTTGACTCTATTGCTTAAGAATAGTTAGGCAGTGGAACAAGTTACCAGGGGAGACTGTGTCTTCCACATTACTGAATGGTCTTCAAAAATAGGTTAGCCAAGCCATTCCTGACCGATTCCTAGGTATAATTAATTCTCTCCCAGTTCAGGATGAAGTAAACAGCACGTTCATGTACTTGCAGCCCTACAGTTCTATGGTTACTGTGATCATTTTTTATGCTTTGCTGAAAATGCATTAGTTTGTTTTTCTGACTTAAGCATTCCTCTGCATTGGCAGATCAGCTTTGTGCTTGTTGCATGAATGCCAGAATGTAAAATTGTTCAGTCTTGTTCTGTCCCAGCTGTATGAAATGTCTCCTGCATTAGACTGTACAGTTGCGTGTCTGACCTGACTCCCACCCTTTTCTTAAAGTAAAACGTCTAAAGTGTGGAGACCTGCTACACTGATATGACCAATCAGACCTGCCATAATTTCTATTGAACGATATGGTTACTTAACAAATCTAGTCTAAATCTCTACTGCTGTGCTTGAAAATCTGTGGGCAGAGTCCTGGAGTGGGATCTTGTGGGAGCTGCCTGCCTGTTTGAGAGACAGGAAAAATAAAAAATTGTCCTCCCTGCTGTAGCACAAGTTGCACTGGGTGTTTTCAGATGGACGCGGGGCTGCCCACCCTCAGAGTTGCTCCAGGGGTGCACCCGCGTATCAACCCATCCCCGTCTGGGTCTGGATCAGATGGACCTGGCAGGTTCCCACCCCACCCCCCAAATAAAGTTGCAGGCTAGGGCATCTGCAGTGCTGTGGTGTTGCCTAGTACAATGGCCGGCTGGAAGCAGACAAGCAGCATGAGTCCGTGCATCAGATGGACCGCTGCTCCACTTTGGACCAATGTCTCGGGTTTGGCCAGCCTGCTCCATCGGCAGTGGTCTGGGATGTTTTGGAGTGCTGGTGGCAGGCCTATGCATCTGGCAGGGTGTCTTTACACAGACGGGCCATCTGAGGGTGAACCGGGCTGGCGCGGCCAGCACAAGGGCAGCCCATCTGTCTAAAAACACCCATTGTGAGGGCAGGATGGGGTTCTCTTGTTTTACACCAATCAGCTCGGAGCAGAAAAGCTCTCTTCCCATATGTGCAACACTGAGCCTCAGCACTTCAGAACTGTGCAGACTGGGAAGAGCGCGCAGGCAAAAGATTTGAACGTACGGGGATGGTTTTCCCCATTTTATGCCGGGCTTGACTGAGGGCCTTTGGTGACTTCAAAGTATTTCTCTGCATGTGTACTTACTGTGAGGATACATATATCTATGTATACATTTGTTTGGGTGAAAGTTAAAACAATGCAGTGCCTGTTGAAACGCCCATGTGGAAATCCTTCCTCCTTGTATCTATTCTTCAGTAGAAGAAAGGGACTGTGTAACACATGAACTAAAACTTGTGTTCTCTCTGCAGTATGGGGACCAGCAGGATTTCCTTTGGCGTCTGGCCCAAGCATACAGTGATATGTATGAAATCACAGAGGATGCAGATGAGAAGAAATCCTATGCTTCTGATGGTAACAAAGTTTCTGAATGGAGTGGGAACTTTATTTATTTATTTATTCACGTTTTTATCTTGCCCTTTCTCCCATTAAGGTTTAGGGCGGGTTACAATACATAAAAGCACTCAAAATACACAAAATTAAACCAAATATTAAAATAACTACATAAAATCTGGATACCCAAATAACAGCTTGACAGCTGTTAAATAGCTGCTAGTGAGGATTGCACTGTTCTCCATATATTTACTCAGTTTGGAAAGAGCAGCCCAATGTAAAATTTTACAGTGGCTCTGTCTTCACATTTCTTTAAAAAAAATGCAAACCCTGTATATTGAAAATTGTTAAACCATATGTGTAGCTTTTGAGTGCATCAGTTGATAGTTGCTGAAGTGGCATTTGCTGAGTTCAAGAAAGACAGTCGTAGTTGTTCAGTTGCCTGCACGCTACAGTGATTAGTTCCTAATGTGCGTAAGGTTCTTAGAGATACAGTATTGTGATAAAAACCCTATCTGCTATAAAAATTCCATTTTACTTGCAGTTCATGTTCTCCACTCTAAGTTAAACAGGTATCTGTGGGTAAAAACAGATGTGACATTGGCCTGCTGTGGCCCACTTAGGACCAGACCTCACCTGCACATCTGTGCAGGTGCCGCCAGATGTTGGCCCAGGATTGCCCTGGGCTGTGTTGGTGGCTAGCCCAGGCTGACACCACAGAAAACCTCCAAGGTCACCGTCTGGCCTAAGACCTGCCTGACCAGGCCACATCAGGCTATCATGTCTGTTCCTGGGCTGCCAACCCGACCTGGGTCAGGGCCGCCATGGCCAGACACCATGGCTGCCTGCCATGGTGGGGTGCAGGGTTGGGGCTGACTGATTGACCACAGGTTTGTCCTCCCTGCCCTCCCCAGCGCCCCTGCCACGTTCATGTTTGTTTGGTGGGCCGGACCATATCTGCCACGCTTTCCTTCCCCGGTCAGGTCAGGCTGCTGCCACATGTATTTTTACCCTGTATCTTGTTTAAAAATGTTAGTGTTCGTTACTAACACAATTAATTGTTGGAAACAAACAAACATCAACATAATCTGTTTGGGTTTTTTACGTTTTGGGGGGTTGGTAACTAGAACTAGAACATTCTCTTGTAGGTTATTCTTTACCAGCTCAAGTGTGTTGCATTTTGAGTTTTCAACACTGCAGAGGACTCAAAATTAAAAACAAACAAACAAAAAAAACCACAGGGATTTTATTTAAACATTTATGTTCTTGATAGGTTTAGTAAATTGTGCCCCTTCTCTCCCACTTTTTAAATTTAAACTATACTGTGGGCCTGAATGTCTTGAGTGCTCCTGTTAAAAACCTAAATTAATCACTAAATGTGGTGGTTCTGAAACTTTAAATTGGAGAATCCTTTGTGATGGCTTCAAAACGACATCATTTTGGCAATCCAAGCTGGCGTCTTCTGAATTAGACTGCATAGTGAAATTACTGCGGATCCAGTTATTGAAAGTCTTTTTTTGGGTGGTTCTCAGAAGCATATTGTGAAATCATTATGGCAGTTGAGGGAGTTTGCTACTCTGTGTGTGCCTTTCCTTCATGGTCTGAGATGTGGATGGCCAGTTTAATTTACTGCAGGAGAATGCAGCTGTTCACATGTTCTCCTCCCAAGATACTAAGAGACTTGGCCAATCATTTCTGCTAATGTGAAGATGCTTGCGCTTCAGGAGATGTGTAATTAGATAGGCAATTCACTTATGGTCACTTTTGATAACTAAATGCTGGAGTGTGGTTTTCCTGTAGTTGCTACTAGGGCCTGGATCCTGATTATAAATTACTGGTTGCGGATGATATTTTTGGATACTCCAGGTCTTCTTTCACTTGTGTCATCTGATACTAGTCATAATCATTGGTTCAAACAAGTTCAGGCCAAGGTTCTTGAGGTTTTTCTACTCTCTGTCTGCTCTCATTGAGTTTCTCTGGGGCTAAAAGTAAAGTAAGGCGGTGATTGTGGGATGTAGGTCGCCAAGCCAATGTCACCATTGTAAGCTCTAATGCCTCTTCTGCCTTCCGTTGTGCCATTATGAATCTGATACCTGTCTGGATGCCGTATATGTCTAATCTTCTGTATCCCAAGTATTGGAAACCATTTTATTGGGCTCGCCTTAATGCTTTCCCTTCAGCAGTCTTAGAGGGACGCTATAGGGCGATTCCATTTGAGGACTGTACTTGCCCATGTGGGTCAGGGGAAGTGGAAACAATGAGTCATATACTCTTTAACTGTAGGTACTATAGCGAATTTTGGGACAATTTTATTACCCCCATCCTGAATATTCATCCTGGTTGGTCCAATGAATTATATCTGCATTTGTTGCTGAAGGACGAGGTTCCATTTATTACTGCCCCTGTTGCCAGGTTTCTGGCAGCAGCTATTGAAAGAAGATCAGCTATGAATAAATAATTTTGGGGAAAGTAGATTATTGCTCTCTGAATATGCGTTCATGACTGTATTTGATTTTACTCTGGATATTCTGAAAGAGTTTTGGGCTAAATCTCAGTTTTTTATTTTTTTAAAGTTGTTTTTGCTATTTTAATCTCATTATTTGTCTTTGTGTGTGTATTGTAATGGCCTTTGACCATACTGTCGTGCACGCTATTATTGTTATGACCCACGACTGAAAAATAAATTTGAACTATACCGATAACTAAATGTTTTCTCCTTTTTTGCAGGGAAAGAGGAGGCAGAAGCAGCCCTGCAGAAGGGGGATCAAAGTGCTGAGTGTCATCAGTGGTATGTAACTCTGTGCTTTTGGCCGTACATTTATTATTTATTTATTTATTTATTTTTATTGGCTGCCCCCTTATGCCTACGGCATCTCGGGGCGGCTCACAACAACTAAAACAATAATAAAATATATAAAACAACAATATAAATAATTTAAAACTAACCCCCCCCCTCCCCCAAACATTCCCCCTCCTGACCCTCCCCTCCCGTCTGAAGGCCTGGGCGAACAACCAGGTCTTACAGGCTCAGCGAAAAGCCATCAGACCCGGGGCCAGGTGAGCTTCCTCCAGGAGGGAGTTCCAGAGCCATGGCCTGGCCACCGAGAACGCTCTCTCCATCGTGGCCCTCCGTTTAACACGGGGGACCTCCAGGAAGGCGCTCCCAGCAAACCGCAGGGGCCGTCCAGGAGCGCGGAAGGTGAGGCGGTCCCCAAGGTATGAGGGGCCCAGACAGTATAGGGCTTTATAAACCAACACCAACACCTTGAATCTGGCTCGGTACGCTATAGGCAGCCAGTGCAGAGTGCGGAGCACAGGTGTAATATGCTCCCGTCGCCTCGTCCCCGTAAGGAGACGGGCTGCCGCATTCTGCACCAGCTGCAGCCTCCGAATCAGAACCAAGGGAAGCCCCACGTAGAGCGCGTTGCAGTAGTCTAGCCTCGAGGTGATGAAGGCGTGAATAAGAGTAGCCAGGTTGGGCCAAGAGATGTATGGGCGCAGCCTCTGCACCAGATACAGCTGGCGGAAGGCGGCTTTAGCCACCGTCTCCACCTACCGATCCAGGCGAAGGCCCGGATCCAACACCACCCCCAGACTCTGAACTTGCTGGGCTATGGGAGGGCAGACACCCCACCACCACCACCAGAGGGGTTGGCACTCCCTCGCCCTACCCACCACCATCACCTCCATCTTATCAGGATTGAGCTTCAGTCTGCTCTGCCGCATCCAATCCGCCACAGCCTCCAAACATTGGGAGAGCAACGAGACAGCGGGACCTGGGTTGGTCGAAAACGAGAGATACAGCTGAGATGGAAAAGAAAGTTAATAGTCATTAACCACTCCTCTCCTCTTCCTACTCCCTCCTCCCCCTCCTTCTTTCCTGTCCTCCTTCCCTCCCACCTCCCTTGAGGAAATCTCATCCCTGCTCTCCTCCAACCCTTCCACTTGCCCCCTTCCTCTCCTGCCCTCCATTGTTCCCACTGTTGCTCCTTCCCTCCTGCACATCATCAACCTCTCCCTCGCTACTGGCTCCTTCCCATTCGTCTTCAAGCATGTCACTGTTTCTTCTATCCTCAAAAACTCCACTCTTGACCCCTCTGACCCTTCTAGCTACTGTCCTGTCTCACTCCTTCCTTTTGCTTCCAAGCTTCTTGAACGTGTTGACTCTCGCTGCCTTGACTTCCTCTCCGCCAACTCCTCCCTTGACCCCCTCCAGTCTGGCTTTCGCCCCCTTCACTCTACTGAAACTCGGCAAGATCACCAATGATCTTCTTGTGACTAAATCTAACCGCCTCTATTCCATTCTTGTCCTCCTTGACCTCTCTGCTGCCTTCGATACTGTTGACCACACACTCTTGCTGGACTCACTTCACTCCCTTGGCTTCCGTCACTCCATCCTCAGCTGGTTCTCCTCCAACCTCTCTGACCGCTCCTTCAACGTATCTCTTGCCAACTCCACCGCCTCCTCCCTTCCACTCTCGGTTGGTGTTCCCCAAGGCTCTGTCCTTGGCTCTCTCCTCTTCTCTATCTATACCCTGTCCCTAGGCAAACTCATTGTCTTCCAGTATTACCTCTACGCTGATGACACTACGCTGATGATACTCAACTCTATCTCTACCCCCTCTCTTTTTCCATCTATTCAAGCTCGCCTCACCAGCTCTCTCTCTGACATCTCTACCTGGATGTCTCAATGTCAACTCAAACTCAACATGGCTAAAACTGAACTTCTTATCTCTCCCCCCCGCCCCCCAATCCTTCCTCTCCCTCTTCCCTGTCGATTCTCATAGATGGGGTCACCATCCTTCCCGTCCCCCAAGTCCGTAGCTTAGGCTTCATCTTTGACTCACCCCTTTCTTTTAAACTCTATATCGACTCTGTTGCCAAATCCTGTTGCTTCTCCTTCCATAACATTGCTAAGATTCGCCCTTTTCTCTCTGTCTCCTCTGCCAAAACCCTTGTTCAAGCCCTGGTCATCTCTCGCCTTGATTACTGTAACCTCCTTCTAACTGGCCTCCCCCGCTCTCCTCATTCTCCCCTTATCTCTGTCCATAACTATGCTGCCAGGGTCATCCACCTTGCCCATCACTTCGACCACGTGCAGCCCTTCCTCTCCTCTTTTCACTGGCTCCCCCTTCCTGAACGAATCCTGCACAAGCTCCTAGTGTTCACCAATAAAGCTCTTCACAACCTTGTTCCCCCCCTACCTCTCTGCGCTAATTTCCCTCCGTACTCCAGTTCATGAACTCTGCTTTTCCTCTGTTCCTTTCTCGCCCTCCCATGCCTCCCCTGCTCCCCTAACCGCCTTCATCCTGTCTCCCTAGCTACCCCACACACCTGGAACTCCCTCCCTGCCCACATCCGCCTCTTCCCCTCCCTTCGTACCTTCAAATCCCTCCTCAAGACCCACCTCTTCCTCTCTGCCCTCCCCGACTTCTCGCTCCCCTCACCTAACTCCTGCTGATACCCTCCATCCAGTACAATCTGTTACCTAAGGTCTGTGTACTTATATCCTCACCACATGGACCAACCAGCCATCTTGATTTAACCAAGCCAAGCGCGTGCACCTGGGACCTCGAATCCTCGTGAATGTTACACCCCTTGTCTCTCCCTCTGTTCCATCTCCCCCCACCCCCGTCTCTCAGATTGTAAGCCCTAGGGCAGGGACTGTGTCTATTCAATTACTTTGTAAAGCGCCAGGTACATTGCTGGCGCTATATAAATGTTTGCTAATAATAATAATAAAAAATTGTCATTAAGTTTTTACAAATAGCCCCCCAAAACAGTTCTGTTTTTATCAACAGGCTTCCCCACTTCCCATCCCCTTTTTAGTTGACGTAATTGTGTGTCAACGTACAGTACTAAATTACAGTCATACAGATTCATTGGTTTTTACTTGACATATGTTTGTTAATTAAAAATTTGGCTCGGATGAGCTTTTGAGCAGAAAATGGAAGTTAAGATTGCATATGCTGCTTTTAGTTCTGAGAAATTTGATTATCTCAAGCTGTTATGAGTCTTTATCTAATAACTTGGTGCACTTCACTAGGGATGATAGAAGATCCAACTTTTAGATGTGTCTTGCAGAAATTAATTCTTGACGGTAAAATCTAATGTAAGAAGGGTAAAGAAAATGATTAATTTGTTAGTCATAAATTCAAGCAGTCCTCTGTTCAGCAACATTATTATTATTATTATTATTATTATAAAATACTATTCGCTTGTTTTAGTGATAATGCTATAGTATTGATTATGTTTTCCGTTAACAGGATTTTTCTTAATTTAATCATAAATCTGTTTGTTTGCTCTGAAAAAAGTGCTCCATTAGAAGAGCAGTTCTTCCTGCTAGACCTAATGTCCCTTTAGCATCCTTTTCTCTCATGTCTCCACTGAAACTTGTAGATCAGTGCATTTTTTTATTTGTAGTACCACATGCACTTTTTCAGATGGTAATTTAGTTATGATATTCATGTCGCAAGATCATGGCACAGGAATTAGTTGAAGTGTACCAGCAATCCTTTGGATTCTGATTGTTGGAGGCCCTTGAGACATGGCAGCTGATATAGCCTGCTTGTACATATTGGACGTTAAGCTGATATGTGAGGGTTAAGGAGCTGATTTACAGACAGTTGTGACTCCTTTGTTCAAGAACTTGATCTGGTGAACTGAATTTGAGGCCTCGTTTATTTTCTTTTTCATCTTTTCTGTTTCTTTTGGCCTCTCTTCAGCCTCCTGTAGAGCAACCAACAGCCAGCTGCACAAGTCATAAGGGCAGCAATTCAAGAACTGGATGATTAATATTGATCTGACATTCCTCCCTTGTGTGTGTGTGTGTGTGTGTACATTTGTTCTTTAACCTAGGGTCTAAATTAATTGTTCCATTGTCTGGGCCCAGGGTTCAATTTTTAGCCTGGCTTCCTATGAAAAGATGGCTTTTATGCAATCACCCACTCTTTCTGTGTGTATTTCCTTAATTATTGTTGGTTTCATGGGCTGATTTTAACCAAATTTGTTAGAGGGAACGATGGCTCAAAAGTAAGTATGGACCAGAGAGCTGAACTGTGTAAACTTTGGTCCAGTTCTGGTTTGGGTTCTTCAGTACTTCCTAACTGCTTAGTTTGGTTGTGGTTCATATACTAACTTAGAATAATGCTTTGGTAACCAGTTCAGATACATTTCCTGTGGGAAGGAAAGAGTTTTTTGTTTTTCTTCTCAGTGGACTGGATGTCTTGAACGGTCACTTGTACAAACTTGCACATGTACTGGAAAGAGTATCTTGTTCTGTTGCTAATGGTATTGAAGCAGCTAATTGAGAGGTAGTTTCTAATGTGATAATGTTGTAGAAAGGGATTATTTTTCTTCATAAACTGTTGGCTTGTGACTTACCCCTGAGGTGGGATTTTGAAACCTGGGTGTTAATGATAGGGGCACGTGAATGTGGTGGAAGCTTTGGCTTATTGGGATTAAGGGGTAGTTCTTTTAGAAACTACCTTCAGTAATGACAAATGTCTGTCTTCAAAATGCAATTCTTGCTGTCTGAAGATCTGCTTAGACTATTACTTCATTGGAGAAAAATCTTCATAGCCCATAAATTAAGTCTGAAGGTTGGAGAAATCCTTTCCTTAACATAACTGCTAATAATTGAAAGCCTCTGGACATTGGCATTCTTCTCATGTTGGTGCAAGGCAAGAGCAATGGGTGATACCAATGTGACTTAATCTCGCTAATGGATTCAGGTGTTTGGCTCTTGCTGCTGGTTCAACTTCTGGAAAGTTGCTGAACCACCAAGTTGTCTATTAACGTTTTAAGCAGTTGGCACTTGAGCTTTGGATATTTTACAGATCAGGTTTCTGCTTTGGAAGCTTAACATTGATGGATTTGTTTCATGATTCCCAGTTTTATTATGTAGAAAAATAACTATGAGGCAAACTGATTTCTGAGCAGGGTTGAATTCTGGATCTGGAATGAAAACTGGTAAAACATTATTGATTCTCCAGTGCTACAGTTGCATTCTTACAAAAAAGTCTGATGTTGCCCTTCTTTCCACGCTCTCTAAAAAAGCCTGGCAAGGGCCCCAAGAGAAGCCAAATGCTCATGTCATGATAAACCCTTGAGGTCCCTGCCAAGCCTAAAATTATGGGATTCTATGAAAACTCTACAATGACATGTTGCTTAATCATTTGCCGTTCATGACCTTTTGTACTGAAGCAGTCTTGCAGTGTGCTGGGTACTGACTAGAACACATTTGCCTATCTCCTTCCAAGAACAGCTTCACTGGAAGGGTGCAGAGACTTCAGTTCTGTCCCTGTAGATCTGTCCTTTTGCTGAGCAGGAGCAAGGCTTCCTCTGCTTATGCACATCTACATCTTGCTTTATTTCTTCAGAACAGCTGCGGAAAGACAAGAGGGCAGCCCTAGAAAGGAAATAGCAGAACAACATGTGGGAGGAATGGGATTTGTGGAATTGAATAAGAGAGAAACTATTTCTTGTTTCTCTTTTTATCAAGGATATATTAAGCAAAGTTGTTTCCTTTCCAACACGATCTGTGTTATGGGATGGTAATGAACTGTTGCTTGATGAGGAATTAGCTCTTCTGAGAAAAAGCTTCCCGTTTTAATGTAACGGTAGAAAGCAACAACTGGAGACGTATAATATAATTTAAAAATGTTCTAGAGGACCATAGTTATGACCAGCGATCCTAGTTTTCTGTGATAAAAAAACACAACATTTTCCAGTAAAGAAACATAAAAATCCACATTTTTCTGTAATTAAAATAAAATGCCGAACTTTAGTTTCCTTGGCTACAAAAGAGTTCCGTGTGTTCTATGATTGTCTGCCTTCGAACTCAGTCGAGAGCCTTGCTGCGTACAGTACAGCACATTACCATCAATGTGAAATTTATCCTTGCCAAACTCAGTGACATGGTTTTTAGGGGTGATTTTTAAAGTTTTCAGCATCTTTTCATAACTTTTAATTACTCATGTCTGGAGACTGAAGTGAAATTTGAAATGCATGAAAACACTAATCCCTATACATGCTTCAGTCATGAGTTGAGCTATGTAAATTTAAAATGCATTCAAAAATCAACCACAAGAGGGGGGTTGCACACATTGAATAAGTTACAGTGGTACTTTTAGTAAAATGTAGTTTGTTTAATATATGCTTTATTTTTTCACAAAATGTAAAAACTAAAGATTTACTGTAAAAATGCAAATTCTGTGTTTTTCCACAGCAAATGAAATGCTAGGATTCCTGGTTATTACTTAATTAGAGCCTAAGCTAAAATAAAAGGAAATTGGCACTTAGAAAAAGCTATACTTCTATACTGCCCAACACCAATTTATCCATTCTCAGCTGCTGCCCACCTTAGAAGCTCAACTCACTTTCCTACCAGCTGCCAGTCAAGTGCTCATGCCTGCTGCTGCCCATTTCCAACCATTTGTAGAACCTTCTGGTTCCGTTCTCGCCTCTTCCTCCTTCCAGTGCCAGTTGGAACTGTTCTAATTTCAGAAGTGAGTGGTCCAGTCACTGCTTTCCATTGTGGCCACTTTGCATGCCACCATTCTCTTACTTGTAATGAGTCCATGGTGTGAAGAATTCTGGACACACACACAGGACCATTCTGGATTTTAGGATTTCTACCTGTTTCATGCCTAAAGTATTTCTTGAATTTTTGGTGTTGATACTATGAGGATTTGAAAAGTTATTGCATTGCAGGAAAAAGGAGATGCCATTGAGGTTTAGTGCATAAGACCTTGCTTTGCTTAACCAATTATAGTATGAATTTACTCTTCATGTAAGATCTGTTCACTTCATAAGAGGCAGTGGGGCTGTTTTATTAGAGCAAATGAACAGATCCATCATTTCCACTATCAAATCTTGCAGTCAGCAGTACAGACTAAAAATTTACTCCCCTTCTCTAAAAGGATAGACTCGGATCTTTAGATGGGAGAAAATGTTCAACAAAATTGGTTATCCAGGTGTACGTATAGAGAGCTGGTTGTCTTGGGCTTAGTAATAGGATAAAAGGTAAAGATTAACCATACAGACATACATACATTTAGTAATGACTAAGTACTAAAACTCCTCAAGACCCACCTCTTCCGCTCTGCCCTCCCTGACTCCGCACTCCCCACATCTAACTCCTGCTTATAGCTTCCATCCAGTACAGTCTGTTACCTGAGGTCTGTGTACTCATATCCTCACCACATTGACCAGCCAGCCATCATTCTCGGTGTAACCAAGCCAAGTATGTGCACCTGAGACCTCGCATCTTTGTGAATGTTACACTCCTTGTCTCTCCATCCATTCCCCCTTCCTTCGTCTCCCCCCGCCCCTCTCTCTCTCAGATTGTAAGCCCTAGGGCAGGGACCGTGTCTATTCCATTACTTTGTAAAGTGCCAAGTACGTTGCTGGCGCTATAGAAATGCTTGCTAATAATAATACTAATACTTGATGAACACTCTAGGTTTTGTAGGAAACTTAAGTGGTGCCTTCAGCTCATTTCCTGGTGGTCAAATGTACAGATCACAATTTTTCTATAATTGGCTCTTTTGGCAGTCTCATCGGTGACCCCCATGGCCTGAGCGTTCAGGATCAATGGTCCAATCTCCATAGTCCAGTTCATCTTTTTGAATTAAGGCTCTGGCACTTTGGAAATATGATACAGAAAGATTTGCACTGCCAGTGTAACAGGGTTTGCTTTACCCTGGCCCGGTGAGAGTCTTAACCTGCTATTTTCAGGTTCCGGGGCTGGGCACAGTCCTTCCCAACCTTGTCCCCTGGGTACCTGGCTGCGTTTCCTCTCGGTCCCAGCAGCATCCTGGTTCACTTTGGGACAAACCTCCTGGAACCTAGCCCAGTTTGAGCCCCCTTTTCCCAGACAAGCCTCTTTCCAGGTCCTGCTACCCTTCTGATGTCCTCAGCAGCTTTGGGCGAGCTTCGCCGCAGCTCCAGCCTGCTCGAGCCCTCCTAGGTGAGCTTACTGTTCCTGCCACTACCTGGGGTCTGCTCTCACTGCCCTGGCCTCTGATCTTCTGGGGAGCTCCTGATCCAACCCAGTACTTAGCCCCACTCTGGCTCTGCCTCGCTGGTCTGGCTTTCCACTGCTCAGCTCCAGCAAGGGACATTGTTCCCACCAACCCTTGGGTGTGTTTCCTCGGTTCTCTCTTACACTTGGCATTTAAGCTTCCTTTAAAGGGCCAGACAGCCCCGCTGTCAGCTCATGCTCAGAGGGCCAGATGGCTCCGTTGTCCAGTCTGTTACAGCCACTCCTGGAACTTGTCTGTGTGGCAGGAATGCTGTGGGTTTAGCTGTCTCTGGGTACAGTCTTACTGGAGAACAAACATACAGTTTTACCTGAATGTGGCAAGATAAGGTTTATGCTATATCTCTGTGGTTTAACATAGCAGCTGGATGCTGGTATTAAACTATATTAGTCAGCATGGACTACTGTAGGAGAACTAAATCTATATTTCCCTGGTCAGCCTCTTGAGTACAAAATTCTATATTTCTTTCCCTCTGTCCAAGGATCAATGGAAGTTGAGTTTTAGCTGCAACTTTCATGAACCTTTAGTAACAGCAAAATCCTGCCAATTAGTGTCCATGCAAAATTTTCTTAGAAATGGTAGGACAAGAGTTATGCTTTATAAAGACCAACAAGGATCAAAACCTTTCAGTAACCTCATGTGGGCTGTTAGCAGCCCCTTTATTGGATGTTTCGTTGTGTGCACCCTCTTTCTCTCTTCCCCATATCATGCCAGCTTTTTTTCTTCTTCTATTCTGACTTGTGATGGTGACTTGTCAGCAAAGTAGGAGAATTGTGCTAGCATAATGTAATGTTGGTGAAGGGCTAGGGTTGGTCTTTTAGTAGAAAAATGTATTTTGAATAACTGAGCAGCGCTATAAGCAGGATTATTTCCAGGGACCCATGTACGCTGCATTATCCCCATTGCTGCCAATGGGAAAAACCCAATGAACATGGGTCCCTGATTATTTCTGATTATCTCTGGGCTTTACCATGATGATTAGTGCATTAAAGAACTTGTGTACAATAGAACAAAATAGTAAAGGAGGGTTGAAAATAACTGAGCAGAAAACTGTCACTAACTACTTCTTTGGGGTGAGCCTCATTGCTGGATGAGCGGATGGTTTAGCTTGGGGGTTCCCAAGCAGGGTGCCAAGGCATATTGGTATGTCTCAGCAGATTGTCAGGTGTGCCCTGAAAATGCAGGTAATTATAGTTGTTTAGTGAACCATGGCCCTTCAAGGCCATGCTGCAGTTGTTATAATGGATATTAAATTAAGTAATTTTAAAAAATATTGTAGGCATAATGGATAATTAGTCCAATTAATGCCCACTTCTTGCATATAACTGAAGACAAAATGATTTTCAATGTTACATTCAGTATGCATGGCTGTGTGATGTCTGTTGGCAGGTAAGCATTGTGGGTGTGCAGTGACAGCACTGCTGAAGCATAGGTGTCAGCCCCCAAAAGGTTGAGAACCTCTGGTTTAGATAAGAATGCCAGCATGCTATAGATTAATTTTTCAAGAATGACTAGGGCGCAAGGTAGACATTTTAAGACCCCATCTAGCCTGGCCTACTAGCCAGACCCAAGTACAGAGAGAGCACTGTATGGGGTCGTTAGGATCCTTACGACACCAGATAAATTCAAAGACGCTATTGTAGCTGTTCATTCTTAAATGTCATTTTTATAGATCCCAAGAGAAGCGCTCTTCATTTGGTGGGAACAAAACTAGAAGTTGGCTTTGTGTATCAAAGTTGAATGATTATGTGGATTTCCACGGCTGTAGCTCCAGTGCAGGCAGGCACTGCTTTGGAATACATGGGAAGATGTAGGGGTCGTCTGGGGAAATAAATGTTTTCTAACGATTATAGACCAGAGATGGGTAGAGTTCCCAACCCCAAGGTCCGCTTGCCAAAAATCTTCATATGGCTTAGAACCACAAGACACATGTACGCTTGCATGCCTCTCTTGCTTTGGGATTGGTGCTGAGATTCTGAGAGGCAGCTACAGTCCAGCTGCTGAGACTTAGGCCACTTTCAGGACACACACACACCCCCTCCGGCGCGCACATATCCGGGCTGCTGGAGGGAATGCGCAGCCAGGATATGTGTGGAGATCGGCCAGTCTGGAGGGCCGCCCACCCCACCCCTGCACGGCTTTGCCAGCAGACATGCGGAGAGATGCAGAGCTGGATTTCCTGCTCTGCATCCCTGTGTGTGTCTGCCAGGGGCTTTCAGACCGGCCGATCCCCGCGCATATCCTGGCTGCGTATCCGCCCCTCCCCGCAGCCAGAATAAGCACGTGGGGTGGGGTGGGGTGGGAGGTCTGAAAGCGGCCTTAGTTCCAGTGAAGTAAGACAGGACCATTAAGGCAGTGTAATGCCCAGGACCAGCTATGGTCAAGAGCCACCCTTGAACTGCCCAAATGCCCACTGTCTCTTGTACAACTCCATTAATATAATTGCCATTACACCGGGGAAGAATTTGGCCTCCAGTTCCTAATTTCATTGTTCTGCGTGAAATATTTTGAAATCTGATCTGTGCATTTTTAAAGCTCTTATCAAGTAGCCTTTTTTAAAACATTAAGTTCTCTTCCAAAATATATGCATGTTTTGCTAAGTGTCTTTTAGTACTGCTTCCAAATGCAATACCACATGATTAAATGTTTTAGCTAGTTTGGAAATCATGGCAAACAAGGGGAGGAAAAAGCTTATAGGTCAGAAAACTGGGGCAGAGTTCCATGCTTTGCAGACACGCACGTTAAGCCGCTGGGGCATGGATATCTGAATTCTCCAAGAATGTAGTGGGGGAAAACAATTGATTCCCTGCCTACTTCAGTGTATGTGTTTATTGTGCTGTTCCAAGCACACAACAATGGCTTTAAGGATTAGGAAGGGAAATAGTTCTATGTTTGCTTTGGCTTCTGTACTTCTTGTAAAATGAAATATTGGAAGTACAACTAAAACAGTATGGGATTTCAGAGGTCTGGCTGGGAGGGTTGTGCAGGTGCAGCATAGGAACTTTTATTCAATTTGAATATTTCTGCTCATGACTACTTGTTGTTTACTAACTGCTGAGAGATTCCATTACTTCATCTGCAGTAAGCCTTAAGATGTGATCATCCCATGTCAATTATGAGAAGTAAAAATGGCCTCCAGGATTAAATGAATTCTAAAACATGGTCATCTTTTAAAATAAACCAGTTCTTTTTTTCCATGTACAACCATGAAATTTCACAGGAGAACAATTTTCAAATAAGAAAACCACTGAAATTAAGGTATTAATATTAAGTTCACTTAATGCACTTGAACTTCCTGGTGGTGGGCACTTATTTGCTTTTCAACAGCTTATAGCTAGGACTAAGAATTTGTCACGGTCATGACGAAAGTCATGTTTTTAGTGACTTTTGCCTCCCTCCATGACTTTTGAGATCTTCCCATGACTTCTGTGATTTTCCCAAGTTTTTCGAGATTTCCCCCAAACTGAAGAGCAGAGCAGGCACATTCATTGGTGCTAAGAAGATCCACGGTATCTCCCTGGAGCTCCAAACCCCTCCCTGGCTGTGGAGACGTGGCAGCATGGCAAGAAGCCGGGAGAATAGCACACTGGGCGCCACTGGGTAAAGCCACGGCCTCTCCCTGAAGCTCCAAACCCCTCCTCAGTGTTGTTTCTTGTGAAGGGCAGAGCTTTGGGCATGGTCAAGTGGCGGCACGGCATGGTGTGGTGGCGGGATCAGAGGCAGAGAATGTTACCGTTGTCAGAGCTTCAAAGGGCACCCAGGAGGAGACGGCAGCATTTCCTCTGCCTTTATTCCCCTGCTTGGGCTTACAATCTAACCCTGGGGCTTTCAAAGGGCTTTACAAATCCCTGGGTTTACAGTTTAAGGGGTGGGGTGTGGTTTTTTCCTCCTTCTATTCTGTGCTGGGGGGGTTACAATCTAATCCCTGGGTTTACAATCTAAGGGGAGGGTTACAAAATACAATATTGAATAAAAGTTGTTTTTTTAAAATTACCCATGAGTTTTCCGTGACTTTTTCTCATTTCTGCCATGACCAACCCATGACTTTTTAAGAAAATTTCCATGACAAATTCGTAGCCCTACTTATAGCTAATGTTCAAAAGCCAGTTTTAATTAAGCTATTAGCAGTACTTTACTTTGTGGTATTAAGGCAGAATGTAAAATGGTGCACAAGCAGAGATGGAGACTTAGCATTCTAGCTTTCAGCTCCCCAGACGTTGGTCCAGATCCAGTCTTCCATCACAAATGAAAATAAATTTGATTTCAGCCATGTTTCCCATCATACACATCACAAAACCTATCAAGACTTGGCATGTCTTGATGAGTCCGATAGTCCTTGCAAAAGGCTTCCAATCCAGAGTGGATAAAAATCGATGGTTTTTAAAAAAAAATCCAAAAAATCCAATTTTTTAACATTAAAATTTGATTGTTTAAAAAATATTTAAAAACTAAATTTCTCATTTAAAAATTAATGTGGTTAAAATTAAATCTCAGCACAAGCATGTTTAACCTACACTTACAATCTCTTTAAAATGAATTAATGGCTCTCTATCACACAGATTTAAAGGCTCCTTTTAAGAACCAATTTGCTCACTTCTCTCAAATGATTAATATTATTTACCCTTTACCTAATACCTACTAATCAAACTTAGGCATTCATTTCCTTTTCTTCTCATGAAAATGGCTTTAGTCTGCACTACCAGCTCTTACTTTTTGAAAGTTTTGGGCCCTTAGTTTCTAAGCATAGCAGACTAAGTCACATGTGCAAAGACACAGGGCTGCAATGATCAAAAGTCTTACTGGATAATTGTTTGTTGTTGTATGATCATGGGGTGAGGGACTAATTTGTGTGTGATTAACATGCCTAATGTACTCTCACTGTGGGTGATTTCAGACGTTACGCGTCTGACATTCACCCCGGCTGAACCACGGTCAAACACGGGCCGCGTTTGACTGTGGTGCACATCTGTTGGCTCGCTGCCAGATGTGTGCCACAGTCAAACGTGGCCCGTGTTTGCATTCACCACACTTCTGGACCTCCGGATGCGAGGAGGTCGAGAAGTGTGGTGAAAGGTCACCATGGCTGTGGTGAACGGAAAATAACGTCTGGTTACTTACTGTTCACCAGGGTCAATGGCATTCACCCCCGCCCGTGGTTGCGGCAGCGGCCGGATTGGCTGTCGGGAGTGTGGAGGGCCGCCGGGGAACGCAGGGTGTGGGGCCGCGCGGCAGCATGCTGCGTGTGTGGCCACGCCCCCTCGGGCGGGGGATTGCCGCTTTAGAAGTTACAGGCGGGCGCTTTCACCACGGGCCGTGGCGTGGTTCAGACCACGGCTGGGAGCAATGGGGCGCACGTCTGTTGGCATGCCCCTTCACCTCTGGCCGTGGTCCGAACCATCCCATGGCCGGAGGTGAAAGCTCCTGGCCGTAACGTCTGAAATCACCCTGTGTCTGTGCAGCTTGACACACACAATGAGCAAAGGTATCCATTAAATAAACCATGTATTATGTACTATTTCCTAAAATTAGTGAAAAATGAAAATCAAGTTATCTAAAAAATTATGCAAAGTATACCCCCTAGATGGTGTAAATTCTCTATTAAGTTGTAAGCATGTTTTAGTGATCAGATTTGCAACATTGTTTTGGATATATCTAAATCAATGTATATATTTAAAACAATGATTTGAATCACCTTGATTTAAATCAAGCCACCCTGTTCCAATCACTTTAGCTTTCTGATAGTGTAGTTAATCTAGGGTGCTAACAAACGTGATGGAGGCCTGTAGGCCACCATTACTTTTGTTGGGGGCAGTCCAGATGTTTGTCCCAGAGTTCTCCCAGGTGTGTTGACGGCTAGCCTGGGCTGTCCAGGATCATAGCCCCAGCTAGCAGCCAACATGCCCTGGAAACGACCCGTCCAAACGGGCCAAAGCAGGCTGTCACGTATGGTAGCCTGCTGTTCCTGGCCCAGTCCAGAGTGGCCACCATGACTGGCCGCTGTGGCTGCCTGTTACTGGGCGTGGGGGCAGGTTACTGGGCGCGGTCTGCAGGTGGGCAGACTGGCCCTCTGTGCAGCTCCCTGACCCTCCTGGTTCAGCCGTGCGAATGTTTGTTACGCAGCTGGACCCGATCTTGGCTGGGTTGCCAGCAGCTTCCCGGTCCAGAGCAGTTTGTGACGGCAGTGCTCTGCTGTCACTTGTGTGTTCACCCCTCTAGTAACCCACTCTCTATTGCTAATATTTGAGCTCCACATGTTCTAGTCTGTTTTTTGGTGCTTATCTATGCAAAAACGTTCAGTGTAAATTCCTCTGTTCTGCACATTATTTCTGTCTGACTGGCTACTTTGGTTTAGGTTAAACCTGTTTCTGAGTTTAACTAGACAGATATAAGCCACTGTTAAAGTGAATTAAAGGTCTTACATTGGTTTAGTTAAATCTGTTTAAATCATGCTATGATGGGGTGCTTGTGAATCGACCCTTCGAACTCACCCTCCCCTTGGGCCTGGGCAGGTTAGCCGCCCCAAACCAGTCTTTCCGAGCCCGGGCTGGGGCCCCGCCTTACGACACTACCTCCTATCCCACCGCTCCCCAAGTGGTAATGGGTACAAGTGCGACCCCTCAGCTCATAGGGAGCCTTACCACAGCACGGTTCCTACCCCGCTAACCGCCAATTGCGACCAGACATTGAAGAAGCGATGACAAAAAAAATTCAACTTAACATAACGGCTGCAGAGGAGGCGAAAAATCCACCAGCCTTCTGGGCCAATTAGGCCAGCGGGAAAATTCCTCCTCGGCCCTGAAAACAGCAACCAGCTTCAGCCCACAGCCGTTGACTTACTACTCAGACAAATACAGCCACTGCTGTTGGTAAAACACTTGAAAAGGGGATGGGTTGGGAGGGTCAGCCTCTGCGAGCAGCCCAGGGATTGAAAAAGAGGAAGGGGCACCTGGCTGCCACAGGTAAATATACCTGTCTACTCCCCCACCCAAGGTGCCCCTCCTCTCTTCCCTATTGGCCTCCCAGTGCCGCTGCCCAATAGGTAGGCTGGGGGGACAAGGTAACCCCTGCCCCTCCCCATCCGGCACCCTGCTCGGGGGAGGGCGGGCACAAACTCACACACCCCCCTTGCTTAGGGCTAGGGGGCGTGTCCTTTCTTAATGGTAGTTTCTACCATTTTTCCAGGCACAGACATCAAGTTTACTGGTCTGTAGTTTCCAGGATCACCTCTGGATCCCTTTTTAAATATCGGGGTTACATTTGCCACCCTCCAGTCCTTGGGTACAGTGGCAGATTTTAGCAATAGGTTACAAATTACTAACACTGCGTCTGCAATTTCATATTTGAGTTCCTTCAGGACTCTGGGGTGAATGCCATCTGGCCCTGGTGATTTGTTAGTATTTAGTTGGTGAAAAGTGCTCCTGGCCACCACCACAACTTGATGTTCCAGGCACAGCAAGGGGTCCAGAAGCATGCCAAAGCTGTGAACCTGGGTAACCAGAGGTGACCAGACCCCTTCAGTGACAGGAGTTCCAGTCCCCTCCAAGTCGCAAGGTTGACCAGCCACCATTGCCTAGATTTAGCTTTGGTCTGCTCACTCTCATCCAGCTGCCAGACATTGGACCAATCTAGGGATAGAACAGGTAGTCAGGGCTGAGAAAGGGGCATTTTGGTAGTCATTTCTTTGAATACCTACCCCCTTTTCTGGGCTATGGAAACAAGCATGCAAGCAGGCATTGAAAGTGAGCGTATGTCCTTTCATCTCTTTTTTGCTGCATGATGTGGGCAAGAATGGGGACAGAAATAGAAGTAACTGAGAGCTTATATAAACAAGGAAGGTGTTGCAGCCTACAAGTTGGGGCTAAATTGTCTTTTAGTAGTCCAGTAAAAACAGGTGTTGCCTAAACAATCTAAGCTGTAAACCTTGCCTTGCCAAAAAAACAATTATTATCATATGCATATGTTGTGTTATGAAAATTTAGCTTTTATATAACTAAATTCAGACATCACAAAATACACCTGCAAAAAGTTGCCTGAAAACTTGTTATATGACTTCTGCCTACTTATAGGGAGGGGGCTTGCATGTCTCTCATTCTTCAAGCGATCCTTGAAAAATACCAAGTTGTGTTTCAGCCTGACTTCATAGAAGGACTGTAAAAACCACTTGCCTTCAACAAGCATCCTTTTTGAGCTGCTGAGTGGATTTGCACAGCCCTGGGCCCCCCTTTCCCATTGTAATTTCCAGGCTGGGGAGTAGATAATTATTTTTATTTTTATGCCTGGCTAGTGAATTTGCATACTTTTATAGATCTGATTTCTAGAAATGAAACAAAGAAGCCAATGCTGTGTGTAGAAATATGCTTGATTCTCACAAGTGTGTTTGAATGTGTGTGCAATCAGAAACTTGAATGTAAGTGACACTTGTGAAATGTTTGTAGTGCTGCCATTTTATTCTAGCTGGCAAGATGCATTGTGATGGTTGCTTTTTACTGTCTTCAGGATTTAATGTGTAATTGACAATTCTAGAGGCATAAATCGCAACCAGCTTAGAACTTGTAAAATTCGCATCTCCCAGCAGATACATTAACTCTTGAGTTTTAGGCCGGGAGAAGTCCCAACCAACAGCAGATTTCAGCTGTCTACATTGTTTATCATAAATGGGACATTTCAAAACATAGTGACCCAAGTCTTCCACCTCCCAACCACAAGGGCAGGTCTGATCCTGGTAGGGAGTTCCTTGATACCTTCCAACCAAGATGGACATGCACATGGTTTGAAATCTCAGGCTAGTCAAAGCTTTCCTAAGTGCGGGATCCATAGAAGATGGATGTATGGAGCCCCTCCCTTAGCTGGAATCAGGTACTTATAGAAAGGAGAAATAGGTGATCTAGAGGCCATAGCCCTCTGTTTTTTTGTCTGTCTACATCTAGCATCGCTGTTTGAGTAATTTAACAACAAAACCGCTGGTATTATCGCGGAAGAAAGCTTCTGAGAAGGCAAGTCTTCACATCAGACCACCAAGCATCCGTACCACCTACTTTATCTAACTGTTTTTCAGTCATGGCCTGGCCCAAGAGAGAGAGATCTGGGGCATCCCTAATCTTAGCCCAAAACGTCAACTTGCGTATCTCTATTTGAGCAGCTAAGGAATGGTTACCCAATTCCAAATGTATTATGGCGGGGTGTGTGTATGTGTGTGTGAACGAAATATGTACATCTGGATCAAATAAAACATTTCCCATGTTGTCTAGATTAGGAACTTTGTGGAAAGGACTGAGTTTTGCTTATATGCAGCAGGCTTCTCTTGCTCATGTCTGAGAAAGAGGTTCATTTGCAAGTCAGCTGAAATACTTCTTACGTTAAATGAACTTGCTCAGTCTAGCAGTGTTGAAGATAAAATCTTTCTATATGGCAGATGTGGAACCCTGCCATATAGTAGAATATTTGGAGTGAAACACTATTAAATATTAAACTATCGCCCCCCTCCCCCTCCTTGAAATAAAGGCCGTTGCTATGTAGAAAAATACATGCTTCTATAGGAAATATGGATACAGGAAGAATGTCAAATGATGTGAAAAGATCCAGTGAGTGTGATCCAACATGGAGATCTAAGGAACACAACTATTTTGCTTTGACGATAAAATTATTTGCATTTAGTGAAATTTTACTAGAATTGCATACTACTTCCTGAAGAGGAAGCTTGGAACAGTTTCCTATTTGCAAGTTAAATTAATCATTTACTTTCACATACTACATTTGATATTCTTTGACACTGCTGTTGTCTTAGCACCTTTGGAACAATGTGTCATAATAGCTATTTATTTCTAAACTGAGTATATAAGGTGTATTATTTTTTTTGCCATATTTGGAAATGAAAGGTGCTATTGCTACCTAACTCTAACTTCAGTTCCATGTGCCTTGTACAACGTATTTTGTTTTAGGGATTTAGGGCTCCAGTTAAGTTCCACTTAAAGTAACGCACTTTTTTGCATCACAAAGCCTTTAAGTTCATAAACGGTATTCTGTGTGCACACCGATACATAATAACTGGCATATTCACACACTGGACAGCAATAGTTTACTCTTGTATTTTTTGGTTCAAATTGATAATTGCAGGGACTTTACCAATTACATTTCAGAACTACTGTTACGTATGCCATTCATCTTTGGTTTTATTAGAATATCAAGTTGCTTGAGGTCTATTCACCATTGTTATATTGGTCACATTGTTTAAAAACTATCTTGCGTACATTGGCATAGAACACTCTTCATTTTTTTTTTATCCTGCTTCTGTAGGAAGGGCAAACGTTTATAGATCCCTTACACTAACAAAACTGAATAGGCAAGAAATGGATAATCTAGGGAGATGGTTATCTTAACAACAATCTAGGTTTAGTGAATAAGTATTGTTTTTAGTAGTACCTTACTATTACCAAGTTACGTTATAATATTTACTCATGGAGTAAAGGTCATGTATGTGTAGAACTTGTTGCTGCACAAAGTCTTCATAGTACAGTTTAATATGGCAGGTCAATAAATAATCCCTTTTGTTTTCAAAGAGAATAGTTGTACTCTCTTCTTGCTGGTTCTTAGGGTGCTTGCCCATGTTACAGCAGGAAAACTCATGTGAAGCAAACTCCTAGTGGGAAAAGTAACGGCTTGGAACATGGATGCATGGTCAAAAGAGTCATTTAATGCATCTCCTGTTTTCAGTCGCAAAAGGCAGGCTTGGATTTTGCGCCCTGCCTTTTGTGATTGAAAACAACCGGCGATGCGTTAAATGACGCTTTAAACCATGCACCCACATTCCAAGCCTTGCATTACTTTCCCTGCCGGGAGTTTCACGTTAGTTTCCCCCAGCGCATCAATGTGAGCAAGCAGTCTTATTTACTAAGAACCTGTGAAGGTAGATGTTTTCCTTACTGTATTCATTGGATAGAATATGGTTTTCCTGATTCAGATTACGTTATTATTCCACACAGTTAATACAGTGCTTGGTAGGTTTTTTGTTACACATCTTTAGTTACAGCTTTCTTCTTGAGATATCAGTTTCAATTAAATGCCCACAGTTTTGCTTGGGACTCTCTTCAGGATTGTCACAGTCCTATGATTGCAAGCCATATTGCTCAAGAATTGGGAAATAGTGCAGGTATGCTAGCAGTTTACGTATTCCTACCTGATGTCAACCTCTATAGCAGGGGTTCTCAACCTTTTCTCCTTCTGTCCCCTGTCAGTGCTCCGCACGGGGCAGCTCGGCGTATGGCCGACAGGAGGCAGAAGAAGAAATTCCTGATGCGCATACGCGGGGCTGCCCATCTCCTGTCTTATCTTCTGCCTTCGGCCGGTAGGAAGGCATTCAGTGTTCTCCCGAACTTTTTTTTTTTTTTTTTAAAAAGGGGGAGAAAGAGAGTAAGAAAGGAGCAGGCGTTCTCAACCTTTTCCCAGTCATGAACACTGGAGTGATGTAAATGATTATTTGGGAGTATTTCATAATTTGCTTGAATTATTTGCATAAATATGCATAGATTAAGTCTTCCCTCTACAATTCAGTTCAATGGACATTGGGATAATTAATCCCAGCTCACATTGACTTTAATGGATTAAGGACTGACTCCCGAGCACCACTGACCACTGGCTTAGAGAGCACTTTCACACATTGCCCAAGCACTCTGGTGCTCCTGAGCACCAGGTTGAGAATCCCTGCTCTATAGGCTCTTGGGAGATCCTAACCTTGAAATGCAAGTTTATAGTTTCTCTTTATTCTTGCACACCTCTTCAAACTGAAGAGGAAGGCACAAGGACATAACAGAAGAAAATTAGCTTAAGTTGATTTTTTTCCGTGAAACTGCTTCATTTTCAGTTCATCAGATCAGTCCAGATTTAGAATGATGCACACATTAGCTGATCTGTCAAACATCTAAACATCTTTCATAGGAGCGTTTTGAGGGGCAAATCCACTTCCGTTAAGGCAGTAATGCTTTTTCCCCCTGAGGCTGTGGACAGCACTTTCTTGACCCTTATGCTGTATTTAGGTTTTTGTTAGAGCCTAATAGAAAGCATACAGTCCTCTGGTGGTATCCCTTTGACCTAGTCTCTGAAATGCACATCTGCCTCCCTATGGACTGTTGCTGGTACTGTTTTTTCAGCTGGCAAAGGCTATGAGCGTCTGCTCTGTCTTTGTTTTGAGATTTACAGCATTTCTCCATTTCTGAGCCACCAGTGTCTACAGTTTTTCAGCTTGTGCAGCTCTCTGCTGCAGGGGCTGAGAGCAGGAAGCCAGCAAGACAAATAGACATAGTTCTGAAGGTCTCTAGGGCTTGTTTTCAAAAAAGAAAACCTATAGCAGAGCAACAAGATGGCTGCTGTATATTCCATCCCACTTCGCTCTTTCCCCTTCAGTTGGTTCGTTTTTCTGCATTGGCCAGGCGTCACTTCTGTGGATGCGAGTGCAAGTTCTGCACAGCTGGCAGAATTCCAGCACTCTGATTCTTTCCACTTGTTTTACCTGACCAATGTAGCAACTAGTGAGAATAGAAAACAAAAGTGAGTGCTTTTAGCTGGAGCCAGTCTTGCAGACCTTGCCACTAATTACTAACTGTTCAAATTCTTCTTGTAATCAACATTGTAGAGAACTGGAAGTGCAGTCTCTTGAGTGTGGTAGGATTTACAAGTGGTCATCCTGAGTAATAGAACGCCCCGAAGCCAGGCATTAGCAGGAAAACAAACCCCTGAGAGGCAAGAAGAGGCATGTTAAAATGTTTGTTTCAAGGTCTGGCAGAGTTCATGCAGGGTTTTTAAGACTTTCTGTTGTTTCAACAATCTTGTAAAACTGCATCTCAGATTCTGATAATTTCCAGCTCTTTTATAATAACTAATGTCAGCACAACATTTTTGAAGTTCTTGGTTTCTGAGGATGATTGGTTATACCATAGAATGTATGTGTATTCCTTTTGAATCCCTGAGTGTTTCCCATTTTCTTGCCTGTCCTGTTAGGATGTTAACAAATAAGACCGTAGGTCTCCACTTGTATACTTAGCATGTAGCATCTAATAAGCCCACTCATCCCCCACTCTCACGTTTAGCGTGACCAGTCTAATACACAGACGTTCTTCTCTGCCACGCTCCACTCACCAGCCCCCCCTTCTCAGTATCCTGCAGCCTCTCATGATTCACAGTCATGGCGAACCTTGGCAACAAGAAGCCACCCTAGCTGTTTCTCCCTGGCTATTATGACTCCAGCTATCCTTGCCTACCCCTGGAAGTTCACACCTTGAATTGTACCTGCCAACACTAGGTGACCGTAACTACTGATGGGCATTACGGATTTGGATTGATCTGTAACTGCCTGTTATGGGCCATTATGGATGAATCAGTACCAGTCTGAACTCCGTTCGTACCAGTTACAGATCCCCACCCCCTGGGGCCCTAGCATGTACTTTCCGGCCTTGGGGGACTTGAATGAAACTCCGCTAGCCCACCACTGCTTTTGGAGGGGTGGGGGTGGAGGGGGCTCCTGGCAGGCTCTCTTGCTGCAGTGTTCTGCTGAGCTCCTGGCTCTGCAGAGCACATGTGCAAAATGGCCACCGTGCTTGACCAAAACGGCGGTGACCAAAATGACGTTGCCACCATTTTGGTTAAGGGTGGTGGCCATTTTGTGGGGTCTTGCACTCCGCAGTGTTGGAAATTCCTCTGTTTGCATAAAACCCCCAGTCAAACATGCACCTCTACTACCCTCTCTCTGTCATCTTCTGCATCACCATATTATGAGGGTGGAAAACATCCCCACTTGCGTGGGCTTTCTGCGCTTCTTTGAGTGTCCAAACCTCGTATAGGACAACAAGCTCCCCTTCGGTCACTTCACGTTTCCAGATCCTGGAGGCACTAGTTTCCCTGAAGACATTAATCTTTTCAACCAGATCGTGGCACTCCTGGTGGCCCCTCAGGTATCCTCTTGCTGTCATCAGGGCAGTGATGAGAACAATGGCAAAGAAGGTCCAGCCCCCATTATTGACAGCCTTACTTCTGGCATTGCACAGACCTTAAGCAAATACTTGCTCTTGTTTGGATCCCCCACACTCACTTCATCTGGGACTCTCACTTTACATGGCAGTAAAGTCCCACTTCATCTGGGACTCTACATTCTGCAGAACCTGAGACTGAAGCATGGTTGTGCGTTATCTGCACTCCACTATGCACACACACAACTCCCTTTTGTGCACGTGCCACCCTATAAATGGACTCTGAGGATGGGTCTTCCAGTTCTCTCTGCACATCTGGTCTTGTCCAAATGTCAGCAAAGGCCAGCGTATCCATGACCCCCCAATTTATCAGTCCAGGGGACCCTGACCAACCACAACACCCACATTTGAAATCCATTTTGCTTTGCATGGCAGTCAACCTGCTGCAATGAGTTTCCATGGCATTATGACCCCTAATACTTGTCCCAGGCAAAACTCTTATTTTTTTAAAGATAAGAAATTCTGAGTAACTTTCAACCAATGAGCAATAGTATGCTGGCCCTGCTCCCACATGCATTCCGAACACAGTGATCTTCAGTGCCTTGCAGATCCACCCACCTGCCCTCCCATCACTTAACAGGCAGTGGTTCCCCCCACCCTAATGAAAAAATTGCATGCTTTTGTGATGCTAAAATCTGCAATGTTGTATAGACAAGTTTGCTTGTGCACTGACGTGGTTGTGACAAGGAAGGTCTATGCATTTTAATTGCCACCTGGATTGGCAGTGCAGGTGCATCCAACATACACCCACACCCACCCACCCCACACACACACACACAACAGAAGCTTTGTGAAAAGGTTTTTTTCCCCAACAGCTGGCCTGTAACGCCACCTGACTAATAGCAACCAACTAGAGATCAAGCATGCCATGCCACCATTCCCCTAGCGCCACATGGCCAAAGGTACACAAATGCAGCTTCCGTGCAACATGCAACCAGTCCCAGCTATGCATCAACCCAACTCTTGAAGCTGTTCAAAACATTTGGCACATGGTCTGTAGAGTTCATGGATGCCGGAACCACAGCCAGGGAGACACATTCTGTGAACTTCCTTGTTCTCATTATCGTGCTCCAAGCCTTTCTTTCTGCTGCTGAGCAGAATCTGCAAGCAATCAAACAGATTGATAATGGACTGTTCTGGGGAGAACTGAAGCCTTACAAAGGTAGCTGATGTGTGTAGAACCTGTCGGGAGATGTGGCTTCAGTCACCAACACTACATGCAAGACTGTACCCTTTGAGAGGCTTGTCTGGGTAAAGGAGAAAAGCACAGACTGATGGGACCTTGCTATCCTCATGGGGAGATGCCGTGTGGGTTGCAAACCTCAGGATCCCCATGGCCTTGTCCTGCATATATCCTCAGGCCACGACTGGAGAAACAGAGCACAGTGATATGGTTACCCATTCCTGTGGGAAAGCGTGTTGCCATTGCCATCTGGAAGCTCTCCACTCCAGACTCCTTTTGTTCTGATGCCCAGCAGTTTTGCATTGGAACCTCCACGGTGGGCACCATGCTAGTGGAGGTTTGCGCAGTGAGTGTGGAAGTGCTGCTAGAATGGGTTGTGCAGTTGGCTGGCCCCGTGGAGATAATGGAGGGCTTTCAACGGGAGGGATTCCCAAACTATATAGGAGTGGTTGATGGGAGCCATATCACCACCATCTGCCCACCCTGTAACAAGGGTGGCTACCTTGAACCAGAAGGGGATTTTTGCTGGGGTTCTCCAGGAAGTAGTGGACCACTGTACCCATTTTGTGGATGTGCTGGTTGGGTGGTCCGGGAAGAAACACAGTACCCACATCTACTGTCATTCTTCCTCCTTTGGCCACGTGTGCAATGGAGACTTTGGACACTCCAGTGAAACATGCATTGAGGGGGTGCTCATGAGGCCTGTTGTTCTCTGGAACCTTGTCTGCCCCCTGAAAGAATGTTCACTCTTGCTGTGGCTACCACCAAGCCCTGGTTCATGAAGGTATACAGCGTTGCCTGCACTCTGGATCAAAGGTACTTCAACTGGCAGCTCAGCGCCTCCTGATCTGTTGTGGAGAGAACTTTTGGGCTTTAAAAGTCACGCTGGAGATCAATTACAGCCAGAATTGATTTCCATCTAGAGAACACTCCACTTCTAACTACTGCTGCCTGTGTTCTCCATAACATCTGCGCCCTCTGCCAGTTAGTTCCGATGTGCCAGTGCCCCTTTTCTGGGATCAGCTGAACCGAGTGGAGCATCACATAGCCAGACTCCTTATGCCAGTATATCAGCTGCAATGCTTGCCCTAACATCCACCACCAGTGACAGTTTAATGAACAAACCAAGAAGAGGTACCTGAGTTCTTGCATCCTCATGAATGTTGCATCCCTTGTCTCTCCCTCTGTTCCCCCTTCCCTGTCTCCCCTCTCCCTATCTTTAGATTGTAAGCTCTCGGGCAGGGACCGTGTCTATCTTATTTGTTGTAAAGCGCCAGGTACATCGCTGGCGCTATATAAATGCTAATAAAAATAGTAATAATTAATAAGTGAACTGTTGTAAATTATCTTTTTGTGATATCAGTAAAGCCTTTTTAAATATTTCCTGTGAGGCACTGTGTTTTCCTTTGGCCCAGCCAGCCTTCCCACAGCACTTTTCCTCCTTGCTCCCCGCCCCCATGCTATTTCCCACCAGCCCATCTTTTCCTGTGCATTTCCCTATTAGCATTTAGAGATTAGCTGGCTGCCGGCCTGAACCTCCGCGTTTCCTATTGGCATTCACAGGCTTGCTGGAACCGGGAATGGCAATAGGAAGTGCAGACACACAAGTGTGCAGCTGGCTACTCTGTGACTGGTCAGCAGCTGGCCTTTGCCCATGGCTTTCCCTCGGTAGTTCCCTTTGCACCTGGGCTTTCCCCCGCTGGACTAATATGACCCCTCCTCGACCTCAGGTGCAAGTGCATGGCCAACAGCCTCCCCACCCACCGTTTTCAGTTCACCTCCTGCGATCACTGTAAAGGAGTGAAAAACATACAGTAATCAACCACTGCTATCCTGCCTCCCCCCTTCCAAACCACCATTTTGGCTTCCACCCCCATGTCATCCCACCATGGTGCCTTCCCTTGCCTGGTGGGCCACATGGTGCTTCCCATACATGCCCGCACATACTCTTCCTATCCCGTAGCGCTGTTTCCTGGCAATTTTCCTGCTCCATGTTCTCCTGACCACCTGAAAACACAGTAAACAATAAGAAACATAATAGATAACTATAAATGGAAGCCTTTATCATGCAGCTGTGTAAATGCAACCCACCCACCCTCGGGTGCATTCACTTACCGTTCTCCACCTCCATCGCCTCCTCTACAAAGGTGGTATCTGGGTCCAAGCCCTCAACCAGAGCCACAGCTGACTCCTTGAACAAGGGCTGGCTCTTGAGCTGAAGGGGATACACCATGAGAGTTACAATGTCCATATCCACATTGACCTGTGCTGGCTTTTGGGGCAGGAATGGGCATGGAAAATTATCCTCCGGCAGTTGCGACTTCCGTGGTGGGAGTGACTTCCGTGGTTGCACTGGGAACAAGCAGTGGGAGAGTCATATCCACCCACTTCTGGCCCCTCGTTGAAGGCACAACCATACAGGTGGGATTCAATGATGGGTTTATCTACACAGAGGGAACCAGTCAAGGATCTCCTAATAGGGTGATGTTTGCTTCCTGCAGCCGGAGGCAAAGTTGTTGTCCTGGATCTCTTTTTGTACCCGTGCCTCAAGACCTTGGTCCGCTGCCGGCACTGGTTCATGTCCCAACTGTAACCCTGCTGTGCTGTTAGGACCAAGAAATCTTGGAACGCGGCCGTATTCCGATAGTACTTCACTGGGGCATATTGGACCTTTTTCTCTCTCCATAGAGTGATAAAGGCCTTGGTCTCTTCCTCAGTCCAGGGAATGCAGCCTTGGCAGACGGATCGGTAGGCAAAGAATGACTTGGCTACTACCAGGGGTGGTAGCGGTGCTGGTTGTTGCCTGGTTGTCAGGTTGAGTCATGGTCCCGATGATGGTAATCCTCCGCAGGTCATTCCTGACAATGCAGTGGCTGGGAAAGACCAAGCTTCGGGCCCATACTTCCAACCAAGAAGAGCTGGGAGAATGCATCTTTGAAAAGGGTGCATGGGCTTTTAAGGTGGATGTTACATGTGCGCGAGCGAGAGTGGAGAGAGGGGCAGTGGTTGCTCCTTGGAACACTCTAGGCTTTTTTGTCCATGACTCTATCATGCTAGCAGACCTGTATGCGGAGACTGCATGTAACCTAATTGATGGGATGTGGGCACATGAGTACACTGTCCATGTTTGTCTGCACAGTGGGCTCCAAATGTTCCAAGACCCCACTGTAAGTGGGTGCTGTGTGTCCAGTGGGTGGTGACCACATGACTGGTGGAGGCAAACATCTAACAAACAGGCAGGTGGAATCCCACATGGTGTGAGCTACCATCTCCTTTGTTAACATCCTTAGTCTTCACCTCTGCTGGTGCATCTTGCTCCTAGGAAGAACGTTTGGAGCTCTCCAAAGTCTGACAGTGTAAAGCATGTTTTCTGCTAGGCTAGCCTCCACAATGCTCTCAGACACTGCCAGTCTGGGAAATTGGGACAAATGATCAGGAGATGATTATAAGAGGATTCGTGATGACGATAATGTTTAACTTCTAAATAACTTTACGCTGGCTGAGCTTTATCACACTCCTGTGTCTTGTGAGAGGCCTGTCTAGGAGTATGTTGCTCCCTATTAGTGGCAACTTCAACAGTGTACAGCAACTGTAATAGTTCTAGGACAGGGAGTGATTGACTTAATCCAACTGCTAGGGAATACTACTGTGTTTTTAGATAAGGAAAAAGTACTATAAGCTAACCATATATGCAGGCCTGAAGTGTTTTGTAGCTGACATAAGGTGGCAGCTGATCTGAGTGTTTATCCATAGCTTACAGAATTGTAAAAATATGCAAAAACCAAACAAACAAAAAACAGCCAAAGAACTTTTTTCAATACCATTTTATGAATAGGTTCCTGTGGCCAACAGTCTGCTTGCCCCCGGATCTTCCCTCCTTCTGAAAGAACTGTAAGACCTGGCTGTTTAACCAGGTGTTTGGTGAGGGAGAAGGGTAGTGGGTGGATTAGTGGGGTGAGGGTAGGGTGGGTTTTCCTCAGGATTCTATGTTTTATATATTGTTGGATTTTATTTCTATGATTTTATGTGCTTTTATCTTTGTAAGTTGTTCCGAGCTGCCGAGCACAGGATGGGGCAGGGTAATAACCATTATTATAAATAAAATAAATAGTATTACCTTACTTAAGGGGTTAGTGACACTATTGGTTTTTAAGATATTACCAAATATCCTTATCTCCTTGTACATAGATATTTATTAGGAAAGTATTAAATCATAAATATTCAGGAGTTTTTCCTGCAGTTATACTTACGTTGGAATTTGTGTGGGCCACAGGGGCTAACATCCTGTTCTTACTGCAGTGGGGAAGTTTTGGGGAGTCTTCAGTTTCTACACATGGTGTAGATTTCTATTTTTTCCTCTCAAAGGTACAGCTGTACGGTGCCTTGCCAAAATGCTAGGAAATGATTGGCTGCTGCTGCCAGAGGAAAGAGTGCCACCTAGTGAATCAAGTGCTGTCTGAAGCAATTGTCTGTTTCTTGAAGTTTCATGGAAGTCCTGACCCTGTTCAGCTTCTGAGAACTGATACCACATCTCATTGTCAGGTTTTGTAATGTGCACAATAACGTGTGTGTATATAAAGACTTATTTTCTTTAGTTTTAGGGTAAACAACTAAAACCAGAGAGTCAACCTAATACTTGAATCGATGTTTTGGGAATAAAATATTCAAATATTTGAAAATCTCATATGGTTCTGAAGGAAAAACAGATCCATTCACATATACCAGCTTGCAGTAGCCAATATTTATGGGCACCCTGTGCTCCGGCAAATCATAGGCATGGGCCAAGGCAAAGTCCACAGCCCCTGCCACGGCTTCATGCCACCTGTAGAGACCGACTGGTGGTACAGTTCCAGACGTACTAGGCGTATGCCTCCACCTTCTTTCTCTCCACCTCGAGTACCTGGAACTGTTCCACCAGGCGGTTCTCCATGATGGCTGCTGTCTGTTGCAGGCCGGCCACGAAGTCCTGGGTGGGCCTCTCCACCTCGGCCCAAAAGGCCCTTGCTGCTGCATACTTCCGGGGCCTGAGGGACTCCACATCGGAGCTGGAGGACGGGGAAGGGCTTACATGGCATTGCTTCTGCCGTGCCTCCCCCCCCTTTCTGGCGATGAGGATGCTCCACGGCCATGATGCCAGAGTCCTGCTGCTGCCGCCTCCCTGTCAGCCTGTGGAGCTTTTCACTGTGGGCTGTCAGCCCTGATGTTGTCCCCTCACGCTGCCTCCGGAACTTTTTGTGGCAGACCTAAAGAACATAAAAAGATAGGAACATAAGAAGTGCCATACTGCGTCAGACCAATGGTCTGTCAAGCCCTGCCTGCATTCTGTCTCTGCAAGAGGGTGGGTGGCCAATCTCTCTCTGCAGGGGACTTCCTAACAGGTCACAGGGCAATCCATTCCCTGTTGTTCCAGGCCCCGTGCCTTACCTTGCATTCTGCAGAGCCATCCTCATGCCTCACGTACCACCGCCAGACATCGGACCTTATCCGCCCAGAGTGTCGGCGTGGTACTGGCGACCTCCGCCTTGGTGTCCTGCGCCTGCCCCTGGGACCGGCATTTGGGTATTCCGAATCCTCACCTTCTCTGAAACAGGAACACATAAACATCGCCTAAGTAATATCATCATGCATTTATGATGATGCCGCTAGTCCTCCCTCCTTGGGGTGCTAGGGATGGCAACCAGAGAGACCCTTGCTGGCATGTGCAAATCCTGCCCTCCTTGGGATGCTAGTAGCGATGGCAACTTGAAAGACCCTTGCTGGCACGTGCAAATCCTGCCCTCCTTGGGAGGCAACTGGATGGCAACTGGACACTAGTCCTCCCTCCTTGGGCTGCTAGGAACTGCAACCGGAGAGACCCTTGCTGTCACGTGCAAATCCTGCCCTCCTTGTGATGCTAGTAGCGATGGCAACTGGAAAGACCCTGGCTGACGTGCAGATCCTGCCCTTATTTGAGGGTGCGTAGGAGAGTGGAGACCCTTGCTAGCCTGGCACATGTCTGGGTGGGAGTGCTCATGCCTGACTGCTGGAAGAATCCCCACACTACAGTACCCTCTCTCTCTGTGGCAGACATCCGCTGCCCCCCGCTGATGCCCACTGTTTGTGCCTGACTGCCCAACACCCATGCACCCACCCGCATGCCAGTGAGCTTGCTCTAAAGGATAGTATTCTTTTTGTCCTCAAAGTAAAAAAAAAGTTTACAAACCTGGCAGCACCTCCTGTGCCCGCCGGCTCTTGCTCCTCCTCCACCACCGAAGGTCCAACAGTGGCAGGTGGAACCTCTTCCTCCTCCTCCACCACCAGCTTCGGAAGCACCACCTTGGCCCCCCGGCATTTAATCAAAATAGCAGTCTTCGACTTATTCATTTTTTTTATTTTATTTTTTAACAACAAGCACTCCAGCCACAAGTCACCCACCAACACTCACTCACTCATCAACCAGCCAAAACACACAAACCGAACAGCCAGCCAGCCACACACACACACGCTCTCTCCCCACACAAGCTCCGCAGGCATCCGAATTTCCGGTTTCCAGCACGATCACGGGATCTCGCGATACCTTTTTCCGAACGACCGGACCAAACCCAAACCGGCGCGATCTGTTCACACATCCCTAGTGGCTAAGTTGCCAGCCATGAAAACACAGTCTTAGGCTCTGAAAGAGGAATTGGTGTTTTTCTCTTGTTTAAAAAAATTCTGGCTGCTGTCAACCCCAGGAATAAAGGTTCTGCTCTAAATTATGTGTGTTCCAACAAATGCCTCTTGTGGAGTTGATTGGGTACTGGTCCTCATTCTGTTGATGGAGCAAGAGTATAATCTACTCTACAAATTGCTCTGAATCTACGCTAAACCTAGATCTAGTCATAGCCACTTTCAGACATGGCTCCCCCGCGCATATTTGGGCTGCAGGGGGTTGTGGGGGGGAATGCACAACCCAAATACACGCGGGGATCAGCCAGTCCAAAAGCCCTCCCCCCAGCTTTGCCGGCAAAGCCGCGTAGGATGCAGAGCAGGAAATCAAGCTCTGCATCCCACGCGGCTTTGCCTTTTGGACCGGCCGATCCCTGCGTTTATTTGGGTTGCGCATTCCCCACCCCACCCCCCGCAGCCCAAATATGTGCCTGGGGTGTGTGTGCTATGTCTGAAAATGGCTTATTAGTTGTTCATATAAAGTAAATGATAATTCTTACCTGGTCTCAGACTGTAGTGGTCAGTCACTTATCAGACCACCAGCAGCCTGACCTTTATAGTAAGATAAGGGGGGTGCTGTTTATGTTGGCAGATATCCCCACCTGCTACCATGGAGGTGCTGGTCTGTGGAGAGCTGTATATTTTCCTTCCAGTCTAGAGAGTGTGTCATTGAACTACTTTGTCTCCATCTCTTATTTGCCATTCCAGCAACTTATGAGGGCAAGAGTCTTGTTCAAGCTGGAGTCAGCCAGAGTGCAATGTTAAAAATGAGGTCTCAGTGCTGCCATGTGATCTGAGCCCTGGGACTTGAGTAAAGAGGGCATGCACATAGGCAGGAAACTATCGTATCAGCAACTCCTCCTTAACAGGATTCATTCCTCACCAAGCTGGGAAACCCATTATGCATCTGAGACTCCCATGAGAGCATGTGGTTTGACCCAGGTCGACAACATAATGAACAGTTCTGGTTAATGATTAGTCCTGCAAAGTTTCAGGAACTGCTTTGGCTTTTTTCTGAAAAGGGACTTTCTGTTTAGTATTGTATTTCAGCAGTTTCCTAACATTTACAGGAGATGAAAATCCCCTCATTTAAATCTTTTTAGTCTGTCTCATAAGTCGTCTTGCAATTCTGTAATGTTTTGCTTAGACTACATCCCAAGGCACTTTGCAAAATGAATTAAAATGAACAGCTCAAATAAGGAAGAAGACAGCCAAGTTAAACAAATGAGATAAAGCAGAAACTACACTGGCATTAGATTGATTTAGAAAAAAATTTCAAATTACAGGGTGTAGATTAGAATTAGAAGACTCAGAATCAACTAATCGTAAAGCATGGTTAAGAATTGCCAACAAGCAGATGCCACTGAACTCGCAGGCACAACTTGGAACAGGAGTTTTGAGAGAGAACTATCTTGCTGAACCAACCAATGGCCTGCTTTGTGTCCTGGATCTGAGTTCAAGAGCAAGTTATGAGACTTCATAATATATTTTTATTGTGTTTTGTTGCAAACAATATTATAAACAGTTTACAGACTTCCAAGGCCAGGTGAAATGTGGTAATTTCACCTGATGATGGTGGTAACGCTGGAAATTGCACATTTCAGATTTGTGTAATGCCTTACCAGATCCACCTAGAGCTTGAATTGGGCTGCATTGGTGACACAGTGCACAATGACAATAATTTAAATGTCAGATATGAACAGCTGAAATGAGGGAAGAAATAAAAAAAAAAAACTGTCATACCATTATATTCTACATGATTTTCTAGGCATGGCTGTGCCTAAAAAGTTAAAGGTAGGACCGCCCTCCATTATAAAGGGGAGAATTTGAAGCCCGTATATTTCAGAAACTGCTTGAGCTGCAGTTCTGAAAATGTAACACTGTGCCATAACCCTCGAGATCACAGTCTCTGGAAAGTTTTAGCAAGATTGAGCCAGGAAATCCAAAGTTATAACAATGTATAGGTTAATTGCTGAACATTTTTTTAAAAAAACTGCCTTAACTCTCATTTCAGTTGACACTGCCAGTGTAGACAACTGTATAGAATCAGTTTGATAGAATGCAGATCTGCATGAAATGACAGTTAAGGCAGTTTTAAAAAATTGTTCAATGTTGAATTACGATAATAAATTAATGCCTAATAATGAAAAAATGTGATAGCTTAGTGATAAAATTTAATAAGAGTAAATATTTATGGTAAGGAATTAAGTACATATCTTACATTTATGTTGATGGTAAATCAACATAAAAACAGATAGATAATCTTTAATTTCCATGCTTTTTGGTGTTTAATTTTTGTTGTAATGTGTGTTAAAAGTTTTTTTAATAGGAATTGTAATACATTTTCATGGTGTGGAATGTTGGATAAGAGGGAAGTTTTTTTGGTTTGGAAATGGTCCTATCTTTAATGTTTTTTGAAACCCATCAGTTTTTTGTTTGGATGATGTCCTGAATATGTTGCATTTGTGAGGCAACCACCAATGTTTTCCTCATCCTTCATTATGACCATAAAGCCCAAAGGCCAGAGGGAGGATTAAAAACCAGCAAGACCTCTCATTCTGACAAGCTAGACTGAGTGTGTGGAGGGGGCTTGGTCTCTTCCAGTGGTGGATATGGAGTGGGGCCAGGCAGTTTTCTCTGGAGTTGTAGTGGTTGCTGCGCATCTCCCTCCCTGCCTCTCTCGCCTGCACCTTGTCCTCTTTCCCCTCTCGTCTCATTTTGTGTGCCTGCTTTGTATTTTGGCACTAGAGACAAAGTAGTACAGTGATATCTTTTATTGGATCAACGACAGTTGGTGGAGGTTTGTATTTTGGCATCATCCCATGACAATGGAAGTGAGGCTGTAGACACACACTGTTGTTCCTGTGCCTTAATCTAACTCTACCCACAGATGTCTCCAAATATCACTGAGGATCCAAACATTGAGTTCTCAGCAGAAAATACTTACATTGGGCAGACTCGACAAATATCTCCCCTCCTTTCCCTCACTCAAAGTCAAGTTTCTGCTTTGTGGTATAAATTTGTTCCTTTTGGTATTAGTTAGACAGAAGCAAGCTTGTAGAATGCCCAATTTCCTGGCCGCGGCATTGGAGTCCACAGGACCTTGATTGAGGTGAATGGGGTAGCTTACTTGTGTTATAAGTACGCATCGGTTTACCTTTGGTTCACATTTCTGAGTTTTTCCTGCTGCTAAAAGCATGATTTTTTTTAAATGAAAGAATAGGAAATGGAAAATAGAGAGGGTGGCCATAAACTGCCTTCCTACAGACTGGGAAACCTATTTGAAAAATAAGCCTTGCATTTATTTCTTATAAAAGAAATGTTGTGTAGTGACTAGATCAGGGAATGGTTAGGCCTCTTGTGACTTATTTACTGTTATGCTATTAGTTTGCTCATATGCGAGGTGTGTTCCTATCAGTCAAATGGGCATGATGCACCTGTAGGAAATTGGTAGGCCTAATCTACGTTTGCAAAGCTCTTTGAGGTCCTTATCTGAAAGATAAAGATGGAACAAAACAGATGTACTGGGAGGAGTGTATGATTTCTTAATATAGGTTTTTCTCATTTATAGGTATGCTGTTCTTTGTGGTCAGTTCTCAGAGAATGAGAGCATTCAAAAACGCATTCAGACTGGTTATGTTTTTAAGGTGAGTAGATTTTCTATTAAATTATTCTTATTTTTAGGGTGGTAAGAGTATGAGAATTTGACAGAAGGATTCCAGGAATGGCATGGTGATATAGTTTAAACTGTAGACGAGGACTTCAGAAACTTTGGAGTATATGCAAAAAATGAGTGAATGAGTATTTCCAGTCTTCTTCTTCTTTCTTCATTATTATTATTATTATTAGAGAAACAAGAAATCTACAGTTTTACAAACTTAGTTAAGGCAAATTCATTCCAACCAAACTTTAACAAATCAGGAAATTGTGTGTTAAGGCTCCCGCCTTAACTTCCACACCATGTAAGCAGTAAACATGTTGTATGGCTTTGCATACTCTGCTCGCTTACAACTTAGGCTCCATGCACCCACACTTTGCCTTGGTCTTTCAGCTCTAATCCTCTTCTCGGCAGAGCAGTTCTCTCCTGTGGGAAGGGGAGGCTGGAGCCTCAGCTCAGCTCCAGTCCCCCCTTCCCACAGGAGACAAGCACTCTGCCGGGAAGCAGCCAAGGACTCGCAATGGACTTCAAAGCCTCCAGTGCTTTCCGCCAGAGCGCTTGTCTCCTGTGCGAAGTGGGGGGTCTCAAGCCAGATCACTGACTTCTTCCTGGCAGAGCAGTTCTCTCCTGTGGGAAGAGGGGACTGAAGCCTCAGGCTCCAGTCCCCCCTTCCCACAGGAGAGAACCGCTCTGCCGGGAAGCAGCCAGGGATTCCTGNGCAATGGGCTTTAAAGCCTCTGCCGGATCCCTGGCCACTTCCCGCCAAAGCGTTTGTCTCCTGTGCGAAGGGCAGTCTCAAGCCAGATCCATTTTTTTTCTGGCAGAGCGGTTCTCTCCTGTGGGAAGGGGGGACTGGAGCCTCAGCTCAGCTCCAGTCCCCCCTTCCCACAGGAGAGAAGTGCTCTGCCGGGAAGCAGCCAGGGACCCGCCATGGGCTCAGTTCCAGTCAGGTTTCAAAGCCTCCGGCGGATCCCTGGCTGCTTCCCGCCAGAGCACTTATCTCCTGTTCAAAGAGGGGTCTCAAGACAGATCCCTGGCTGCTTCCCGGCAGAGCAGGTCTCTCCTGTGGGAAGGGGGGTTTAGAGCCTCTGCTCAGCTTGTGACTTGAGACACCCCCCACCCCCTTCCCACAGGAGAGAACCGCTTTGCTGGGAAGAAGCTAGGGATCCGGCTTGAGACCCTCCTTCGCACAGGAGACAAGCGCTCTGGTGGGAGGCTTTGACAGTTGCCTGCAGCTCAGGTCATTGCGGGTCCCTGGCTGCTTATCGGCAGAGTGGTTCTTTCGTGTGGGAAAGGGGGACTGGAGCTGAGTTGAGGCTCTAGAAGAGTGCATCTCTTCCACTCTCATTCCCCATGCCCTACTCCTCTCCACCCCACTGTGCCTCCCTCCCACCCTAATCCCCAGTACCCACCTTCCGCTCTCCAACCCACTGTGCCTCCCTCCCACCCTGATCCCCAGTGCCCACCTGCCCATCTCCACCCCACTGCCTCCCTCCCACCCTGATGCCTCGTGCCCACCTGCAACCCACTGTGCCTCCCTCCCACCTTGATCCCCCGTGCCCACCTGCCAGGGACCTGCAGTGGGCTGGGCTCCAGGCAGTTTTCAAAGCCTCTGGTGGATCCCTGGCCGCTTCCCGCCAGAGTGCTTATCTTCTGTTCAAAGGGGTCTCAAGACAGATCCCTGGCTGCTTCCTGGCAGAGTAGGTCTCTCCTGTGGGAAGGGGGCTTTTGAGCCTCTGCTCAGCTTGTGACTTGAGACCCCCCCCCCTTCCCACAGGAGAGAGGCAGCTTTCAAAGCCTCTGCCAGATCCCTGGCCGCTTCCCGCCAGACCCCCCCCTTCCCACAGGAGACAGCCGCTGTGCTGGGAAGCGGCCAGGAATCTGACAGAGCAGCCAGCACTTTTTCAGTAAATAAATACACTAACTAAAACATGGCTCCACACCTCCCTTACCACGGTAGAGAACACTGCCCAAAAGAAACAAGGGACCTCCTATCTCCACTTCAGTTTACATGCGGCTGCGTCAGTCTTCTACTCTAGTCAATTTCTAGTTCAGTCACAGGCGCATAGCGCATACGTGACTTATCTTCGCAAAATACAGCGTATGCACTTGTTGTTTTGTTAAAAAAACGTCTTGACATCTCATCAAACACCAAATACTTGCACATACTTAGAGACAGATTTCTGTCTCAAAGAGCTTACAATCTAGGGTGGACAGAATTGGAGAGACATGAGGGAGGGGAAAAGAGAGAGGGACAGGAATACATTCAAGAAGCTGAGTAGCTGCAGATGCATATGCTTAGCTAGCTTAATTACAAAGGCATAATAAGGGAGATTGTAACAATAATATTAATAAATAGTAATATTTATTTTTATATAGTGCCCCCCCGCCATGGCACTCGGAGTGCTTTACATGTAACACAACTTTTAATAACACAAATTTTGGAGGATAAGTGTAAATGAGCAATCTTTGGGGGTGAGGAGGTAGGGAAAGCCTGATGGAAGAGGTAGTGTTTTGGAGGGATTTGAAGGTTAGGAGCAGAGCATATATGCTCAGAGGGAATTCTAGGCATAGGGAGTGGGTCAAGTACTGAATGGGCATAACAAGAGGAAATAGCCTTTCCCCCCCTAGAAACAGCTCCTCGAAGGCAAGGTTAAGAGACAACGGGTGTTAACTGAAGTGTTTGCAGAGTGCCACCATCACGACACAACTTGGGTTGGGGACCCGCTGCCAACATGGTCCCATCCAGTCGAGTCAGTCAACAAACGTGCCAGCGGCTGCCCGCCCTCACGCTGTGGCCAGTCGCCTGCCGTGACAGATGGCAATGGCGGACCTGATCTGGGCTAGGTCACAGTGGGCTAGAACAAACGTTATAGCCTGCTGTGGCCCACTTTGGCCCAGTCGGGCAGAAGGTAGCCTGGACTGTGACCCTGGAGGTCTCTGGGGTCGCAGTCCAGGATCGCCACTGACACACCTGAGAGCAAACCTGGATGACCATCTGGTGGTGCACCAACAAACATGCCGGTGGCTCGTGGGCCGCCATCATGTTTGTTAACACCATTGCAGATTATTGAGAAGGAGAAGCTTTCTCTTCTGATGCCCATGCTGTAGATTAAAACTCTACTATGGCTTCCATGGAGCACCTTTTATGATTAATGAATTCACTGAATAACTTGGTCTTTTGCTGAATATTGGTGCTTAAATCACTGACTTCCTCAAAATTCAATTGTTTTGAATTTGTTGTAGTGCTTTTGTTAGTCATGAGCTAATTCTGGGTATGACTTTCTTTAGGAACACATTGACAAAGCAATCACGCTGAAGTCAGATGACCCCAAGTCTTACTATCTTCTGGGCAGGTGGTGCTACCAGGTAAATTGCTTTCTTTGGCCTGTAGAGCAAGTAAGGTTTCTTTCTGTGACCTGTAATCCAGGTGACTACAGAACAGTGTCCTGGATGCACTGAACTACTTTTACACTTCCTTTTGTGCATGTTCATCCTTCATCTGAACGAAAGCGTTGGAGAATTAAGTTAGAATCCATTGTGGACTGTTCTTGTGTGGGAGCAATCAAACTTTAAAATACCCAGTAGGTTGTTGGAGAAATCCCAGCTTTTAAATGATGCAGAATATTTCTAAACAGTGAGTAGGTGATGAAAACTCAGTTCCCACCATGATGTGGGAAAGACTGTTTTCCAAGGTGCTTAGTTGGCAATGAGTACAAACTTTCAAACACAGTGGTCAAAGAAAGTGAGGGGTTCTGTGGGGAAAGATGCATGCAAGTGTGTGTGTGTGTGTATGAATCCATTCTACTAGAACACAGTTTGCTAGGTCTACTTGAAAGAGATCCAGTTTGAACTATGGAAGCTGGAATGTTGACATCGTTTGAAAAAGCCCATTCTACCTGCACTTATAGTGTAGATTAATTTTACATTCATAAAGGGCTTTCTCTGTATCTGCTTTCTTAACATTAACATATTGTGAAAGGCTACTGACTTCTTAAAATTTAGGAAATAAACTCTTTGGCATTCTATATCTCTCTTTTCCTTGATTGGTATCCCATCCAGCTGGAAGAGATAAACAATCACTTTGTTAAAATTAGGGCTTCCAAGCTGCTAGAAACTGAGGTTGAGTGTTGGCTTGTTTCATGCCCCTGATTTAGTGCTTTACTCATTGCAGGGGGCAGGGGAAGTGAAAGGGGAAAGGATCATGAAAGAAAAGCACTGGTCGCAGGCTAGCTTATGCTTTTACTTTTTCCCATGCTTTACTCCAGTAAAAACAAACAGCACTATTCTTTGAACACATATGGATATGATCAGGGATACTTCAGAGCATGCCAGGGCTCCTGAATATAGTATATCTGTATAATCCTTTGCATGTGTATCCTCTGTTCCTACATCACAAATTATTGCAGGTATTGGAATAAGCATGCCAACTGTTTTATACTTGTGGATAGTTTTTGATCAAGACCATTGTCACAGCTTTAGTACATAAAAAGAAAGAGGAGTTTGGTATAATCATTTGCTTTTTAAATAGAGCATTTCCTGTTTGCATACATTTGTATAAAGGTCGTGAGGGAGGAAAGAGTTATATATGTATTGTGTACAGGCAGCAAATAAAGCTGCAGTTTGTTGATTACGCATGTCCTGTGAACAGTTTACAGGCAGCCCTGGTCACACATCTGTAGTTTCCTTGTGTTCTTCCACCCTCTTTCGTTTTAAACAGCATATGCATTGCTTCCTAGCAGAGACCAGGAGAGGGTGTGTCTAGGGACTCCTGACTCTGAGTCTGGGACTTCTACTATTGCTGAAAACATGGTGATTCATGTTTGCTTATGGTTTTAAAGGAAAAAATGTTGCTGCTTCTGTACAGGTTTCTCACTTGGGATGGCTTGAAAGAAAGACAGCTGCTGCCTTATATGAAGAACCCCCTACAGCCACTGTCCAAGATGCATTGCAGAACTTCTTAAAGGTACCAACAATTAAGGAAGGGACTAAGTTAGCTAATACGATTTCTAGTGTGGAAAATTAACCAGGCCAGGAATAAGAGTAACCAAAGCTGAACATTTTCCAAATGCACATTATGTGAAATTTCAGGCTCTAAGAGACATATGAAACAAAAGCAGGTGGACAGGGTGTGGTGAGGCAAGAGTATTATAACTTTGTTTTTAAAAAAACAAAAAACCCATAGTCTTGGGAAAACTCCTACACAGTGTGCATTGTTTTAATAGTGTATCTCTTTAATTCTGACAACCAAAAATTCTCAGTAAAAGAGAGAAAGTAACAATTTCACTGGTTGCCCTAACAGTGGGTGTAAGAGAGAAACAAGCTCCCAGGTTTTTGGACTGTTTTATGTTGCTAGAGCTGTAGTTCCATCTCTGAATTCCCAGAAATAAGCATTTTATCATCATCTTGGGCTATAGATAACACCAGTAGTCCAAGGAGCCATGTGTGCCTAACGTATATAAAAAATGCCTTCAAATAGCTGTCTGACTGCCACTAGAAAGCTGCATAGATAGGAATCAGTGTACCTTGGAACACTGATAATGACTTCCTTCATGTAAGACAGTAGAAAAAATGAAACAGTTTTCAGAGCTATGAAAATGTGAACCAGCTTCTTGAGACTGTAAAATGTCACAAGATAGCTTTGTTACAAAGTCTTGCAACTGAAGGCAGGGCCCAGATGAGGGGCGTTGTAGGGTCAGAGAATCTTTGAATCTTTGAGTTGGAAGAAACCTCGAGGGTCATCTAGTCCAACCACCTGCTTGGATGCAAGAGGTCTGTTTCTATGATACTTTGCTGTATTCCTTATGCAGAAATCCACTCTCTATCATATCACTTTGAAGGTGCACTGAAAAGCAATGTAAGCAAATGCATACGGGTGGTTCCCGCTGCTTGAACTCTCATATGGAAGCTGAGGTAGATGGCCATTTTCACTTTGTCACTTCTACTTTGGCATCCCTAAACATTAGTGAACACTATCCATTTGAGTACCCAGGGGTCTATTGCTTTTAGCCACCCAAAGAGCATTCTCTGGTTTGAATGGTTTGGTGTAGGAGCTTGTCTGTTGGGTGTCATTCTGTTCTCTTTACTTAAGTGAATTTATTTTTACACTTCGGGCCACGTTTTTTAACATGTAGTTCTGCTACTCAAGCAGCATGTATGTATGAATGAGTTGTACATACTCTGCCAATTTAGGCTAGTATGCTGATTTATTTATTTATTTTTTCAGCACTAGAAATCTCTAATTGAAGTGTTACAGAAATGCATGGCCCCATTAGTTCTGAAATAGAGCACAAATGTCACTCATTAAATCTCAAACACTTTTTGAAAATAGTAAAGTTGGCCAACACTGAACACTTAAGTTCAGTTGATATAAGGAACTTTTTAAGCCAACTTAGGACTGTTGCACCATTTTAACTATCTGTATCTAAACTGGCTCAATTAAATTACTGCACAAATGGCAGGCAATAACTCAGTGTTAACTGTAACATTTCTGTTGTTTATCTCTTTTTGTTGCTGTTGCAATATTTCAATTTGGGTCCCTCGCAGATCTTTTTATTTTTTATTTTTAAAGATTCTTTTATTGAAATAAACAGAGAATTCAACAAACAAAACAAAATCCATTAACAACAGAGGACAGTTACACCCCATTAGGGGACCAACGAACTCAGGTTCCTCCTAATTAATTGCTGATACCATAGCTGCATTACTCTTAGCATACAAGATCCTTGTAGATACGTGATAACCAATGTAATAGTCTTTTCAAACTACTGTATCGGCCTTTTTTTTTTTAAAAAAAAATGTTTTTTATTTTTTGCATTTCAGTTACAACTGTCTTCTTTTCTCATAACTCAGAGACAGGGTGTCTATGTGACTTCAAAGTCTTCGTCACAGTTCCTGATATCTCTTTTTTGTCTCTCTTCTGTAGGCTGAGGAACTGTGCCCAGGTTTTTCTAAAGCCGGACGGGTATACATTGCTAAGGTATGTTCATGTCTTTCACTGGAGCAACACTTCAGTCCCTGTCCTGATGCATGTACAACATGAGAGAGGTTTATATTTTGCACACTGAGGACCTTGAATGGAAGAAGTTACAGAAATGCAAAGTGTTAGGATAATAACATGCATATAAACACAGTGTGACTGTTTCTGAAATAGGTAAAGAGAGAACAGTTCATCTAGTGGAGGGGTGTGTAGGGAGCTTTTAATGAGTTTTCTTTTTCTCTGTCTTAGTAGTTGACCTTCAAGGGACACGTATGCTAACTTTGACAAATAAAATACAGGATAAAGTAACTCACACCTAGCGTAAGGCATAGAGTTTATTCACTGACCCTCATTTTTCTAAAGTGCATGCAAGAGGAAGCTGTGGAGAAATAGATATATCAGCTTGATTTTGGCCAATGCATATGGCAGCTTTAAGTCATGGTTAAACCGTCTGTGAATGAGCTGGCCTGTAGCAGACGATCTGCTGATGTTTGTTATTGTTTTTACTTGGGGAATAATTGTTTTTGAGTGCTAAAGCTGCTGCTTCTAGTTCCTGTGACCTCCTGCTGGAATCTACAAATATTTAAACTCCAAACAGCTTTCACTGCAGCAGCCAGAGTGGGTGTAGGAGAGTGTAGCTGTAGTCATTCTCTGTGAAATTGCTCTATTCCCTAAGTCCCAAAGAGTATAAATTTTTATCTGGGTAGCGTGCAAGTTTAAGGTTCTGTTTCCAATCTGGAGTTTATTAACATTTGAAAGTAGGTGAAGAGTTTCCCTGACAAGGTCTATTTTATGAAAAATGGAAAGTGGTATCAAAATAACAGACACAAAGTCTATGTGCCCTTTCACCTGTCTTTAACATATTGCAGTCGGTTGTGTATGAATTAAAGCTATTATCTACTTCCAGTTTTTAAATTCTTCTAGAATGCACTAGAAAGGATTTTCTCTTGGACATTTCTTTCCCTATGTTGACAAAAAGTCCATGGCCATGCATCTTCAAATTTCTCTTCTCTCTACTGCTTCTATAATCTAAAGCACAGAAGAGATTGGATAGTGGTTTTAATGGAATGGGACAGCAACTTCTGTATAGCTCACCGTAGTTGGAAGTCTTATGCTTCACCTTATTCAAAGCGAGTGCTGATTATAGCTACAGTCAATCTCTGAAGCAGAGCTTTAGTGTGGTTAAATTGTACTGTACCTGCCCCCCCAAATTAGATGTACTGTTATGCAATTCAATACACATTTGATTGGGTATATGTTGGTTGGATTTCAAGAGAGCATTCTCTGATGATACAAATGGTAAAGTTGGGGGACATGATACAAATGGTAAAGTTGGGGGACACTTTACTCTTTTGCTAGATAGAAGACTCTGTTCCTTCCGACACGGGCATCTGACAGGATTTGTACAACCAGTTGGCATTTAATTGTTTTGAACAAAGTACAGCTTGTTAGCTAGAGCAACAAACTGCACAAGAGTAAAAACAAGAGTTCTCCCTGGAGATCCTCCTGGATGGCCAGTCTGCAAAGTAGGGTAGATCCCCGCCACTACCAATAGGAGGCAGACATATCCGTTTTTTGGAGCCTGCCCAAGGGGATCTCACCCCCGTTAGACTCCAGTTCGTTGTCTGTCTCCACACTGATAGGTAGCAGAAGGGGCTGTCTCCCAGAAATGACAGCCTGGTTGAATAAAAAAAAAAAAAAAAAAAAGAAGACAGAAGAAGTCAGAAGAACACCCCAGGTGCCAGGGGAGGGGAAATCCCTCTCCCTGTTCAGATCCTAGGGATCTTTTTTCTCGCTGGGATCTCAGATCCTTGTATATATGCCACGGCTCCGGCCCTACAGCGTTCTTCCCCCCACCCTCCGAGGGGAGAGACTTGCACGGGGGTCAAGCAGGCCCGGCTCCATTTCATAAACCCGGGCAGCCACCGCGGCGGGCCTGGGCTCCCTTTCTCAAGGGACTCCCCCCTCCTCTCCCCTCCCCAATAGACTCCAGCGGGGGGAGGGGTGCACGCCACCCCCAGGAGACAGGCCGTGATTCGGCTTTCCCGCGCACCGGCAGGGGCTGCTCTAGATCTCTGGGCGGGCACAGACTAACGGTGCTGAGGAGATTTCTCCCCAGTAACAATCCCCGCTTCAGTTTTTACGTGTCTCTCCAGGGGCCGCAACAGCCAATAGCAGCGGGCAGGGAGCTTAAGCTACGGGCACTAGGACCCAGCGCGGCTCCTTCTGGCCAGCCAGCTGTCCACCTCTCTATCTCGGAACATAGAGGAGGAGAGTGGGGGTGTGAGACGGAAGTTATTTCTGGAGCAGCTGCTGAGCAATCGGCCTGAGTACCCAGGACAAGGGCTCCCTTAGCCAGAGAATGTCACGGAAACGAACAGCAGGAGAGCCGGCGAGGGCATCTGGAACTGTGGCTGTGGCATCAGAGTCTGTAAGCCCCCCACGTCCTGTTCCCCTTGCCCATGACCCCCATATGGAGGTTCTCAAGGAGATCCTCCTGGAGCTAAAGAGGAAAAGGTCCCCACCCAGATCTAAGAAGGTCTGGGAACACAACACCAAACCCAAGGGAAAGGGGAAAGTGACACCTCCCCACCCCCGGTACAAGAGGTCCTAAAGGGTCCATAAGCTCCTGGATTGACCTGAATCAGTGGGGTTAGCCTTGGAGGAGCCTGGGTCCACTCACTCATCTGAGGAGGATCAGGCCCCGGGGAAAAGCGTCACAAAGAAGGGGAAAGGACCTGCGGCCCAGCTGGTTAGCGAAGGGGAGGAGCATGAAAGTCTTGTCTCAGAACAGGCCTCCGAAGAAGGGACAGGGTCCTACGCCCTTGAGGAGGGGGAACTGGAGGAACCAGAACTAGAGGTCTCCGCTGACCCTGATAGGGAGTTCCCAGCTAAGTACAGGGACCAGATCTTCGATCTGGTGATTAAGGCCCTCCTTCTCCAACAAAAAAAAGGACAAGCATGTCACCTCTGATTCGTCAGAGGAGGACGGGCGCGAGTACATTCCTAGAGCAGACTCCAGGTATAGGGGAATGGTCCTGGATAGGGCCTATGAGAAGATTATAAGGAAGGAGTGGCAACAGCCCAATAAACTATACAAGTTAAATAAGGCGCAGCTGTCTATCTACTCGCTGACTAAGGAACCCCTCCTGGCGATAACCAAGGTCGATGCAGCAGCAGCATCTCTAGCCAGGAACTCAGTGTTCCCAATGGAAGGGGAATGCTACCCTCGCGATCCCACAAACAAAGGTATCAAGTGTAGCCTGAGATTAAACTTTGAGGAGGTGTCATCAGTCATTAAGATGGCTACTATTACCTCCTACTTTTCCAAGGCATTAATGACCTGGATCAAGCGGGCGGGAAACCCCAGCACCTCAGAAAAATGACTAGAGTGCTCTCAACATGTATTCAACTGGCTTATGCATTCATTGCAGATTTATCCACAGACATGCTCCGCTGGGCATCCAGGGCGGCGGCCTCCAATGTGGCGGCCAGACGTAGACTATGGCTCACAAGGGTGATAACGCGGCAAAGAACACACTGGTAAGCGGCCCCTTTCAGGGTTCAAAGCTGTTCAGGGTCTGCCTGGACAAGGTCCTGACTGATGCAGCCGATAAATCAAAGAAACAGACCCTTCAGAGTGTAGGGGCCCCCAAAAAACCTTTTTGTCCCTTCACAGCTTACCAACCCACGGGGAATTCCAGACACCCCTTCTGTCCTCATTGGGACAACCAACAGAGGTACCGGAACAGGTGGAACAAGCAGAGGGGAGCAGGACAAAGGCCCAAGCAGCCTCAAGGGCCCAGACGCTTCAAGTCGGAAGCATGACTCCGGTGAGGCCAGTCTTTGGTCCTGGCTGGGGGGAAGACTCCAAGTTCGCACACCAATGGGAAGGCTCCACCACAGATGCCTGGGTTTTGCAAACCATAACACAGGGGTACTCAATAGAATTCTCCCACTTCCCAAGACAGTTCTGTTGTGCCTCGCCTGTGTCCAACAACACCCAAAAGCACCAAGCGATGATGACAGAGATAAGCAGGCTCAGAAACATCGGAGCAATAGAACCCGTCCCAGCTCACGAGATTGGAACCGGACTCTACTCAATGTTGTTTCTGGTCCCCCAAAAGTCAGGGGAATGGAGGGCCGTGCTCGACCTCAAGACACTAAACAAGGGAGTCAAGACCCAAAAATTCAAGATGGAGACACTGCAATCCATCCGAGTGGTAATAACACAGGGCGAGTGGCTCACCTCACTTGATCTAAAAGAAGCATATCTACACGTGCTCATCTGTCCATCACACGGAAAGTGGCTCAGGTTCTCGTATGCCCAAACACATTGGCAGTACTCAGCCCTCCCTTTCGGGCTAGCCACATCACCCAGGATTTTCACAAAGGTGCTGATCCCGCTAATTGCGAATTTGAGAAAAGAGGGCATCAAGATTCATCTGTAACTGGACGACCTGCTCATCAGGTCACCCGATCGGAGGAAAGCAGAGTCCGATGTTCAAAGAACCATTCAATATCTCCAGAAACACGGGTTCCTCATCAACCTAGAGAAAAGTCAATGCATCCCGTCACAGTCGCTAGAACATCTCAGGGTAATCCTGGATACCCTCAACTTCAAAATATTTCTCACAAAGCGGAGGCAAACGGACCTCCTTCAGCTGATCAGGAAGGTGTCAAGAGCCCACAGAACCAGACTGAAGATGCTGACCAGCCTGCTAGGAAGCATGACATCCTGTCTGTGGATCCTGCAATGGGCCAGATTCCATGCCAGGCCGCTACAGCGCTTTCTACGTCCATGGCAGGATCTTCTGATTCAGGGTGCAAACCCTCTCATCACAGTCACAGACATGGTCAAGACATCCCTCCGGTGGTGGACACAGGAGGAGAGGTTCTCTGAGGGGGTACCGCTCTCAGAACCAGACAGAATCTCGGTGACAACCGATGTGAGCCTCTCAGGCTGGGGAGCACACTCGCTAGACAGGACCACGCAGGGCACCTGGCTCAGATGGGAAAAGCAGCATCACATAAATTGGTTGGAACTTCGAGCAATATATCTAGCTCTCCAGAACCTGGTCCCGATACTACGAGACAAACATGTCCTGGTAGACACCGACAATACGGTAGCAAAAGCTTACATCAATCACCAGGGAGGTTCAAGCTCAGAGTCCCTGCATCTCCAAGCCATGGCACTCCTCAGGTGGGCAGAGAGCAATCTAGGATCCCTCCGAGCAATCCACATATCGGGAGTGGACAATATGCGGGTCAACTGGCTGAGCAGGGAGAAGATCGATCCAGGGGAATGGGTTCTTCATCAGTCAGCATTCCAGAAGATCATCCTACACTTCGGACAGCCGAAGGTGGACCTCTTCGCGTTCCCGGACAACGCGGAAAACCCAGAATTCATGGCCCGATGCCCATCGGGCAGTAGCATTCGACGCTCTAAACGCAAGGTGACCAACCACTCTATTATATGCATTTCCACCCTTCCCACTCATCCACAGGACAGTGGCAAAGATCAGACGGGAACGAGCACACGTCATCTTAGTGACCCTGTACTGGCCTCGGCGCCCGTGGTTAGCGGATGTTTTAGAGCTTTCCAGGCTCCCTCTGCTCAGTTTACCGGACATACAAGATCTGCTTCAGCAGGGCCCAATCAACCACAGCAACCCAGGGGCACTGAAGTTAACAGCGTGGCTATTGAAAGGAGGGCCCTTAGGAAGTTAGGATACTCCAGTCTAGTTTTGGACACTTTACTGCATTCTAGGCATCCAGCTACCAAGAGGATATACCAGAGCACCTGGGCCTTCTTTGCCAGATGGTGTAGGGAGAGGGGTTTCACACCAGCAAAAGCTCCTATCAGGACTGTTCTAGATACAGAAGGGTCTAAAGAGGGGTCTAAAACCCAACACCCTTCAGAGACAGGTAGCAGCTTTAAATAGCATGCTGAGTACTAGCAAGGGTTATGGGATTTCTATGCATCCCCACATTGTCCAGTTCCTCAGAGTATCCAGAGTTGTTTCTCCTCCCGTGGTTCATCGGTTCCCGTCATGGAACCTGAATGTAGTCCTCAGGGCATTAACCAAAGTACCATTCGAGCCTCTTAGCGAGGCTTCATTATACTACTTATCCTTAAAGACGGCCTTCCTCATAGGGATTACTTCAGCCCGCAGGGTATCTGAGCTAGGTGCTCTGTCTATAGACCTAAACCTTTGCCAATTCAGACCTTCCTTAGTGGTCCTTCGTCTGGACCCTGCTTTTTGCCCTAAGGTGTGGACACGTTTTCACAGAGAGCAGAAGTTAAATCTCTCCTCCTTTTGCCCTAATCCTTCCCATCCACAGGAAAGGGAGTGGCATACCCTGGATGTCACTAGGGTATTAAGGACATACATAGAGCGCACCTCTAATTTTAGAAGGACCTCAGCCCTGTTTGTAAATTACAGCATCCAGAGACGAGGTCTGAAGGCCTATAAGGCAGTCATTGCAAAATGGATGTCACTTTGTATCATAGAAGTATATAAGACCAGGGCCCCGAGGGAAACGCGGGTCTGCGATTCGCAGATTTCCCGCGGAATTCCCCTCCCCCCGCGGAATCTCCTGCCCCGCTTACCCCAGCGCAGAATTTCCAGCCTGCGCTGCGGGGACGCGGGGCAGGAGATTCCATGAGGGAAGGGGAATGAAAAAACCCTCGGGGCTTCCCCTCCCCAGCCTCCCCAGTTACCAGGGCTTGCCTCCCCCGCTTTAGATAATTAATTGCCTTACCAGAGACGGCAGCAGCAGCTGCTCCGTCCAGCACGCTCGTACTTCTTGGCCCCTCCCGACGGGGCCTCTCAGGGCGACGCAGCCAGATGACGTCATCCGGCTGCGTCTCCCTGAGAGGCCCCGTCGGGAGGGGCCAGGAAGTACGAGCAGGAAGTACGAGCGCACTGGACGGAGCAGCTGCTGCTGCCGTCTCTGGTAAGGCAATTACTTTTGTTTTTCGGTGGGGGAGAGTCAAGTAAGCCCCAGTAGCTGGGGAGGGCAAGCCCCGGCAGCTGGGGAGGGGAAGCCCTGAGGATTTTACCAGTGCGGGGGGAGGAGGAGGCAAGCCAAGCCCCCCCCCTCCCCGCATGGTAAATCGCGCCAAGGCGCAGAATTGGGCCCTGACTCCCGCGGAATTTTTTTAAAAATTCCGCGGAAGAATCAGGGCCCTGTATAAGACGCAAGGGAAGCCTCCTCCTCAAGGAATCTTCGCACATTGCCTTCGGGGAGCCGCAACCTCTCAGGCCTTTAGGAATTTGGCCTCATATGGGGAAATGTGTAGAACAGCCACGTGGGCCTCCACACACTTTTTCACAAGACACTATAAAATTCCACTATTAGACTCTGCGGAAGCAGCATTTGGAAGGAGGGTGCTACAGGCAGTGCTGTAGAAGGTCCTGTCACAGGCACCTCAGGGAACTAAACTCCTATCCTTCCCTCCCTCAAACTATAATGATGGGGGACACCGCTATGGTATGTCCCTACTTTGCAGACTGGCCATCCAGGAGGATCTCCAGGGAGAAAGGAAAATTGGGTCTTTACCTGCTGAATTTTCCTTCTGCTGGAGATCCTCCTGGATGGCCAGACCCACCCGGAGTGAGGAGTAACTCTGAGGTGCTAGAGGTTCAGCCTTCAGGGCTTAGTTTCAAGTTTGGGTTTTCAAATTTCCCAGTTGGGTTTAAGGGCTTAAAAGTGTTAACTCTCCCTATTAAGTTTTATAGTTTGTCCTTCCAGTTAAGCGTGAAAAGTATACTGTCCAGGACATAACTGGCAGTGTGGCCGAGAGCTGAGAACTACTGGAGTCTAACGGGGGTGAGATCCCCTAGGGCAGGTTCCAGAAAACTGATATGTTTGCCTCCTATTGGTAGTGGCGGGGATCTACCCTACTTTGCAGACTGGCCATCCAGGAGGGTCTCCAGCAGAAGGAAAATTCAGCAGGTAAGGACCCAATTTTCCTTTCTATTAAGATTAACTGTCCATTCATCTTAGTGGTGGCAAAGGTTTTCTTCTCTAGAACCTCATGCTGACCTGTCAACATTGCTAATTATTTCCCTGTTGATCATCTTTAGAAGCAACTTTTACCTAATACTCTAATCCCACTATGCCAAACTGCCTGGCATGAAATTCAGGAAACCAAAAGCTCAAACAGTCTCAATCCAGGTTTCATTTGTGATGACTGCTTTTGCTGTAGTGCATTCCTGTTGGATGCTGGTTACCTAAATGATTTGAAGAAACAGTGGTGATACAAATGTAGAAACTCATCTTACACTTACAGATAAGGTTAAATTTTCCTCGCGCACACACACCCCCAGTCCGGAAAAACCCTTTGTACCAAAAACTCACCCCTATTTTGTATAGTCTTTGACAAGCATTTATAGTACACTGCCAAGGCAAGGCACTGTTGGGAAGATGTTATAACCCTTGAGATAGTTTAATGTAGAGATTTGAAAACTGGACAGAGCTGTCTTCATCAGTGCCTGGAACTCCCTCCCTGTCCACATCCGCCTTGCCCCCTCCCTTCATACCTTCAAATCTCTCCTTAAAACTCACCTCTTTCGCTCTGCTCTGTCTGACTCTTTATCCTGCTGAGCCACTATTCCTATACCTACGATCGGTTTACCCTTATCCTTGCCACATGGACCTGCCTGCTGTCATTCTCATTGTAACCAAGCCAAGTATGTGCACTTGAGACCTCGCATCTTTATGAATGTTAGACCTCTTGTCTTTCCCTCTGTTCCCCTTCCTAAGTCTCTCCCCCAGCTCCTGTCTCTCAGATTGTAAGCCCTAGGGGCAGGGACCGTGTCTATTTTATTACTTTGTAAAGTGCCAGGTACACTGCTGGCGCTATATAAATGTTTGTTAATAATAATAAATAATAATAATCAGTGACAAGATTTATTTTTGCTGCTAACGGTTTTCTTAATATTTTACTCTCTTATGTTTTTCTGTTTCTTAATATTTCTCACTGTTGCCATTTTTCCTTGCAGTGCTACAGAGACCTGGGGAATAACTCCACAGCTGCTCACTGGCTCAGTCTGGCTTCAGAGCTGCCAGCTATCACAAACGAGGTTTGAATCACCGCTGTTTACCTCACTGACATGCCAATATGATCATTTACTTAGAAGAGCCTTTAAAATTTAATTGTGTTTACATAGAAATCTTTTTTGAATATTTATTGGATTTAAGCTTCCAAACAATTTGGAGAGAAGAAACTTTAAAAACATATGGTTTTGTTTTGTTTTTTTGACATTAAATCACTATAGTTCAGATGATGATGGTTATAATAATAATTTTTATTTTTATACAGCATCCCCTGCCATGGTACTCAGAGAGCCTCACATAGAACTAATTAGTATTTCATTTTGGTTTTCTGGTATTAGTAATAAAATTTCATTTTTTGTTGCGAATACCAGAAAAAAATAATGAAGAAAATAAGAAATTTTGGAATAAAAACAAATTTTGCAAATTTTTTTTTTTTAGGACATAATCAGGCTAGAACGTCTTTGTTTTCTGTCCAATTTGCATGAAATTTAGAGGGAATGTACCCCTTACCCACGGGATCATCCCTGCCAAATGACCCTTGGTTAAATAGTTCCGATTTTATAAGCAGCATGATTTGTGATGCATTTCCAGATGTAACATCCTTGCTTCCCATCTACTTTGGATGCAGTTTGGACAGACTGTACCCCTCACCCAAGGTATTACTTGTGCTAAATTTCATAAAGATTGGATAATGGGTTTTTATTTTAGAAGCAATGTAATTTCCATGGTTTGTGTACACATTTCCATCTGTAATGTCTGTGTTTTTAAATCCAATTTGGAGTGTACCCCTCACCCAAGGAATCCATCCCAAATGAATGTCAGAAAGATAAAAGACACCTCCCCCCCATTTTATAAGCAATTGAAAATTTGTGATTTTAACATAGTAGTCCTGAAAAGTTTGGGACAAAAACGAAAATTTCAGGACATAACTGGGACTTAATGCAGCAAGGCAGAGGGGAGGGGGAAACAGCCTAGCAATCAAGAGTCATGATTGACACATCCAGGCTGGCCAGTTGGCATCCCAACACACATCCTGCAGCGCTGCAACAGAGGACATCAGAGAATCCCTTATTGGCTCTTTCCAAGAGCATAAGAGAATCCCTAGTATAGGCTCACTCTCCGGAGATGCTGCCCAGGCTTCCAACCTGCCAGTACCCTGCAATTAGGGAGGCTTGAGGGTTGGCATTGGGAGCAAATATAAGCTTCTGCCAAGCTGCACAGCCCCCACCATGGCTAGCTCTTGTGTGAGTTGTAGGCTGGCTCAATGCTCGTTGTGTGTGACTGTGTGTGCTGCAGTCTTCAGCCTCATTGCAAGTGCTCATAAAAGCAGAACGCTGCACCTATTCTCCCCCATGTGGAGTGCCAATGACTGAAGCCTGTGCCAGTGCCTCTGGCACCTCCTCCTCCTCTGCTCTGCCCATTTCCTCCTGTTGTCTTCACCCTCTCTACAAATGCTCCAAAAAGCAGATCTCTGCATCCAATAAAACCTTTATAATTTAAACAGAGGCAACACCTGCAATTGATTTAATGAAATTTGCAACTTCTGTTAAAATTACAGAACTTCAGTTGTTTATAAAGTTGGGACCCTTTATCCAACCTTTTTTGAAATTTGTCAGGGATGATCCCTTTGGTGGGGGGAACAACTTGTCCAAATTGCATCCAATTTGGATGGAAAATGAAGTCCGCTTGTCCGTGTTACCAGGGTTGGCAATTCTCCTGGCAGGGAATCTCCCAACTGGGAAACGTGCGCCGAGCTCTGCACATGGGTGCGGGTCATCAGCTGTATTCAGCGGCTTTTTTTCCTCTGAATGTTTTTTCCTCTGAATGTAATTCGAGTCCTGACATTTGTAGGGAAAAAAGCCGCTGGTCTAGGGGTTGCACGCTTAGACACTAGACCGTACTGATGCAAAGTCCTTCATAAATCCTGTCTTTCATGAGACTGTCCAAGTATTTTCAGTCTAGTCTAAAATTTCCCCTACATGACAAGTGAAATCTTTCTTTTTACAGTATGTTTTTGTGTGCATAAATTTCTGCAGAAACAGATGGTGGGTTGTGAGTCCTGCAGACTACAGTCTACAGAGCAGGTCTAGTGAAGGCAGCGTACAAGCTTCCTCCCAGTACTTAATGTATATGTGCCTCAACCCTGCTCTTGAAGAATTGAGTGAATAGTTTCTGTTCTCGCTTATTCTTTGCCAAAGAATAAGTTCAAAGAAAGAATTCAACTAAAGTTGCCAATTAGTTTCAATGTTGGTGGTCATTTTTTGTGAAGCGAACATCTGCTCACTGGGAAGTGGAGCAAGACCAGCTAATAAGAATGAATATTTCCTTGTTAAAAAGGAGAAATTTAAATTGAGTGAACTGCATATAGATTAAAAGGCACAACTTTTTAAAAAAAAATTTTTAGCTGTTAAAGGATGTAGATTGCTACAACTTTGTCTCCACCTATTCCTCAGTATGATCTCTTGCTTTCCATTGTTCATGGCTTCAGGAAAGCAACACGATTAGAACTTCCAAGTAGCTGAGGAAACTATATTCAGGTATGAGTAGTCTTGTTAATATAGAAAACCAAAGCGTGAGAGAGAACAGCTAGCAATATGCATTGAAATGTAGCATGGCAATTTATGCAAGCTTCCATGACTACTTACTTGGAATCCAGCACACTATCCCATAGTAACTCTGCGGTTCTAACAGTGGCAAACGTGTACATTTGTTAGCTTTTAATAATAATAATAATAAAGTCAATATAACACAATACAATACCAGAAGTAGATCTGAGTAAGATGGTGCTTCCTGTATGTCATTGTTCACACTATCCGAGCGCTTTAAATATGATAGGGTAGCTGATATGGTAGCTGTGGATTTGAGTCCACCTGAATTCTGAACTAATCTGAATTATCTGAATTCTAAACTAATTCACACTTTTTTTCTTGGGCCTGGCAGCGACTTCCCCATTCATCTCCTGATTTCTGTGCCAGCTCTGTAGCATAGGGAAATACAGTTGTGAGGTGTAGGCAAGGTGATACCTGCCTATTGATGATGATCAGCAGATGCTTACAGTATTATTATAAAACATGCAGATAAAGTAATTTAGTCAAATTAGCAAGCTTTTACTCTGTTATCTGCAGGACTGTAAAATTCTTGCCTGCTTGTCCCTGGTGAGTGGATTGGTATAGCCCTTGTCCTTTGACAGGGAGCAGGAGTGGCTCCGTCCCTCTCCCAACAAGTCCTAGATCATTGTTGGCTTTGTTCATTCTCATACCTGCTTATGTAAGGAGGCTCGTTATTCATACGGAATCTGAGGTGTGGCTCTTGTTCATCATTGTTCATTCTAGCTAGAGCTCTGTCATGGTCTGGTCTTCGCTACTCATTGGACTATAGGGCTTAGGAGGACTAAGCTGTAGTAGAATCTACCCGTATGCTGCCCTCAGCCTTGCCTGTGGAAGGGTGGGATAAAAATTTAAGTAAGTAAGTAAATAAATATGTAAGCTGCCCTGAGCCAATTTGAGAAGGGCAGTTTATACGTTTCAGTAACTAAATAAAAATAAGTAAATATGCTCTTTTTGCCATATAAACTTATTTTTATCTGAGATAAAATGCTGTTCTAATTATTAATAAGTACATACACCCTGTGGCCAGATTTATCTGTTCATTTCTAGGATATAAGCTACCTGTTGTTTTATGGGAGTGTGAGTATTGCACTCAGCAAGTCCCATTCTGGATCCTGCAGTATGGGATGGGCACAGTGCCCCTACACACATTGTTTGCAAGCTTAGCAAGTAGGCTTGTAGACCTGGCTAGTAAGTAATTCAGTTATTTTTGCATCCCTGACTACCTGTATCAGTGAATGGACAATGATGTAAGGAAGCATTATGGAGATATGCACAGTATTGTAAAATCTGCAATCAGGCTTTTATTTGATCTAGCAGAGTTATTCTATGCCCTCTCGTCCGGTAATTCGGACAGTGGGAGCGATCTCCCCGACGACCACTAGGAGGCAGCACAACTTTGCTGGGAGCACGTGGGGAGAGCGCTCCCCCGCCCTCCCAGTTCGTTGTCTGCCTCCGACTCAGTAGGACGTGCAGCCGGGTGCGCTGCACCCCCCACGTGGACAAGAACTTTGCCGGTGCCTCCGCACCGATTCCCGGGCGCAGCCTCCCCGCACGGCGGGAGGAGGCTTATCTCTCTGGCCGGCCCACGGGTTCAGGCCAGAGGCTTTTTTCGGAGCGGGGACTCCACGGAGCTACCCCCCCGACGCCGCAATGGCCGAGACGGCTAAGACCCGCCGCGCCGCAGCCGGACGGGCGCCGCAGCCTCCAACTGCCGCTGGGGCACAGAGGCGGAAGTCCAGCAAGCCCAGGCAGGGCCATGCGGCCGCGGCCACGCCGCAAGCTGACCGGGCCAGAGCCGAAATGGCGGCGGAGGGGGAAACCGGAAGCGAGACCTCCCTCCCCGCCCGGCGGCCCCAAGACGCCCGCAGCCCTCAGGCTTCCCTCATCCAGGACATCGAGGGGGAGGTAGCTTCGGCTGCCTCCTCGCAGGTACGAGGGACCGGGGGGGGGGCTGGGCCCGATCCTTTCCAGCAGGCCCAGCTGGAAGCCCTTCGGGCCATGATGGGGGCTCTCTCTCGCATAGAGAGCAACCAGAGGGCTCGCAGTGCGAGACCCTCTCCCCGGGGGCCAAACCCTAAAGAAAAGTTTAAGGGAGCCTCCCGCTCTGCGGGGAAGGGGAAGGGTAAGGGCCCCCCTACCCCCAGGGCTCATGCCTCCCTTTCAGAGCTGTTGGGGTCCTCCTCGGCTGAGGAGGACGATCCCTGCTCTCCCCCTGAAGAAGGGGAGTTCTCTGGGGGATCCTCTCAGGCTGACTCCCCTCCCCCGGCTAAACGGCCACGGGCCCACCCCACTAGGCCCCGCTACCACCCTGTACCCTCCTCAGAGGAGGAGTCAGAGGCTGGCTCATCCAGGGCCTCCCACTCTCTGCTGGAGGACAAGTCCCTCGATTGGGAGCGGATCCTTTCCAGGGGCCATAAGGACCTAGGCAGGGAGCTACCCCTGGACCACGGCCCTAAAATAATTATGAGAGCGGAGAGGGTGTTAAAGGTCACTCCCAGACCTCTCCAGAAAAGGGACTCCGATTCCTCCTCCGATGGGGACGAGGAATCAGACAGGGAATATATTCCCAAATTGGGCCAGGCCTCCAAAGGCGCTTCCCTAGACAAAGCCTTTGAGAAAATTATAAGGGCACAGTGGAAGCACCCCACTAAGTCCTTCAAGTTATCTAGGCCTCAACAGACTCTGTACGCCTTTGCTAAACAGAGCAAGCCCATTTTCGCCCTGCCCCGGGTTGATGCTGCCGCTGCATCCCTCGCCCGACAGTCTGTCTTCCCCTCAGAAGGGGATTTATTACCAAAAGATCAGACTGACAAAGGCCTGGAAACCGGCCTTAGGAAGAGTTACGAGGCCATGTCCAATGCTCTGCGCATGGCTACCACTTCGTCATATGTCTCTCGGGCTGTGATGAAGTGGTTCAAGATGGGGAAAGACCCTAACATTACTAGAGCACAGTCCACGAAGTTAGCCACTAACGTAGCTCTCGCTCAGGCCTTCCTGATAGATTCATCAATGGACATGCTGACCTGGATTGCAAAAGGGATGGCAGCCAATGTTGCAGCCAGACGCAGACTCTGGCTTCGTTCGTGGCGGGCTGATGCACACGCAAAGAACTTGTTAGTTAACAGCAAGTTTAAGGGCGGCAAGCTGTTTGGCACGGTGCTAGACAAAGCACTACAGGAGGCTTCTAACAAGGACAAGAAGCACTCGCTGAACCAGATCCAGACGGGCAGGAATCCCTTTCGCCCCTTTTTTCGCTTCCAACAGGGCCAGAAGCGCTACCAATCTTCCACGCAACCCTCCTGGAACACTGCTAACCGCAATAGATTTCAGAGGGGCAGGGGAGGCAAGTTCACCAGACCATCGCCTCAGCACCAACAGAACCGTCGTGCAGGATCACCGCCTCGTAGGCAGGAATCCTGACTGTATCGCCGCTTCTTCCCCCGTCTCTCCACGGATCGGTGCGCGTCTCCTCGCCTTCGCACCAAGATGGGCCCTGAACACATCAGATGCGTGGGTCATTCAAACAGTTTCCAGAGGATATTCGATAGAGACCAAATACTATCCGCGGGAGACCTTCAGAATATCTCCTCGTTCACGCAACCCCGTCAAACACGGGCATCTGCGGGCGGAGATCACCAGGCTCCACCAACTGGGGGCCATAGAGAGGGTGCCGTGGCACGAGCGCGGCCTGGGGGTCTACTCGATTTTATTCCTCGTGCAGAAAAAATCCGGCTCGTGGAGGGGAGTGCTCGACCTAAAGCGTCTCAACAAGGCGCTACGCAGGCAACGCTTCAAGATGGAGACACTTCACTCCATATCCCTAGCCCTTTCCCAAGGCGACTGGATGGCATCTCTCGACCTGCAGGACGCTTACCTCCATGTTCCCATCCTTCCGGCACACAAGAGGTGGCTCCGGTTTTGCTACGACGGCCAGCACTGGCAGTATCGAGCCCTCCCCTTCGGACTGGCATCATCCCCTCGGACCTTCACCAAGGTTCTCGCCCCCCTCATAGCGGCGCTCCGACTGGAGGGGATAGCGGTTTTTCCATACCTCGACGATCTGCTAGTTACCGCTCCGTCCCTGCAGCTGGCCCACACTCATCTCACTCGCACCAAGGAATACCTCGAGACCCACGGCTTCGTTATCAATATTCCCAAAAGCCATCTTACCCCATCTCAACGTCTCGAACATCTAGGGGTTGTGTTCGACACCTCCCGGAACAGAGTGTTCATCCCTCTCCAGCGACAGGCAAAATTATTGTCCCTCATCAAGACGATTCGCGACCGCCCACGAGTCCCGATCCTCACCCTCGCTTCTCTCCTGGGTTTGATGATCTCACTCATACGTCACCTGCAATGGGCGCGCTTCCACTCTCGCCCCTTGCAGGCGCTTCTGCGGCCCTGGCAATCAGCAATAATCGACAGCAGCCCGAGGTCCATTGCTCTCACTCCGGCCGCTCGCCACTCGCTAGCGTGGTGGGAGCAACCCCACCGGTTTCTCGCCGGCGTCCCTCTCCTAGAACCGGAGAGACTCATACTCACCACCGACGCCAGCCTCCTAGGGTGGGGGGCCCACCTCAGCACACACACGGTCCAGGGGTCATGGTCACACCACGAACTGGCGCACAGCATGAACTGGCTGGAGCTCAGGGCGATCCGTCTAGCACTCCTCCACTTCCTCCCACAGCTTCACAACCATCATGTGCTGGTCTTCACAGACAATACCACTGCACAAGCTTATGTGAACAATCAAGGGGGATCTCGATCCTCGTCGCTCCACAAGGAAGCCACCCTGATGTTCAGATGGGCGGAGGGCAATCTTCTTTCCCTGTCAGCCAGACATATCAGGGGCCAGGACAATGTTCAAGCGGACTGGCTCAGCAGACGAGTGCTAGACCCGGCGGAATGGTCTCTGTCCCCTCAAGCGTTCCATCACGTGATGACCTCCTTCGGAACCCCAGTAGTGGACCTCTTTGCGTCGAGTTCCAATCGCAAGACGCAGAGATTCTTCGCCAGGAGCCCACATCCGCTGGCAGAGGCTCACGACGCTCTCAGCCACCCTTGGCCCCACGGCCTCCTGTACGCCTTTCCTCCCTTTCCTCTCTTAGCGAGAACGATCAGCAGAGCCAAGAGACTGCGGGCCACAGTCATTCTGATAGCCCCGTTCTGGCCACGCAGATCGTGGTTTCCAGACCTTCTCAGCCGATCCAGAGGAACTTACCTCCCTCTACCAGTCACGCCGGATCTCCTCACCCAGGGACCTCTTTGCTACGAACGGCCAGAGTTCCTGAGACTGACAGCCTGGCTATTGAAGCCGACGCTCTCCGAGCCCAAGGGTACTCAGCTCCAGTAGTCCGGACTCTCCTCGCCTCCAGGCGACAATCGACAAGGAGAATTTACCAGTCTACATGGGCGATGTTTGTCCGCTGGTGTCACACGCATCACGTTCCACCTCGTCAGCCTTCCGTTCCTCAAGTCCTCCAATTCCTACAGGACGGCCTCGATAGGGGGCTTCGTCCCAACACACTGGCTAGACAGCTATCGGCCATTGACAGTACCATCTCCTCGTCTTCTGCCAATAAATTCTCCTCTCACCTGCATGTGAAACAGTTCTTGAGGGCGGCCAAGCGTGTAGCCCCTCCGGTTGTACACCGCTTTCCTACCTGGAACCTCAATGTGGTTCTTAAGGCACTAATGGGCCCTCCATTCGAGCCTCTGCACCAAGTATCGCTTTACTTTTTATCCATCAAAATGACCTTCCTTATTGCAATAACATCGGCAAGAAGGGTGTCTGAAATCGGAGCTCTGTCCATCGACCCAGCATTCTGCATTTTCAGAAAGGAATCGGTGCTACTCAGGCTAGACCCAACCTTCCTTCCTAAGGTCTCCTCCCTGTTCCACCTAGCACAGGAGGTGGTCCTCCCGTCCTTCTGCCCTAAGCCTCGCCACTCCTTAGAGAAGCTTTGGCACACTCTAGATGTTAGAAGGGCACTCAAAATTTATCTGGAGCGTACTCTTCCCTTTAGGAAAACTTCCTCCCTGTTAGTGAGCTACCACCCTCACTCCAAGGGTAAAAAAGTCTCGAAATCCGTCATTTCAAAGTGGATTTCTGCTTGTGTAGCAGACGCCTACAGAGCCTTAGACTTGGTCCCTCCAGCTAGAGTTCTAGCTCATTCGACCCGCTCAGCCTCCACTAATTGGGCGTTCCGGGCCAGGGCTCCGACATTAGAAATTTGCAGAGCGGCTACGTGGAGAAGTCTCCACACATTCACGAAGCACTATAAAATAGATCGCTTCGAGTCTGCAGAAGCCGCCTTTGGGAGGCGGGTGCTTCAGGGGGTTTTAGATCCTCAATAAGCGCCCAGTCCCTCCCGTCTAATATATTACTGCTTTGGTACCTCCCACTGTCCGAATTACCGGACGAGAGGGCATAGAAAGAGGAATTGGGTTCCTTACCTTGGGAATTCCTTTTCTATGTCCCTCGAGGGAGGTCATTCGGCCCACCCAGTTTCCTGGGCGCTGAATTAACTCTTGTAATGTTTAGTTGTATGTTACCCCTTCGGGGGTCTCGTTACTAATATATGTTAAGTTTTTCAGATAAGCTTGGTCCTCGGCTTATTACTTCTGGGAGGGCGGGGGAGCGCTCTCCCCACGTGCTCCCAGCAAAGTTGTGCTGCCTCCTAGTGGTCGTCGGGGAGATCGCTCCCACTGTCCGAATGACCTCCCTCGAGGGAATAGAAAAGGAATTCCCAAGGTAAGGAACCCAATTCCTCTTTCTGCTGTCATTCAGGTCACAGGTTTGCAGAGTGTCAGCTAGCCTTCTGTTGGGTGAGAAGGCTCTGAAGGTAGTACTACCCACTATTGTGCTCGAAGGCCACCTTCAGAGCACTACCCACTATCCTGCTAGATACTCTGTTATATTGCCAAGTCCAGGGAAACCCAAGAAACAAAAAATCCAACCTTCCAACAGGAAAGTGCCAATTTCAAGCAGGTGAAGAGTCTCCTAATCTCAGACAGTTTGGAAATTCATTTGTTAACTGCCTTGAGTCGCCTTGTGCAAGAGAGGCGGGATAAAAATTATTTAAATAAATAAACCAGAAACGATTTGTTCCCGATAAACAAGCACTTGCATTTGGAATAAAACTTAACAGAAAAGGTAGGAGGGTTTTTAGGGAATGGAAAAGGCACAAAATTAAGGAGCCATGGGCATCTTTTCAGCCTCTAAGGGCAATTTCACACATTATACTAGCTACAAAAATACCCATACTTGTATGCTTATCTGGCCCTATATCAAACCCAGGGTGACTGATACAGAAAAAAAACACCAGTGCAGTGCAGCTGCCTAGGTTTTGGACCACACAGAGCCAGTGTAACACGTGGAACTGGCTTTGGGGGGAAACTGGGAGAGCAGGAATGTCCCCCACTAGCTCTTTAACCAACAGCCACCCACCCACCATCTCTTCTTCAACACTGCTTCAGGGCAGGAAGAGTCGTTCTGCTCTCTGCAATGCTGAACATCTTATGGGCAGGACTCTGTGTTGCTGCCAACATGTTCATTTTCACAGAATCCAGCCTGAAGCTGAATTTGCATGGGAAGAACCCCCAGCAGTACAGAATCAGGTGCTGCTGGGAGTGGAAGAATCAGCATGCTGCTCTGTTTACTACTACTGCTTATCATGTCGATAGTGCTACTAGGCATACGCAGCACTTTACAGCAACAGATTTTCAGAGGCAGGCCCCTACCCAGTGGGCTTACAGTCTAAGGTGGACACGGGTGAGGGGAACACACACACATTTTTTACAGATGAGTAAGTGAGGCTGAGAGGTTGTGACTTGCCCAAGGCCACCCAGTGAGTTCATGACTAGGGTGGAATTTGAACCCTGGCTTCCCAGGTCCATGTCCAGCACCTTATCCACTGCACCATGCTAGCTCGCTGTGGAAGGCAGCGTTCATCCCTATACATGCCACAACCATCACTGGCAACCAGTGTGTTGCCTCTGTTCTCTCCCAGCTGAAAGGAGAGAAGTTTCTGTCCCTTCCCTCTCCCGTCCCAGCAGTAGCCTCTCCCATGGCTGGGAGGTTGGGGACCCCCAGCTGAAGGAGAGGGGGATATCTCTGCCCCACTCCTCGTGCATTGGTACTCCCAACAGGGATAGCAGCAGCTGCCCCTCCTGTGCAACTGCAGAGTTCCATTCTATGGCTTGAGCTGGAACAAACCTGCCTTGCCAGGTAGGGGAGGGAGAGAGCCTCAGCTCTTTGACTTCAACTGTGTGCTGTGGAAGATAGCTTTCACCCCCAGTTCTTCAAACTTTCTACCCTCTGCTCCCAGCCCTCCTCCTGCCCTCATCCTTTCCTGCCTTAGCCTCCAGCACCCCTTCTCCTAGCCGCCAGCGTGCCCAGCCTATACATGCATCCCTTCCAGCTCCTAGCCCCAGCCTATCCATCCAAGCCCCCAGCACTTCCTTCTCCTAGCCCCCAGTTTGTCCATCCATCCCTCCCAGGTCCTTTCCCCCCCAGTTCCACCACTCTGTCTATCCTTCCATCCCAGCTACCCTTGCTCCTAACCCCCAACATCTTCACCTTGCCCACCTCTCCCAGGACCTAGCCTCCAGAACCTCAGGTCCTTCCTTCACCTACCCCATCACCCCATGGCATGCCCCCACTCCTTCCCTTCCTTCCTCCAACAGCCTCATTTACCCCAGTTCCTTTCTTCCTTTCTCCATTGCACTCAGTGCATACACACAAAAAATCAAATGAAGGTAACCCAAATTATGTAAATGAATTATTTTTTAATATTACTTAATTTGCATAATTTACTGTCTTGCAGAATTTGGGTTAACTTCTTGCAAAATTGGTTTTTTTAAAAATGTGGAATATACGGGGGTGGGGTGGGGGTGGGGGCTGCTTACAAGTGGGAAGCAAATGAACTCCACGAGCCCAGAGAGCCTGTCCCCGTCTACCAGCAGCATCTCTGGTCTCTTTCCAACCCAGTTGGGAAGAATTCTGACTAGCTTCCAGAAAGAGATGTAGGTGTTTGCAACATGTATGGACTCTTGCTGTAAGAGTTCACATGTGTTTTTTATTTATTTATATATAACAGTGGGCTATCGCATCTGTTCTTGGGCCAGTCGGATTTGCCATGGCTGGCTGCCATGGCTGTCCGTTATGCCGGGGGGTGGAGCGCTGGGCACAGCTCAGGGGCAGGGCTGGTTGGCTGCATATTCAGCATGCTCCCTGGCTACAGCGATGTCTGTTTGACATCCGGTCCGGACCATGTCCACCACAGCTTCCTGGCCCGCACTGGGTTGGGCTGCTGCCGCACGGCCATTACTTCTGTTTTTAACCAAAGAGGAAAATGAGCTTAAAAAGGAATCCTAGCAAAACGTAACTTTTTGCAAACAGTCACTGTCCGAGCCAAGATTAGAGCTTCAGAGTTTTTGGCTTGCAATCTCATTCTTTGATAAATAAATCATACTGCTCTTTGAAGGTGGGGAAAAGGGTGAACAAGAACTTATCTTATTTGGACATTCCTCAGTCTCTTTAAAGGGCTGCAAAGAGAGTGAACTTAGAAAAGGAAGCAGGAAGCATAAGATATGAGAAGTTTTTAAAAGCCAATACAGCATGTAAAACAAAAGGGAGCCAAGTTAAGTAACCATTCTGTAATTTTACAAATGGGATTGGATTAAACCAACTAGCCTTTGATGTTCATCATTTGTTTCTTTCCCAGGATGCAGAAAGCAAGAGAGAGCTGGAGGAGATGCAAGCAATCTCAGAAGAATAAGCAAGTTCAGAGCCCAGTCATCTAATTGGTGATGGGCAGTGAACATTCCAATGCAGAGGCTTCACAGTCATGATTACCCTAACTGAACTCCATGAGCAAGCCACAAAGGTTGCCTATATCAAGCCAAACCATGGTTTCAACAGCACTTCCATAGATTTTGGCAAGACTGACAGCAGTGAAGTGTGATTCTGCTCCTCTCCACAACTGCTCCAGACATCTATCCTGATTATGATTCCACTGCTCAACCTCAGCAAAGCAGCAGTCACCAACTTGATTAGATTTCTCCCTACATATGTCTGATTTGCACATTCACCCACCAGACTTCTAGAATAATATTAATTGCACATTCTCCATAAGGAGATAAAATGAATATAATGTTTTAGATGCAAATAGGATCCTCTTTTTAATAAATAGCATTTAAAGGAAAATGTGAAGTCAGAATGGCATCTAGCATTAGCTATTCCCAGATGTCTTTACATTAAGTTATAATCTTATTTAGTTGATAGAGGTGAGAATTCCTAGACTTGTCTACTGCTAAGCTGCTTTTACTTGTTGCCTTTAGGCTCTTCAGCAAATGTTTTTGCTGTTTGTCTAGTCCGGTGGACATGTGGCATTCCATTTTCTTTTTTCGTACTTGATCTGGAAACACACTGGCTATGTGATTTAACTGATAGTATGCAGACCAGATAGTTGCAGAGGATTCAGCAAGGAGAAGGGTAAAACCACTGTGCTTGGTGTCTGCTGTACGGAAGCTGGTGAGGAAGTATCATTTTCCACAAAGCCCATGGTGTCAACGTGGGCAGCGGTGCTACATAATTATTTATTTTAAAAGGATGCCGATACAAGGAGACCAACATTCCAGAGGTTAGAATTCTATTCAGCCCCTCCTCACCTCACCCTGAAACCATTCCTCATATACTTCACTTAGGTACTTAGTAGTTCTAATCATCAGGAAGAAACCAGTCCAGCAATGCTCATCAGAAGAGTTATAGGGACGTTTAAAGTCAAGGGATCAATGCATCTGCCTTCAGAGATGGAAGTCAAAATTTATTTTTAAAGAAACATTACTGCCAGAAGAGAAGGTGGAGTCTTAAAGTGGGATAAAAGTTGGGCTTTATTCACCAAGGATGCTAATTCATTCATCTAAATAGACAAACTTCTCCAAATATCTCCCGTGTTGATCGAAGCCTTACATACCTGATATCAAGAGCTGCAGAGTCGTCGTCAGCTATTTTTGAGGCACTTACTGCAGAAAGAGAGGAATCTGGTGGCAAAACGTATCAGTTCAGCCCATCTTTCCATGTAACAATCTGAGTTCCACTACATATAACATGTTACCGTTATTTGCTCCTGTCAACAAAACTCTGTTTTTACAAAGTATAGCACAATTCATTTTGTTCTACGCACCGCAATTTCCCCCGGGAATCTAACTGGGCACGCTCTTATCTTTAAAGCATTTATTTTCAGTGGCAGTAAAATAATGGATGGGTATTTGAAAATAAATACTAATACATTAGTATAATATGTTTGACTTTATAAAAGCAAAGTTACAAAAACAAATATTTAGTCTGCTTCACATGGTTTCATAGACTATTAAATGGATTACTTTCTTGCCATATACACCACAAAAGGTTGAGAGCGAAAAGGAAATGTTCTGACATGAAAATAAAATTGGAGCGAAGATGTGTAATAAACTCTATTGTGTAGGTCATTTCCTAATTCACCTTTTTACTAACACAATCTTAACCTAGTAAATCAGGCTAACTTGCCTGACAGTGCCAAACAAGTATAGAATTTACTCTTAAAATTAATTTAAGATCATGAAACCAAAAACTTTATTAACGATACACATATATTGAATATACAAAAGGCCAAACTTTTCTTTTGGTTTTCACTCCTGTACAGTTTTCCCTAAAATCTGGGGGAACCCCATGCATGCCCAATCATCTGGCCATAGGTCATCTGGTTTAACAAAAAGTGGAAATTATTAAGTAGCAAGAGATACTTTCAGATGGTCTGTGTGACCTCCTTTACCCCTGTTCTCGCCAAACATCTGACATTTACATCTTTACTTTAGAGCCTATGTGAGCTCCTTTTCACAAATAGGTGCTATGACAGCTTGGAATGTAGGTGAAGTTTCCACAGTTGGGATTCTTTGGAAACTTGGTTACTTGAGTCTCATGATGGGAGTCAAAGGATCTATCTGTGAAGGAAAGATGTAAGCATTTTGGTAGTATTTGTAGATATGGGGAAGGTAATTCAGATAAAATAAGAGGAGTGCATATGTGTTCCTCTAACATTCCATTATTATCTTTTTTAAAGAGGTGCTTAGAGGAGCTAAATGTATGAGGAGATGGGATGTCATATCTGCTGTTCTTTCAAACAGATAATGGATGTATTTAGCAGTTTTCATCCCAGCCAACTATTTGAATGATCCTTAGCGTGATGTGGTTTAAGGACTGGGTGAATTTTCTTTAACGTTTTCTATCTCTCTCCTTCCCCCCCCCCCCCCCTCTTTTTTTTTTTTGGTGAAAGATAGCATGATTTAAGAAAGTAGCTTCTTTTCTTACCGAACATGGTAGCTTTAGATTGGTGTGGTGGACAAGAAAGTTTTAATTTAAAAAAATAAAAATATAACTGTGTTCTCTTGGAGCTTTAATTTAATTTTCTTCAGAGTGAGGTATATGGTAAACCCTGAGGTCAGTGTGGGAAAGAGTGGCCTTTATATGTGTGGAAGGATAGGGGAGGGAAGAGGGAGGACATGCACTTTAGCAGCCTTGGGTAAACACAGTACTTTTTTCTAATCTGCACATGTTTTATTGACTGGCTCTGGATTTCAATGTGAATCAGATAATTGCACTGTAAACATTCCAGGACCACAAGAAACTGAAAAATCAGGCAAGAAAGTATTCCTAGAAAAACATCTCCAATGACATCACAAGCCCTTTCCCACAATTGTTATTGATCAGATGAGAATTATTTTTCTTGCAATTATTATTTTTAAGACAAAAACAATGGTGGTTAAACCCATATTAAATAATAACTGTGAAATTGCCTAATTGCTTTTAACTTCACTGTCTTGTCTGAATTTAAATAAAATACTTCAAGTATACAAGAGAAAATGTTACTTCGTTTAAATGCTTGTAGTATTGATACCTTATTTATAGTAATGATGCTGTAGTTGGACAAAACCACTAATGAGAATATATGTCTGTACAGTCATTGCATGCATCCCTAAATGATGATCTGCTTGCCTTAAATATATTTTAATATTGGATTTACTTAGGGTGACCAGGTCTTGTGAACTTCTGTCAGCCAATCAATTTAAACACAATGCATTAGCCTCCATTTTGAACCATATTCTCCATTCAGCTTTTTCCAGGATTGAGGCAAACTCATCTTTAAGTACACAGTTCCATTTTACTTGCTGTTCATTAGTGATCTAGTTCATAAAGAAAATAGATTAGAAGTCAGCTACTTATTCCCCAAAGGGAAGAACAACTTAGAATTTTCATTTATGAGACCAACAAGTGACATGCACATAGGCGGTAATCCACAAACTATTTACTCCAGAATAGTACCATTGAAGCCCACGGTGGGACTACTCCAGAGTAAGTGGTTTGTAGATGGCAGCCATAGTCCAGCATGCATATATATATAAAATGATCAGACTTATCTCTTCCAACTACAATGGGGGAAATCAAACTTTTATGTGTACTCTTGATTGTAATTTGGAGCAGCCACTCTGATCAAATAGTTCTGATTATTTGATTGTTTCTTGACTTCACTCAAAAGTACAGCAGACTTTTCCAGATGCCTGCATATGTTTCCAATCCCAGGCTTGCTTGAACACAAGGTGCATTGTCAGAATTGCGTTCTCCAGTGGATTGGTTGTGCGATCCTAATTCACACTTCCCCTTTTCCCTAGTTTCCTGAGGAGGAAATCCATTTTGAATCACTTGTAATGTCAGTATTGAGTCTCTGGAGCTTACGGATCTGAAACTTCTTCTGTGCCGTCCCCAACTGTTTGTTCTTAGATGAAGCTTGAGAAGGAGTTTGCACACAGAAGACCATATGTGTATGTTATACTGGGCTGCTCTTTCTCCTTGATCTTTTCCATTTTCTAACAAGATGCCATTCCTTGGCAGTGTCTCCTTAACACTTGAGAAATTAGACTACTGATTAAAAAAAAAAAAACATTGAAAAAGTGTCCAAATAGCTATCTAAAGTGTCTTCCTTGCAGTAAGAAAAAAACAACCAAGAACCATTTTGCTTCACAAATCGGCTTGTGAACAGCTTACAAGTATTTACTGTTAATCTTTCAAAAGTAGCTACTTGAGAGACCTGAGGGTACAAAGACTTTTTTAAAAAAATCAGGGAAAAAAACCTGTTGCTTATTAAAGTGACCACAGTATGACTTCTGGAGAACCAATTTGGTTGATTGAATGTTTTCATATCCGCCACTCATCTTTGGGGTGCATTGTCATTTTTGTTAGCTTTTCTAATGTTGCTAAACTACTTAGCCTTGACTCATTGAAGTCACGAGGAAGTGAGCCTTATGTTAAGACCTGAACTTGGAAGGATTATCTCTGGCGCGGGGAATTTCATAGCTAAATGTTGACATCCACAGGGCTTGGTTTTCAGAAGAGTAGTTTTCACAAGCGGCTTTTTTTGCTATGTTCATCCCACTGATTGTGGTAATGGAAGGGTGCATAGAGATGGTCCTGGGGGTAACTCAGTCCTAATCCATAGAGCGTCGAAGATTAGAACTCGTGTCTTGCAACAGATATTAGAGTGCTATATACACACTTCTCCATGCTAGCTTGCATCTTTCTACACTGGATTTTTACCAGTTTTCAGCTTCTGCTAAAAAAAGACAGGCAATGAATTTGTGCCTCACAGTACAATTCTAACATCTCCCTGAGATTCACTTATATACAAATATTAATCAAACTATAGCAGCTGCATTGTAAAACCAGAGATCCTCATCTACCAAACTAAAACTTTGAACTATGAAGTCAGATTGCTGGAATGCCATGGCCTATTGTTATAGGATATCTCCAGTGACATTTTATCTGCCAGTGGTTCCAGCACACTGCAAGGCGTAGGAGAAAATTTGATTTATGACTTTAAAACTCTATATTGAGTTTTTTGAAATAACTGTTGGAACAAGAGCAGATTTATACTCATGGCTTTATTTGAGTTTTAGGAGGGAAATAACTTACTGGTCCAATTAAATAAAATGTTGCTGACTTAAATGTGGTAATGCCATTCTGAGCTTGGTTCAATAACTACAATGGGTTGGACACTGTTGCTTAAATATGCTTGTCACTATAAATGATGAACAATTTCTTCATTTTCATCACTTACATGCTAATGAAGTCTAGAAGATAAGGTGTTGGACACGGATATCTGAATCCTGGTCTCCCATCTTAGCCATCAACTCACTGGTTGGTCTTGGATAAGTCACTTTCTTCCAGCCTCAGTTCTGTAAAATGGGAATAATAATGACCTAACTCACAGGGTGGTTGTGAGGGGGAACTAGATAAGGATTGTAAAGCGCTTGAACACCGTGCTAGATAAACAATAACAACTAATAATCAGTGATGTACAACAGCATTGGTGTTATGGGGCAGGGAACTTGTACATACCAACAGCACAAAGGTAAAACAGACTGATGGCAACAGTACAGTGAACACATTTAGGGAGTTTTTACATGAGCGCTGTCCCAGGGGGGCAGGGGGAGCTTCACACAAGCTTGAAGTCCACGCAATGCCCACCTCGTCCCTGCATTGGGCACTCTGGATTTTCCTGGAGTGCCCCGTGCGTGGACAGGGTGGGTGGTGGGTGAGTCACGGGAGTGTGCCCCACACACTGAATTTACACAAGCTCTCCCCCCGCATAGATAGTTGGCGTCCATGCATGGGGGTGTCTTGTGTAAAAACACCCTTCAGTTTTCTTAAATCTATTAAGTCATTCAAGCCTGCCTGTTGGAATCTTACTGAAGTACAATGCTGTTCCAGGTCACATTGCACCAATCTGCACCTTCAGGTTTCTATCTTCAAACAATGCCTTTTCTGATACCATGAATTTTAGTTTAGTCTGTGGTCCTGCAAACTGCTCCCTGCTGGCACACCTCCATGACTTCATTGGGGCTTCGCATGCGCACTGTTGATGTGTCTTGTAAGGAGTTTGTGTGGAAAGCTAGAACCTCAGTGGGAGAAATTTGTAACTTTTCAAGTACTTCCAACATTTTTTAAAAATACCAAACTGCTGCACCTTTTTCAAAAAATAACTAGCAGACGGGTAGCAAAAAAACAAACCAACTCTGCACACACGGTTTTCACTTTGACACCTGCAAGAAGCCACCTTGAAGGTTGAAAAATGATTAATGGGTATATTAAAAACTGCATTTGTTGCTCACTGGTGTGAAAGCAGGGATTTTTCATGTATATGACAGTAAATTTAATCTAGCACAGTTTGTGAATTTAAGTGCTTGTCTTACGTCTGTACTGGGTTTGGAGAAAGACTCAAGCCAGATGTTTTCTTCACTGACATTCTCACTAATTAACAACTACTCTGCTATAAAGCATTGTGTAATGGTAAGCAGTAAAACATCAGTTTTATCCTCACTTCAGTATGGGGCATGAATGACTGTTACTACTAATAATTTCTGTAGCGCTACTAGATGTACACACTGCTTTACAGCTGCAGATTTTCAGATACCGGTCCCTGCTCGGTGAGCTTACAATCTAATAGACATGGATGGGGGAGGGGGGACAAGGATTGGGGGAACACACAGGAAAAGTCAGATACACACACACACACACACAGAGATTTTACAGATGGGGAACTGAGGCAGAGGTTGTGACTTATCCAAGGCCACCTAGTGCGTTCATTGGCTAGGGTGAGATTTGAACTCTGCTCTCCTGGGTCCAAGTTCAGCACCGTATCCACTACACCACACTGACTCTCAAAAGTGGTGCAAAGATGGTTCTTTGCACCTTAAATAGAAATGATAAAGTTGGTTATTCACCTGCTATCCCTAGTCAGAGATCTTATGTGAGAGCTTTTGGGAAATCCGCATCTTGTCCTCTGTGTGGTTGTCATCTCTCTCTCCCTCTGTTCAAGCTCGTCTCATCAACTGTCTTTCTGACATCTCTACCTGGATGTCTCAACGTCAACTTAAACTCAACATGGCTAAAACTGAACTCCTTATCTTCCCCCCTCATCCTTCCTCTCCTTCCTCACTGTCAATAACTATTGATGGAGTCACCATCCTGCCTGTCCCCCAAGCCCGTAGCCTAGGCTTCATCTTTGACTCA
>QEPC01015005.1:726318-746287 GCA_003113815.1 Sphenodon punctatus | reverse complement strand
CTTTTAGATTGTAAGCCACAGGTAGGGACCGCAGCTGATTATATGTTCTGTACAGCGCCAGGTTGTTACTGGCGCTTTATAAATGTTTAATAATAATAATAATAATAACACTGCTGGCGCTATATAAATGTTTGTTAATAATAATAATAATAATCTCTTTTATAGAAACATGCAAAATGCAACAAATACAGGATTTAGGAATGTATTTTGAAGTCTAAATTCGGAAATTTAATTTACCATAGCCTTAGACCTGAAGCATCTATGAAGAAGCTATGTGTATCAACCTCTAATCTTGGTGTTTCCAAGGTGATGGTAAAACGTAAGTTCCACACCTTACGTTATTTAGAAAGCTTTGAAATAGCTAAAATGTGTTCTAAGGGAGACTAACCAGCAAAAAAGAGTCCTGTGGCACCTTAAAGACTAACAAGAACATTTCTTTATTTTAAGTTCTTCAGCAATGGATTTTCTTGGGCAGAGTTTGGGGGTGGGGTGGGGAAGAGTAGAGCCAATTTTTAACAAACAGTTGTGTTCATACATATTTAAACGATACGGATGATGGTGGCCAAACTTGAGACTGATAGAAAAGGTTGCAGCCTTCTCACCAGATGAAGTTGGTGAAAAGTGCTCCTGGCCAGTGCTGCAACCTGGCTGTCCAGGTGAAGCGATGGATCTAAGAGCATCCCCAGGCTGCGAACCTGAGTGACCAGAGGAGCCTGGACACCATCAACAGGAGTCCCTATGCCCCACATGTCGCATGGCCAGCCAACCATCATCATCTCTGTCTTCCTTGGATTCAGCTTCAATCAGCTCACCCACGTCCAGTCTCCAATGGCAGCCAGCACCTGGTAAGTACTGAGGCTGCTTTCACACATGGCAAAAACGGGGTATTATAATTGCTTGAGATAATATCAGGTATTATAATTGCTGGAGTTTTGTAATGTGTGAATGCACTATTCCCCTTTTATGCGAGATCTTGGGTCATTATAAGAGCTACCAAATGTGACATTTACAACAACTCGAGATCTTGCAGCATAAAAGGGGGGATAGTGCATTCACACATTACAAAAATTTGCAGAATTATAATACCTGATATTATCTCCAGTTATTATAATAGCCCATTTTGTAAGGTGTGAAAGCAGTCTCAGTTCCTCCCTCCTTATGTTTAAAAAGCACCTGAAAATATATTGATTTTCTAGGTGCTTTTAGGATCCACTGCTGGTTCTCTTAATTGTACTCTGTCCTCCATTTTTCCTTCCCCGTTTTAAAAGTATTTATTACTGTTTTAAATTGACTTGAATTGTTTTAATACTCTTTATTATTATTATTATTATTATTATTTTATTATTAACAAACATTTATATAGCGCCAGCAGTGTACCTGGCACTTTACAAAGTGTACCTGGCACTTTATAGTGTTTTATATTCTGTGAAGTGCTCCAAGTGCCAAGTAAGGCAGGGGGGGTGCTCTATAAATAAAATTATGATGATTTTATTGTTCAACTCTCTCTTAAACAACATGTGCCTGGTTTGTTTACTACAGCTGGGAAGCAAGTCTGGAGCTTGCAGCCTATGCTGCGAGCGAACCAGCATTGTGTTACCTAGAGAAAAGAGTGAGCTGCCAGGTCAGTGAGGACTACTGCAAGTGGGGCAGTGAGCCAGGCTGAACCAGCCTTGTAATGCGGTGCCTCCTAAGGGTGGAGGGTAGGCACCTCCCTCTCAGTGAGCAAGAAAGAAGCTTTTCCAGTGGGCAGCTTAGCCCATAACTGTCAACTCAAGAGTTTCTCGTGTCTTCCTCTGAAGCATTCAATACTGCAAGATAATATTGGACTAGACTCCAAGGTGGGCAATGGAGGCTCAGGAGTCTCTGGCATCTCTGCTGTGGCTCTTGGAAGAAGTGGCTTCCTGGAATTGGACTGTCCATGCAGCCCCTGAGTTCCATCTCCTTCGCATGCACTGTCTAGCGGTCACCTCTCCTGCCTCCTTGCATGCCAGATGTGGCCCCTGCTGACATGTGGAGGAGTCAGGAAAGGTGAGTGCCCAACACTGGTCAGCCTGTGCTGGTGGGCGTGGAGACACGAGAAGTGAGCAGTGTTAGTGGATGTGTGGGAGAGATGAGTGGCAGGTGAGGAGTGAGATGGGCAGGCAGAGGCAACATCCCCAGGGCAAATAGTGACATTCAGTGGCAGCTCTTTGTCATATGACAATCTCAATGCGTGGCTCGTCACTGAGAGTTTTGTCCACCCCTAGACTAGTTGCACTGCTGGTCTGCTAAGAGATGAGAACTGTATTTCTCTTTTGAGATAGGGCAACTGTTTAGGCAGTGAACACAGCATATATTAAGAGAGTTTCATCCACCAGTGTAATTCAGTAAGATATTTAAAATTGGTACTGAGAAATTTGGTGTCCAGGAGTTAAAGTATTAGAGGTGGAACGCAGGGATGTCTGAGCTCTGCATTTATTTACTTGCTCTGCCTGTGGGATTTTAATTCTTTGCACAAATGGGAAGGAATGTGATTTTTTAAAAATGCAAATCATTTTGCCAGATGCAATTAAGAAGCTAAATGTTGGGAGAAATAATATAACTTGAAGAGTTGTATTCCGTATAATTTCCAGCATAGCAACTCTTTAAGAAGACTCTCCAAAGATTCCATGTAAGATTAAGATTTCATATCTCTTTTATAGATAAAGAGACAATTTCTGGGCTTCGCTACTGAGTGTTTTCTTCCTCTTTGTCCTTGTTTGTTTTTCTGATCAAAGAACTCTCATTCTAGAAAACAGCATGCAAAAATATATTCTGTACAGATCTGACACCAAGAACTACTGATATAGTTTTAGTAGAGTTATGAGATTTAGGAAGTCAAATCAACATGGCTGACAATTGTATTTCTGACCACTAGTTCTGCATTGCTGTCCAGTGCCTTCCTTCAGAGGATTTCCAAGCCCTTCACAAGTACTCTAATTACATTATCCTCCAAGTCCCATGTGAAGCTATACGTGTTTTGCCCAGATTACGGTTACAATAATAAACACACGAATGAGGTGATTTGTTCCAGGTGAGGTCTGAACAGCAAGCTGCTGCCAGAACTCAGAATTACTACAGCTTGAGGCCAAGCCTGTGTGGCTTTGCTTTGTCCATTCTACCATGTGTACAAATGCTGATGGGCTTAATAAAGTGAAAAAAAGGTCTGGTAGTGGAATAATTTGCTTAACTGATTTGAAATGCCTCAGTGGTGTGGGTATGTAACAGCTATAGGGGGGGTATGGTGTGCATGTATCCATAAGCACAATAGATTTTTGACTGCAGTCTTCAAACCACTTCCTCCACTTTAGTCCCATTGATTTCAGTGGACATGAACAACCATAAGCAATTGGCTGACATGGGTAAAAACAAAGTGTACCCCTTCCCTTCCTGCTCCCCATTAATCACCTGTTTGCAATAGTACTGTGCCCTACCCTCACTTTATGCTGCAGGCAGGGGCTTGCAATGCAGTGGTGGAGAGAAATCTGAAGGGAGCAGGAGCACAGAGTGGCTCCTGGCCTTCTGACGGTTGTACTGAGAAGTCTATATAACACTCAGAAGTTGTTTAAACCCCTTGTTCCCCTCCCCATCATCTCGGAAAGGGTGTCCATTCTGTCCAGTGGGCATGCAGTTTTGTCAATGGGGCTATTCTAGAGTAAATTGTTTCAGGATTGTAACCTTAGATAGTTCCAACCCTGTGCTTCCAGTGCAGATGGTCTGTCAGATTCTGAGCTGCTTGCATCTTTGCTATACTAAACCACTGCTTGCATTTTAAAGCTTGCTCTGAAGAACTTTCTCTGAGGGATTTTTTGCACTGATGAGCATTTCAGCTAAACAAAGCCCATCTCTCATGTGGAGCAAGGGCACAGATGTTCTCTCTAGTGTATCGCTATGATGTTGGCTAAGAACCGTGCTCATGTCTTCGGCATGTCTAAGCAATGGGAGAGCTTGCCCCAGTGAGAGGTATCAGTGTCTCTTCATAGACCGCTGGCACGGAAGGAGCATTGGAAAGTTATTACCAGATCCACTAATGTATGATTGTTACAGTAATAGCGGGGGTAGGTTGTAGCACTTCTCCATCAGACTACCTTCTGATTTCCCTGTTTTACTGATCCTGCTGCTATCTGATGGTATCTCTAGTTCAAGACCAGGGAGATATATGTGAGCTTAAAGACCAGTCAACTGCCCTTTAATAATAGAAATTTAAGATTAATACAGGTAGTGTTTGCAAACAGTAGTACCCTGTGCGTATCAAGGCTGTCTTAAAGCCTGTCTCCACTCTGGAAAGCGCATATGGAGTAACACTGCCATCTTCTTATGCAACAAACCACTCTGTTTCTTGTGTATTCTTTCAGAGTCACTGACTTGAGTAACAAAACTTCCATTCCTACTACCACACCAGAACTGTGAAAGAGTGAGAGATTGAATCACTTGCACCTGTGCAAATGAGGCCCTCCTGCCCTAAGAGGGAGGATTTGTGGGAGCAGGCCCCCGGAACTGGCCTCCGCAGGCAGGTGGTGGGAGGATCCCCTCCGGCCAGGTAACTAGCCAGCCAATAGGCCAGTACATACACCAGTCAGCACTGGGCTCATATGCCAGGCGCGTGGGGCCCACCCCCTCGGTCCATTCCCTTCACTGCACAGAGGTTTCATGTGGAAAGTACAGGACTTCAGGGTCTAGTGAAAAATAAGGAATTTTCCACTTGCTCTAATTGGCTTGAGCAGAAATTTAATTGTACAATTTCAGTTGTAAATAGAATGTGTTAATTTGTCTTCTGTCTATAGCAACTGTATAGCAGATACCAGCATAGGAACCATGCCCAGCCAGAGCTCCTTAAGAGCAGGAGAAGATATAGCTTCTCAGTCACCTGAGGCGGGGGATGGAGCGGAACTCAGATCAAGGCTATATAGGGCTTGGTTACCAATCCCTTCTCTGGGGAGGGGGGTGACACTGGGGGCCTGCCAGGTCACCCAGATGGGGTGGCCTTAGCCCAGCCCCCACCTGGTACATATGGGCATGGTTTCTCATTGTTTTGGTCACAGGGGTGCCTGGCTGGGCTACCCTTCACAATAATAAAGTTGTGGCCAAGGCCTTAACCCAAGCTGACGTGTCTGGTGTGGTTCCTTTGGGTCATGCTCACGCAACCTAAAGAAGGCAACAGAACTGTGAGAGTTGTACTTTCTGCCATGGCTGTCCCCTCGTGACAGTGTGCCAATGTAACTTAAGGACACATTTTAACCTGCAGAGCTTTTACTTATTGGGGCAAGAGGGGTGGGGGGGAACCAAAAACAGCTTCTTCTCTGAACTCAGGTTGAATTTTTAGTGCAGACAGGAAATAAACATTCTCTTTTGTTGTAAGTGGAGCCCATTTGAAATAGGAACCCCATGCTGAGAGAGTTGCAGCCATTTTAAAAATGTATTTAAAGAACAGAGCTGTCCATGAATCCCATTTGTAGTGTAAGTAGCTGGGATGGGTTTAAAAAATAGCTATTAGTGCCACAGTGATTGCTATTCTTGCAAAGATCAGTGTTTGTGTGTGTGTAAAGGGAGATATTTTTTCACTAGAGCCTGAAGTCTTGTATTTTACACAAAACAATTGAGCAGACAGAGCTCCGTATTAATATTTCTAGAGCTGAGCTTGGAGTTTGCTTTCAACACCCCCTCTGAAAACATAGCTGTAAGTAACAGATAATCCTACTTGTTTGTGTTGGATTTTGTGATTTAAGCACCTCCTTTAGGCTAACCTGAGAACACCAAATCCATTTCTGAGGAACCAAGCAGACATTAGGTAATAACTTTAAGATAAGTACTGGCGTGCAAGAGAGATGAACCAGTAACAAGGGTAACGCCACCTTCCCACCACCCGTTCCTTAGATCATCTTGTTCTTATATAGGATTTAATTGTATAAAGTATGTTTTCCATCAAATCATTTTGGAAATCCATTTGAAAGCAGACCAACTGCATTTTGTATTTCCCAATAGTTAAGAAATTGCATGGAACTCTATTTTGCAGGAGGGAGAATCAGAAAAGCTTGTGCGGACAGATGTGGGAGGAGGAAAAAGAATGTTCTCAAAATCCTTGACAGTTTCCAGACACGTTTACTGAGGCCAAGCCCTCCCCATCACATGTCAGAATCCCAACTCTATTAACAATGTTTTATCTTAAATTAATGTTTAACACTGCTTTTTCATCCTTGATCAGTTAAATCTAGCTCTCTTGAGATACTGCAAATTTAATTCACCAGTAGCTTTTGAATGCCACACCACTAATGGTGTTTACACACAAAAACTTTAACTTATTGGTTAAGTAGTAATCGGTCCTTTCTCTTGTTTGTGAATGGCCTCTGTTACTTGACAAATATTCACTCATCAAGTGGCTACTTCTTTAACTGGATCCCCAACCTAACGGGCAAGCTATCCAGTAGCAATCATTATGTGTAGATGAAATAAACAGCAAGAGATTCCAGCTAACCAATAACCTGGGGAGTATATGGTAGGGAAAGGATACCACACTTTCTTGTGGTATTGTTCCCTTCTAGAGCAATGCATCCTGTGATATCCTTGGAGGATGCAAATCGTGCAATGTGGCTGTGTCTTGTGGCCAAACCTAGTAGAGTAACCACTTGCTTGTTTGTGGAAAACACGTGTGTGTGTGTGTGTGTGGAAGCACTAATACTTGACTGGTTACTACTTGGCCAATGTTTTGTGTTAAAATGCTCGTGTGTGACATCCGCTCCCTCCATGGAGGCATTGAATAGGGTTATTTTTGGGTGAAACCTGATTTTTTCTCAGTGGTGTAACTACAGCTGGGGCATGCAGGCAACTGCCCGGTAGAACCAGTCTGGTCTCCCCTCCCTCCCACCTTCTGTGCTCCAGCCTCCCCCACTGCCCTGCTTTCCCCCTTGTCTTGCATCTCCCCTCCTGCCCTGGCCCCCCTGCCTTTGCTTCCCACTGCTCTTGCTCTTCACCCATGTCTTGACTCCCCTACCCCAGCTCTTCCAGTGCCTTGATTTCTCCCTCCCCACCCCACTTCCCCTACTGGTGCTTCCACACCTCACCTCCCCACTGTCTTTTGCTTCCCCATCTTCTGGCCTCTCCCCTACTCTAGATTCCTCTGTGCCTCACCTTCCTGTTCCCTGGCCTTCCCTCGCCCATTGCCCTGGAAGGCAAGACCTTTATTAAACTCTATTCTGTCACCTAAAGTAAGCTTTTTTTCTTTGGGAGATGACAAAAATCAAAGCACATGTCCTGGCTTCATTCTTCTGTACTCATGGAGACTATACAACTCTAGAATAGGACAGATTCTGTTTTGCAATGGGGATAACAGAAAATAGTACCTCTTTGTAAAATCCATGTTGCTTGCAGCTAATGGTTCCAGGACTAAGAATAGGCATCTCCATATCAGCAAAGTGTCTTGAGTAAATCACTAGATTTCTCTTCTAGCTTCCTTCATGACCAAGACCAAGGCACTGAAACCAAGCACTCATATTTTCAAAGTGCCTAAACCCAGTTTCCAAAAATTACAGGTATTTAGAAGTCTAGTTCAACTGTGAGCATAGGGCTTGACTTTTCTAGAGCTTGTACTAGTTTAACCTTAAACTAGATGTTAAGCCAGTTAAAAAAAACTGATGTGTTCACACACAACACTGGTATGGCAGAGTGGTTTATGGATGGGTAAACCATAATCTAATCAAGACAGCCCTTTTAAACCAGTACTAGAAATCTGACAACCATGCAAGCTAAACTGGTTTCAGCTGCACTAGTTTAGGCTAAGGTTGGTTCTTGCAACTGGCTGGCTTAAAAGGAGTTTAACTGGTGTAAAGGAAAATCTTGTGTGAATGTTTCGCATTCTTGTATGTTAAGGCTTCAGCAGGTATAAAAGGCTAGTGTGGACCAGTTGTCTTACTGAAAGTCACAAAGACTTATGATAAATTTATATTCCCACTGCAACCAGTAACAAAACCCCCATTGACCTCACTGGACACACCCAGGGGTAAAATACCATACCATCATTTCCCAGTTTGGCCTAAATGTAACCCAAGGGTGCAATCCCAACTTCCTTGAGATCAATTACTAAATTCCTATTGACTTAAATGGGATAAGTATGCACTCTTTGTCACTAAAAAAATAATTAAAATCTCTGCCTGAATGTATTTAGTACAAGCTCCTTGTCTTCACCTTCAAGACTTTTCATGGCCTTACTCCCCCTCCTATCTTTCTATACTTGTTTCTTGCCATATTCCCACCCTTGCCTGCTCACAAAGCCCTTGCTGCACCCCCCACCCCCTCAAATGCCTGGAACTGCCTCCCTGGATATATTTGTTCTGCTCCATCCCAACCTTTGAATCCCTCCTGAAAACCTTCCTCTTCTGTCAGGTTTTCCCTAACTCACCACAAGGAGGAAATTGCCTCTTCCCTCCCTCAGAATCCTTCTCTCCCCTGTAACTAAGCACATGCACTTACAATTTCTCAACTTCATGAATGTATCCTTGTTTCTCCAGATGTTCCCCTCTCCCTTTTTTAAAGTTTGTAAGCCCCTGGAGGTAGGGACTGGTCTATAACTAGTGATTGTACAGTGACAGGTACATTGCTTGTGCCATATAAATAATATAAAAGGGACTGAGCCATTGACTTCAGTGGATGGAGGCTTGCAGCCTTAGGCGGCATTTAAGGGTCACATGTATGCTTTCGATGTTATTCTTAATCCAAGCACAAGTTACGCCCCAATGTCCTACTTTCCATAGATGTGACAAAACTTCAGTGATGGGAGACAGCTCTTCTCCGACTTCCCCCATCAAAGCGAGGGAGACAGACACATTCCCCATCCCTGTAAGGGAGACAGAGACAGCCCCCGTTTGGGGTAGAGACCACACAGACACAGAGCACATGGGGGCGGGTGGCAGGCAGACTTAAAGTAGGGACTGTTCACTGTTCCGTGCTCACTCCCTTCACCCTCCCAATAACACAAGCCTGAATGACAAAAGGTATTTTATTCAGAAATGAAAAAGGCATTTAAAAAAAACACACAAGCTAAGACTGCAGTAATTTCTGGTACAAAAACAACAGAGAAGCGTTGCCTAGAATAAATGTGTCCAAAGCTGCGGGGTGGGCGATACAAGGCACGGAGGAGCCGGCTGCAGTGCGATAACAGAGGCGAAGCTCTCCAAGCGCTTGACGTGCCAGGCAGGTGCGGAAGCTGTTGCTGGGCTGGAATTCCACCTTGGCTGTCTCTGAGCTTGTAACCCAGGAGAGGCACACGCCGTTGTTGCGCAAGGCTCCTCCTGCGGTTACAGCCTGCCTACTGCCAGGCGGGGAGGGTCGCTAAAGGAGGCTTTCACCATCTGAATCGTTTCGTTCTTTGCTCACTCCTAAACTATTTACAGTCGCCACCGCATAACCCAGACTGTCCTTGTGGGATGGGGTTACAGGGAGCTGTAGGGGAAGGATCCCACGATCTCAATGCCAAACGGTATTGTCACCTCACCGTGCCCTGTGCTCTGGGTGTTCTCCTGGGGAATCAGTTAGCGTGTCTATCCGGCCGGATTGTTGTTTAGGAGACAGAGAGATACTCTCTAGCTCCCATTCAAACTAAGGCGAGTTACTGAAGCCGACCCTGCAGAAGGGGACGCGCTTGCCCTGTGCAGCGTGCGCTCCTGGCCGGGCTAGCACATATTTTACTCCCCTGTGCCCATTTAACTAGAAGCACTGATTGCTCGCCCCGCAGCGCTGTGCGTACAGATCCACTCCTGAAGGTTTAATCCGGGACAGCGTGCCTGTGCTCGAGGGATCTAGTATCTACCAAAAGGCACAGCCAGCGGAGGGAGGCTGCTTTTCTCACAGCCAGTGGGTCTCTTGCGTTAAGATGAACTCACTGCTCAAACTCCCGTCGCTTAACCCACCCCGGTCTGAAGGCTTCTGCCGCACACACAAAGCGATCCCAGGGCAATTCGCAGCTCGCCCGGTAGCGCACGTTCGTTTTCAGCTCCACACGCTGCCGTTCTCTGCTACTAACAGCAAATGCTATTAAGCGCGCCAGATGCTCTACGGGCTTCAGTGAACTATGGAGAGAAGTGCTTGTGGGGCGCACCGGACAGGCGGGATCGCCGCATGCCAAAGAGCGCATGAGGCCGGCAGGCGGGTGACAGGTGCATGCTCAAGAGCGCACGGGGGAGAAGAGCGCTGCATGCCCAGACGCTCACGGGACAGGTGGGAATCACTGCATGCCTAAGAACGCACGCGAGGACTGGCGGGGATCGCTGTCTCGCCAGGAACGCCCGGCTTTTGCCTCCTTCTAGGGAAGCAGGCAGGGCGCAAAGAGGGACAGGTTATGCAGAGCACCGTAGGCATCAGGCGAGGATCCTGATGACATACGGGTACACAGGTTAAGTGATTTGTCTAGACGTGGAGCGTGTGCGCTGCAGAAGCTGAGCTTAGTGGGCGAGGTTAGGTGCCCAGATGGCAGTGGAATAATAAACTGCCCCCACAGACCCCTTATCCCTCATGTAAAAAGCGGGGGACAATGTCATACACCCCCACACACCCCCCCCCCGAGTTAGGTACAGAGACAGCCCCCTCTAATCTAGTCCCCCATGGTCCCGGGAGTCATGCTGAAGCTATAGGGACCAAAATTAGAGGAGGCTACTATCAGTGCACCCAAACGCTGGACATGCCCCCTCCCCCCCAGTCAGGATGTGCCCTGAGATGTTGGAATAGGTGGTGGTGCTTCTCTCATGCGGCATCCCCGTCCCAGCAGCTCTGGAGGGCGGTGTCTCGTCTTGTCGCCGAGACGGTGAAGGGGAGCGGCTTGAGAGCCAGCCCGTGGATGCAGTCCATGGTGAGGCGCTCGGTCGGGTTGGGCCGGAAGGAGCACTGATGCAGGAGGATGGCGGTGAAGAGGAAGATCTGCAGCTTGGAGAGCTGGTCTCCGATACAGCGCCTCTTGCCCAGGGAGAAGATCATGACGCTGCAGGTGAGATCCCGGTCCAGCTTCTGCTCCGCGTCCAGGAAGCGGCCCGGGTCGAAGAGGTGCGGGTCCTTCCACTTGCACTGGTCGTGGTTGACCGACCACTGGTTGACGAAGACCACGGTGTCCTTGGGGATGCGGAAGCCGTCGAGGAGCACGTCGTCGGTGGTGGCGTGGGGGATGGTGACGGGCACGAAGCTGGTGTAGCGCAGCGTCTCGTAGATGAAGGCTTCAAGGTGGGGCAGGGAAGCACGGTCGTCAGCGATGGGGAGCCGGGCCCTGCCTACCACGCGGTCCAGCTCGGCCTGCAGCTGGCTCTGGAGCTGGGGGTACTTGAGGAGCAGCAGCAGCACCCAGGCCAGCGCGGTGGAGGTGGTGTCCTGCCCGGCGCCGAAGATGTCGGTGAGCGTGCCCGCTACGTAGTCCCGGCTCAGCCCCTCCTTTGCACCTGCGGGCCCGTGCTCGATGTGACCAATGATGGCGTCGCTGATGTCGCGGGTGACCTGCGGGTCGTAGGTGAGCCGGTGCTGGGCCACCTTGGCGCAGACGAAGGCGTGCAGCTCCTGGTTGAGCACCTTGAAGTCACGGAAGACGCTGCGCACGGGGTTGGGGAAGCGCTGGAGCCAGGGCAGCACGTCCACCAGGCTGCCCGCCCCGACGGTCTGCCCGAACTTGTCGTTCCTGCCCAGCAGCGCCTGGAACTCCTTGTCCGCGTGGCTGTAGCGCTTCCCGAAGCAGAGCGCGCAGATCACGTTGGCGTTGGCCACGGTGAAGAGCGGGCTGGGGTCCAGGTAGGCGCTCCCCGCGCTGCGCAGCAGCAGCTCCTCGATCAGCTCCTGTGCCTCGGCCGCCACGTGCTGCTCGAAGAGACGCTTGTTGGGCGCGTTGGCCGTGGAGAAGGCCTTGAGGGTGGCGTGCGCCATGCGCCGGTGCGCCCGCCACTGCTCGCTGTAGCGCCCGAAGGCCATGCTCTTCCCGCCGGACACCAGCCGGAAGGAGGGGAAGTTGGGTCGGCCCGCGAACTGCGCGCTCTGTCGCACCAGCGCCTGCCGGATGGTGGCCTCCCCGTTCAGCACCACGATGGCCTGCCGGCCCAGCCGGATCTGGAAGACGCTGCCGTACTTCTGGGCCAGGCGGCAGAAGGTGAGGTGGGGCAGGCGGCCCAGCTGCAGCACGTTGCCCAGCAGGGGCCAAGCGAAGGGGCCGGGCGGGCGTCTTCCCTCCTGCGCCCGCGGGCTCCTCCGCACCCACAGGCAGAGCTCCAGGCAGAGGAAGAAGGCGCAGGAGAGGAGCAGGGCTGGCTGGACGGCTCGCTGGAGCAGCGGGGCTGCTGGCCCCTCGAGGCGGCTGCTGCTGCTCTCCTCCAGAGTGGCCATGGCAGCGCTGCGCCCCGGGTCCCTTCTCCTAATCCCCCCGCACTCAGCGTCCCGCTCTGTCTCAGCTCCCGGCGTGCCGCATCCCTCCCTGCCTAGGGCTCGGGACCCAAGGAGCGCCTTGCTTTCTGTGCCTGGTCCCGTCCGGTGTGAATGAACCCCCCGCTCCGCTCCGCTCTGCGGGTTTGCAAGGGTGTCTGTCCCGGCTTTATAGCTGCCTTGAAAGGGGCCGAGCCTCTCTCCTCCCATCGTGGTGGTCCCAGAGTCCCCCAAAGCCGCGTTACGTGAGAGAACTGGAACATCAGCTCCATCCCTCAGAGCCGCGCGCCTGCAACTTTCTCAACTCCCCTGCCCTCTGCCAAGACAGCGCCACCCCCTCCCCTCGGGCGGCGGCGGGGGCATGGATGGATGGAGAGCGTTTGCTGCCAGGCAGCCTCTTCAGGAAACTTCAGCGCAGGGAGAGGACGGGAGAGCCGCTTCCTAGGAACTAGGCAGGAGCTGCCCGCAGCTGTGGGATAAAGAGTCCCCTCCTCTGCTCCGAGGATGCTGGTGGCTGCCTGGATGGTGCGTACAGTCTGGGCTGCCCCCGCCAACACGGGTGAAGCAAAAGCTCATCCCAAAGTGGCTTCTCTGCAGCAGATTCCCCGGCTCGAGCTTTGCCTCTGTCTCGTTGCAAAAGCTTAGTGCTCAATTCAGAGGGAGGCAGCGAGATCAATGTGCTGTCGGGACGTCTGGGTTCTGACTAAGCGCCTGACATTCCCCTCTATGAAATGGAGTAAGGTTTATCCTTTCTGCCGATGGCTGAATGTAGGTTTATTGGGGATCCGAGCAAAGTGCTGTCCATCCTGAAGTTAAGAGCAGTGTCACATAGTGGTGTGCTTGGCATGGCCACACTTCTATTTGAGCATTGCCATTTGCACGGCTCATATTAGCAGAGTGAGGAGGAGGAGGAGGGTGTGTACAGTCTGGGCTCAAGCTGTACTCCCAAAGTAGCTGCTTTTCAGCCTGGTCCCTCAAACCAGGGAGTTAGAAGCTTTGTCAGCTTTGTCTTGTGGTAGGCTGGCAGCTTGTGCCAGCGTGTATGCCCCCAGACTGGAAACCCATCCATGTTTAAAGGAGAATGTACTGTCTGGGTTATCCCTGCACCTCTGTTTCCCCATCACTGAAACAAGATTAATGATGCTTACCCATCTTTGCAGGACTGCTTTGCTACCTAGAGACTTAGGGTGTAATCACACATACAGCAATTATCTGGATTTTTTAAAACTGGTTCTCAATAGTTCGCTGTTAACAAGTCCTGTTGCATTCACATGCATGCCATACCGATTTTAAGTACAGCGAAATAATGCATTCAGACCTTCTTTGTAGTCCGTGCTTAGCCAGCTGCTCAGTACGTGTCCTGTCTCTTATACACATCTAGATGTGTATAAGAGACAGGCCGGAAGGTTGCTACTTTGTAGCAAAGTACAACTTTGCTACAACATTTGCTACAACCTTTGCAAACTTTGCAACAACCTTTGCTACAACCTTTGTAGCAAAGGTTGCTACTTTGTAGAATCAGGGAATAAAAACGGAGAGCCTGAGGCTGCTGGAAAAAGCCACTCGCATAGTGAGGCGCGCTGCTCTCTCCCTGGTTTCTTTCCGGTATCCCGCTGCTGCTACTGCTGCAGCACTACGGTAGAGTTTAGGAGAGAAGATTGAAAGTCCCTTGGAGGGAAGAACTTTTTTGGGGAGAAGCATGGAGGGGAAACATGGAGGGGAAGAACTTTTTTTGGGAGAAGCTGGCTGCAGCCTGCACCCAGCGAGGCAACTACAGGGCTCCAGCTGGTCTCACTGCTTCCGGTAGGGGCAGGAGTAAAACAGCGCACTTGGAAGCACGGTTACATTCACATCAGAAAAGATTACACACTAGTTAAAACCAGTACGATGTTGCTTTCACACTGCTAAGTGCGGATTTATTGAAAACGGACAACAAAAAGGTAGGTTTGAGTAGCTTTTCAACACGCATTGCTTTAGTGCGATATTGACTACATTTAATCGAATTTAGGTGTTCAGACAGGCATGAAACATTCGTTTTTTTAAAAAAATCGCACAAATCAGAACGTCTGAATCCCCCCTATATGCATTAAGCATTGCTGGCTCTTAATACTGGGTCTGAAAGCATTAGTCAGTTAATCAATTAGTGCATTCATTGAGTAGAGCTATAAAATGGAGTGTAAAAAATTAAAATTTAAAAAAGTGTATAAACTATTTTATTTTTTTTAAAAGTACTATTTTTTTAAATTATAATTTTTAAAAGCTGAAAAATAACAGCAGCAACCAAAAAAGAATAACAGTGTTGTAAAAGTGTGTTGAGGTTCTGTAATATTCTGGTACTTAATTGATTAATCAGTTTAAAGCAACACAGTTAATTGCCTATCGGTTTTAGACTACGGTCCACAAATCACTAGTCTCATTGAAGCCCAGTAACACGTACCCTGATCCTGGAAACACCGCACATTTAAATGGGAGTGTACTGTTTGGGTTATCAATCACCCATGCCTCAGTTTCCTCATTGTTAAAACAGGGTTAATGATGCTTACCCATCTTTGCAGAATACTTTGCTAGGTAGGGATGAAAAGCTCACTATAAGCAATAGCATTGCTGGCTCTCATTAGGGCTGAACGCTTTAAGCGGATAATCAGTTAATGCATCCATTGATTGCAGATTGAATAAAAGTAAATGAAAAAATAAAAGTCTGATTTTTAAAACAATATCTTAAATAAATTAAAATATTGTTTTTAAAATTAAAACATACAAATACAATTTCAAAAAGCTGAAAAATAACATAGCAATCAAAAAAGTCAATGAATAGCATTGTAAATGTATATTGAGCTTCTCTAGTATTCTAGTACTTAACTGAACAACTAGTTGATTTGGTTTAGCAATAAAGTTCACCAGCTTACAGGAACTTTGTCCTCCTCTGCCACCACTCTCACCTCCCATCCCAGAGTGTCTTGCTTCTTAAATCCTCTTAGCCTCTTTCCAGTCCCTCTCTGAACACACATGGGGACCAATCCAAGGTGCATGCTTGGTGCATGCATGCACACTGAGTGCATGCCATGTGTGCATCAAGTGCTAATAATAATAAAATAACAGTTTTAGGCCATGATCCACAAACTATTTATTCTGGAGTGGGCTTCAATGGGACTACTCTGGAGTAAGTGATTTGTGGCCTGCAGGCTTAGCCGGCTAGTAGCCAACGAAATATTACTTAATAATAAGTGTCGAGTTACAGGTACACTTGTGCCCTCACAAATCTGCTTATACATAGTGGCTCCCTAGCCAATAGTGTGCGAGGTGTGAGATGTTGATGCTGTGTGGAGTGTCTGAGAATGTGCGAGACAGAGATGACCCATCGGAGTTGTTGGCACAGTACAATGCACAGAGGCCATTTGTAAGTTATGTTGTAGCTGAGAGAGGTAGAGTTCATGCTGTGTATAATCTAATTAGATTTAAAGCCTTCTGTATTTCACTGTATAACAGCACATCTGATTTCACTGTCCCTCACTGAGATGGTAATACGATTTAGCCTGTGTGTGAGCCTTCACAGTTGTAAAGTTAGTAGTTCTCAAATTTTTAAAACTGTACCCCACTCATCTCATATCTGTGGTAGTCGAAGCCCCTCCCCCACCATTCACATGCAGACATACACCTTGCTCCTTCTCTCCCTCCTTGCCCTCCTATTGCCTCCTCTCTCCTCCCTGTTTTTTGACCCTCTCCCCTGCTATCCCATCATGTTGGAAATTCCTCCTAGTTCAGTCAGAAGCCCTTTTTAAATGGACCCGGGAGGTGCTGTGGTGTGGGGGGAATGGGTGGAGGTGGCGGTGGCGGCGGGTGTGCGGCCCGTCCCACAGACACCCCCCAGCTCCACCCATGGAGACACCTCTGTTTTCCCCAATGGCTCTGTGCTTGGGTGATGGGTGGAGCACGGGAACGTGCACCCCCCCATCCCCACCAGCGGTCACACAGATGTCCCCCCCCTCACCTACCCAGGTGGGCAAGAGGGGTTGGGGTGTCTCATGTGAAAAGGGCCAGAGTGGTGCTAGGTTTTTGCCAGTTATGCTCCTTCTTGCCACCCCTATGCCTTCTAACATGCCCCCCCCCCCCCCAATGTTCTTCTAACAGCATGAGAGGGAAGGTAGGAAGAAGTAGAATTTAAATTGCAGCCTTTGCTATAAGATTCTTCTTCACAATAATCTAGAGCGACTGTAGTTGTTATGATGGTCCAAAATGTGAGATGGAAGCAGTAGTTGAGATGACATCGTGTACTGGACCAACTTCTGTTGGTGAGAGTATGCAAGCTTTTAGGCCACACAGGACACTTCTTCAGGCATTTAAGAAATCAGAACTATAGACTGAACAAATGTAGGACAGGTATATATTTGAAAGCAATAACTTGAGAAGGTGATGTAAGGGGAAAAAAGTCATAGCATTGTAAGCATTTAAATCAAATGGTAATCAAATATATATACAAGCTAATTTCGCAATAGACGTGTTGGGTACTCCATTTCTCCAGCCTCTCTCATAGGGATATTTCCCTTTATACCCATGAGAGTGTTTGTTTTTTAAGAATAGGACTTGATCGGACATGAGCTCACCTGTAGATGTTATCAATAAGCCCATTGGAAACTAGCAAATATCCAAGAATATGCAGCACCACATTACATTTGATGTGGGCCCAGAACAATTAAAGTTTTAAGGATCCTTCTGCATAGTCAGTCTATTTGCAACAGTTTCAGTCCCAGTCTTTCCCTGGCTGGGGTTGGAGCTGGTGGTGGTGTGGGTAGGAAGGGGGGCCGTGGCAGTGCCAGCTCCAACCCGAGCCGGGAAAAGACTCAGGCTAGGTCTGTTAATGTTGTTGTTTTTTGGGTGGGGAGGGGTGGCAAGCTACAGCTCCTAAAGCTCCCGTGTTAATATGATCTTAAGTCTATGTCTCTTGGGGACTTGCTGTATTCTTGGGCTTTGTGGGAGCTGCTATGCTGAAGGAGGATGAAGGTTTCTGAATGTTTAGAGACAGATCTCCATTTGTTTGTCCCTCTGACTCCTTTTACTGCCAATTCCAGATCCCTTTCTCTGTCTACCAGTGAATACTGAGAAGTGGTCCAGGGAATTCCAAATGGTCTTGAGGGCAGCAGTGGGGAGGGAAGAGTGCAGCAAAACCAGTGGCCAGCTGTTGTTTGATGGGTTGTTGTAGTACTCATGGGGTGTTTTCAAATGTGACAGCGCCATGCGCCTCCAGTGCACCACACTTTGATCCTGCCCAGGGTGAGGGCCCTTACCCCGGGCAGGATCTGGCCCGGTCACCGAACAGACGTGCCGGCAGCCCGGGGCGGGGTGATGCGTGGACATGGTCCCCATGGCCCCGCCCCCCACACTGCTGAGTGCTGCCTGGCCACCTCCCTGATGGGTGGGCTGGTGGCCATGAGGCTGCCACACCCACCCAGAAAAGCTCCAGCGCTGGACCGGAGTTAGGTAAAGCAGGCAACGACATGCGACAGCCTGCTCTACCCTGGTCTGGGAATGGCTTCCCTGGGCTGTGGCAGCATTTAGCCCACGCTGTGACTTGGCAGGGAGCCACGGTCACAGTGTGTGCTAAATCCTGCCATGGTCCGGGGAGAGCCCTGATCCCGCCGGCGGTAACATCTGGTGGGCAGGATCAAAGGTGATGGCACCGCCGGTGGCCACACGGGTTAAAGAGCGGCCACCTGTGCTGTAGTCACATTTGAAAACACCCATGGTAGGGCCATGGAAAGCTGAATTGGTAAGGGCTGTCTTGTGTTGTTGAATCCTCCTAACCCAGTACCATGGGCATGAGAGCTCAGGACCAGATTGCTGGGCAAGAAAAGAAGGGAAATGTTCTCTAGATGACACTTCTGATATAGCATTTTTCATCTACAGCTCTCCAACCACATTACAATGGTTTAATGTTTCTGAAGTTCTATGTTTAATGACTTTATTTAAAATGTTTTAAGAACATAAAAAACATAAGAAGTGCCATTCTGGGTCAGAGCAAGTGTCCATCCAGCCCAGCATCCTGTCTCTGACAGTGACCACTTATGGCAGCTTTAGAGAAGTACACAGCAGGTCATAGGGTGTTTTTAGACAAGTGCCTCCCCACCCAAAACCCACCAATCACCCACCCATCATGCATATTGCAGGACTGCATAGGGCACCAATGCAGCCCTACAAAATGCGTGATGGGTGCATAATGGGTGAGGAGGTGTTTTTCTAAAAACGCTCCCAGCTCTTAATAGTTGGAGGTGGGACTACTCAACCAACTTGACAAATAGCCATTTGTGAACCTATCCTCTAAGAATTTATCCAATGCTGTATAAAATCCAGTTACACTATTTGTCTCACAACATCCACAACAGGTTTCACTAGTTAATTGTATATTGAGTGAAAAAAAGTACTTCCTTTTGTTTTAAATCTGCTACAGGAATGTTAATTTTATAGTGTCTTTCAAAGGTTCTGAGTACCGATAGCTGCCAGCTGGGAGTGTGGGTGCCCAATCCTTCTAACAGGGTGTGAAATTTGCAAGTGCCTGGGAGCTATTGGCACCCAGACAACTGAAGCTGGCGACTGGTTCAAGAGTGTAGCGGGGCAAGAACGGTTTACTAATTGTTATTATTATTATTATTACTATTATTAGGAAGCATTTATATAGCGCCAGCAATGTACCTGGGGCCTTACAAAGTAATGGAATAGACATGGTCCCTGCCCTATGGCTTACAATCTGAGAGACGAAGGAAGGGGGAACAGAGGAAGAGACAAGGGGTGTAACATTCATGAAGATGCGAGGTCTCAGGTGCGCGTGCCTGGCTTGCAGCGTAGCCAAGGGATGACATTTCCTTCACCTGACTCTGAATCCCTGCAAGGGTCGTGTTGACCTTATCCAAACTACTAAGCAGAATTTCCACCAGTTTGCTTACAAGAATGCAGTGTTTGTCAATTAACTAGGTAGTATTAGTTGACTTGAAATTCCCGTTACTGCTGGAAGCTGAGGTTGACTGGTCAGATCTAAAGGCTCTATCTGAGCAGAAATCATTTATTATTATTATTAGCATTTATATAACACCGGCGATGTACCTGGCACTTTACAAAAAACAAGATAGACACGGTCCCTGCCCAAGAGCTTACAATCAATCGCTGGCATATTTCTTTCTAGCAAGGGGCTCTCTTCCTCCCCTAAACATGCAAAGGGATTATTGCCAACCAGGCTCCCCATACCCTCTTTAAGGGGACTATTCTTAATACCCATATCAGATAGTTTGAGCTGCTTACGGTTAGGAGGATTAGCCTCTGGGGGGGAAAGATAGAAATGCCTCCCTCTTTTCTTTGTTTTGGCACCTTGCATTCTTACCCAGGGCAAGGAGCACAAAATAACTTGGAATTTTTTTTAAAAAAGAGAGACCACTGGTAAATATTATCAAGATTGATGGGACTAAGAGCAAACCCGAGACACACCCTCTATGCAGCTGCTGCTCCTCTTGGAGGTAGTGACATTGTTCCCGACTCCACCCCCAGAGGGGGCCACGTTGCTGTGCCCCAAGAGAGACGGGGGGGGGGGGGG
>QEPC01015005.1:678551-705077 GCA_003113815.1 Sphenodon punctatus | reverse complement strand
CATCCCGCCATGCGTGTCCCGGGTCCTCCACCCGGCCTCCCCTCCCCCCTCCCCCTGCCTGTGTGCCTCACCTGGGTCCTCCGGCTGCTGCCTGGGCTGCTCTACGCTGGCCTCCTCGCCCACCTGCCTCTGGTGCCGGGGTGTTCCGTGCCCTGTGGGGCATGGGGGTGGTTGGTGGAGGGCTTCCAGGGTGCCCAGGCGGCCCCGGCCCCAGTCCCATGTTGCAGGCTGGCAGGCCTGGGTGGGGCCTACCCCCTGGACAGGCTATCCCCAACCCCCCTCCCCCCTCGCCCTGGGTCCGTCCCACCGTCCCATCTGCCTGCTTACCCTCGATGTCCGTCTCCGATCCCTACGAGGCTGGCCCCTCCATGTTGTTGTGCTCCCCCTGCGACCACTGGCTGAGGGTGATGAGGGTGCTGGCCTCGGAGTCCAGCTGTCCGGCCAAGATGTGGGGGCTCTCTGGGTTCCTGTCCGGGGGGGGCCTGCTGGTCTCCGAGGTCCCAGGCCGTTCCTCCAGGGGGTCTGGGGCCCTGAGGCGGGTGCCTTGTGGGGCGGCGAGGGGAGGGGGTACCTTGGCCCGTTCCCTCCCCTGGACCACAGCGCTCCCCACGAGCTGTGGGGTGACTATTGATCCCTTCATGTGGAGAATGCAGTCCATGGCATCATAGAAGGGGGCAGTCCGGAGTCCGTGTTTGGACTGCTGGTTGTTGTCCCGTATGGCCTTGTACCCCCACTTTAGCTCTTTGGCCTTGGAGCGGCACTGGGCGACGGTCCAGTGATGCCCTGCTGCCTCCATTTCCTGCACTATCTCTCGGAACACGTGCTCATTTCTCCGATTGAGCGCTAGCTCCAGCTGATGCTCCAGGGTCCCCCAGATGTGGATAAAGTCCTGGGTCTTCCGGAGCCCCCACTGTCCCCTCTGTGGTACGGCCTTCTCCCCCTTCTCCCCTCCGGTTCCTCCTCCTCCACCTCCTGCTCCTTAATAAGCCCTCAGAGTTCGATAACAGTTGACTCACCAAGCTAAACGGTTCTATTGTTCCCCTTTTTCGTCGCTGGTAGGAACCTATTAGTCATACCAAAAGGTGGTGGTATTAATCCAAGAAGTCTGCAGAGTATCAGATATTATACTATTCTGAGTATAAATAATAAAGTGCACCAACCTGGTAGGGATGTATCAAAAAGCCTGACTCTACTGGTGGGGTTCTAACAGGAGCATCCCGTTCTCCCTTTGTGAGAGTTAAAGCTTACTGCTGCCGTATAGTGTACTCTGCGTCTGAGCCTATTGGTAGGAAGAGCGTTTGGTGTTAAATCACGTTGGTTAATTGAAGCCTCAATTAGTAACTATCTAATTAGTAACTAGTAACTATTAGTAACTCTGAGGGCTTATTAAACAGACTGTTTCTAATAAATAACTGGCCCATGAGAGGGATAGATTTGTATACATTGGAAACTGCATGGATAAATATGATGACAAAGAGGAGGCATAAAATATTATTATATGCAAAATGCCCTCTTCTTGAAAACTAATACTGAACACTTATCACAGACTTTTAAGTGATAAATTGGCATTAGTTAAATAAAGTTACCATAATACCTATGCAATATTATGGATAGATTCATAAATACTATGTTGTGGGAGACAATATATCTATTGTATATGAAGCTGCCAATATAGTTCTCTGTTACTATACTTTGTTTTAAATCCTATAATTACTTTTCATTGGTTACTGCAGTAGCCCATATAACTGGAGAAAAATATATATCACAAGGGATCGAATGTGAAACTCATCATAAGAGACTATATTTGAATTTATTCACCTGTTGAAGAAGCCACTTATGTGAGCAAAACGTCTGTATTTTTATTATTATTATTATTAACAAACATTTATATAGCGCCAGCAGTGTACCTGGCACTTTACAAAGTAATAAAATAGACACGGTCCCTACCCCAAGGGCTTACAATCTGAGAGGCAGGAGCTGGGGGAGAGACATAGGAAGGGGAACAGAGGGAGAGACAAGGGGTCTAACATTCATGAAGATGCGAGATCTCAAGTGCACGCACTTGGCTTGGTTACGATGAGAATGACATCAGGCAGATCCATGTGGCAAGGATAGGGGTAAACAGACTGTAGGTATAGGAAATAGTGGCTCAGCAGGATAAAGAGTCAGAGCAGAGCGAAAGAGGTGAGTTTTAAGGAGAGATTTGAAGGTATGAAGGGAGGGGGCAAGGCGGATGTGGACAGGGAGGGAGTTCCAGGCATGGGGGGCAGCAAGTGAGAAGGGACGAAGGCGCTTAGGGGAGCAGGGAAGGCGTGGAAGGGTGAGAGAAGGGACAGAGGAGGAGCGAAGTGCACGGGCTGGAGTATGGAGGGCGATAAGTGCAGAGAGGTAGGGGGGAGCAAGGTTGTGAAGAGCTTTATAGGTGAAGACTAGGAGCTTGTGCAGGATTCGTTCAGGAAGGGGAAGCCAGTGAAGCGAAGAGAGGAGGGGCTGCACATGGTCGAAGCGACTGGCGAGGTAGATGACCCTGGCAGCAGAGTTTTGGACAGAGATGAGGGGAGAAAGGTGAGACCGGGGAAGGCCAGTGAGAAGGAGGTTACAGTAATCGAGGCGAGAGATGACCAGAGCATGAACAAGAGTTTTGGCAGACGAGACAGAGAGAAAAGGGCGAATCTTAGCAATGTTATGGAGGGAGAAGCGACAGGATTTAGCAACAGAGTCAATGTAGGGTTTAAAAGAAAGGGGTGAGTCAAAGATGAAGCCTAGGCTACGGGCTTGGGGGACAGGCAGGATGGTGACTCCATCAATAGTTATTGACAGTGAGGAAGGAGAGGAAGGATGAGGGGGGAAGATAAGGAGTTCAGTTTTAGCCATGTTGAGTTTGAGTTGACGTTGAGACATCCAGGTAGAGATGTCAGAGAGACAGTTGATGAGACGAGCTTGAACAGAGGGAGAGAGAGAGGGAGTAGAGAGATAGAGTTGAGTGTCATCAGCATAGAGGTGGTATTGGAAGCCATGGGAGGCAATGAGTTTGCCTAAGGATGAGGTATAGATCGAGAAGAGGAGAGGGCCAAGAACAGAGCCTTGAGGAACACCAACTGAGAGGGGGAAGGAGGAGGAGGTGGAGTTGGAGAGAGACACATTAAAGGAGCGGTCAGAGAGGTAGGAGGAGAACCAGTTATGGACAGAGCCACAAAAGCCAAGGGAGTGAAGGGAATCCAGCAAGAGTGAGTGGTCAACAGTATCGAAGGCAGCAGAGAGCTCAAGGAGGACAAGAATGGAATAGAGACGTTTAGATTTAGCCACCAGAAGATTGTTGGTGATCTTAGGATGAGCAGTTTCAGTAGAATGAAGGGGGCAAATGAAGGACAAATTTTGATCATTTGTCTCTGTTATTACTATTTCTATTTTTGTATTTCTGGCTTGTCTGCTACCACCATTACTTTGAACACTTGTTGTAATATTGTGTTCTTTTGCATTTATGTATCTCTTTAATAGCACCCATCTGGGACTTTAAAGGCTAGTTCTATTATATTTTGTCCATAATAGATTCTTAATTCAACATATATGTTTCCTATTGATTTATTATTAATAATGGATTCTTGAACCAAGGTCCTATGCCTCCTACCCCAGAGCAGTTGTTTCTTCATTGCACATTATCATGGCATTGCTTTAAGATTAAGGCTGTCAGCACTTTTCTTACAAATCTAGTTTATATATTTTAAATTCATTAGACACAAGGCTTGCATGGGCTGAAAGTTAGTGTCCCAAGTGGCAGCTCTGTGTAAGCATTTTTTTAAACAAGTGTTGTCTACTTGACTATGCTTATGTGAATGCAAAACAATAGCTACTTAGATTGACACACTTTTGTTTTCCTGTAACTTGAAACCAACTTTGTTTTCTAGCACATGACATTGCTGTAACATTTGAAAGATTCTTGGTGTATGTGTGTGGTGACTCTTTCTGAGAAGTTTTTCAATGGTCTTATTTCTGTTAACAGGCTGTGACTTTGTAATGAATAATGCGTAAATAAATCTGGATAGGCCAGGTCAGGACAATACAGTAAAACAGAATGTCCCCTTGGTTTCTTCCCTTCAGAGAAATACTCCCCTGAAACTAGGCATAAATATATGTGTTGAAAATATGCATGATTTTTATTAGACAGGCCATTGCACTAATATCTTTACATCTCTGTGGGTGCAGCCAGATGAGCTGCTGAGAGCCCGATCCCCATGCAACCCTATGGTCAGGGCCCCGAGGGAAACGCGGGTCTGCGAATCGCAGATTTCCCGTGGAATTCCCCTCCCCCCGCGGAATCTCCTGCCCCGCTTACCCCAGCGCAGAATTTCCAGCCTGCGCTGCGGGGACGCGGGGCAGGAGATTCCATGAGGGGAGGGGAATGAAAAAACCCTCGGGGCTTCCCCTCCCCAGCCTCCCGTTGCCAGGGCCCTTAGACAATTAATAAACTTACCAGGGATGGCTGCAGCAGCAGCTGCTCCGTCCCGCGTGCTCTTTTCCTGCTCGTACTTCCTGGCCCCTCCCCATGGTAAGGTAAATCGCGCTGAGGCGCAGAATTGGCCCCTGACTCCCGCGGAATTTTAAAAAAAATTCCGCGGAAGAATCGGGGCCCTGCCTATGGTAGGCAAGCACTACCACCACACTGCGGGGCCAGTGCGTGGAGCTGAGTGGATGGCCCCCTCCCCTGTGGGGCGGGTGGTCCATCCTCCCAACGTGTGGGGCAGGCCAAGGTGCTGGTCACATAAGTGAGTGCCCAGCCCTGTCCCTCCTCCAGCCTGACCAAAATCCTGCCCCCAGCCATGACGTGGCAGTGTGTGACGGGCGACAGTGCCTGCCACTCAGAGCCCCGCTGTGGAACTTGCCGCAGGGCAGAAGGTGCTGGTACATGGTACACAGGCTGCCATGCCTTGGGTAGCTTTACTCCATGTGTGGTAAGGCTGCTACACAATACGTCCATCCTCGGTCTTTTCCCAAGGACGCAGCACGTAGCAGACAGCTGCTTGCCCCACCATGTGGCGGGGGGAACATCTGGCGGCAGCCAGTCATGCGATACACTGCATTTTGTGGTTCGGCTGCCCAGACTGGGTTAAGGCTGCCCAAGGCATGGTACCCTCCCTAGGGCACTTTTACTTGATTGACAAGTTAAGCCTTAACCACCCTTTTATCAGATAATGAATCGATGGCTCTAACCCTGGGTGTTTTCAGATGAGATGTACCCTGCATGGCCACCCAGGACCCATGGAGTCTACTGCCTGTCTGAAGGTGGAGTAGCTGGATGTGCGCTTTCATGAGCCATGGAGCACCCACTCATGGCCACTCCTAGAGCACTGCCAGGAAATCCGGAGTGCTCCGTGTGGGGCAAGCCAAATAAATCCGTGGCAATGGGTGGCCATGGAGCAGGAGGTGGAGTAACATGAAAAATGTTGAAACAACATGAAGTATTTTTAGGAATTTCTGGCCCAGCTGCAAACACAGCGCTTGAAATCTTTCAAGGTGACCTCTTCTCATCTGTGTTTCCAGTCCAGATTTACAGACATGAGAAGTTCAGGTAACATAAACAGGCTTCTGAGGGTGTTAACAAATGAGACAATAGCCCGTTGGAGTATGGGTCTAGTCCCTGAAGCCCCCACACAGCTCCCTCTTGCAGGTTTAATGTATAGAGCCTAATAAACGGGCAGCACTTGTGTGTATTTCACGTGCATGTGGGCAGCATGTTTGACTGGGGGGTTTATGCAAACTGGGAGAGATTTCCAACCCCACAGCAGGCGAGACCCCAATAAAACTGTGTTGCTACCTGCCAATGAGCCATGTACTGTGCCATGAGCCATGGATGTGAGAAACAGGACTGAGAACATGCAAAGACATTGCTTGGACTGATTACTTTCAGTATGGATTTTTACTTTCTCTTTCAGTTTTCACTATAGGCACTCAATAAAACATGCAGTTTGCTCAATAAACTCAAAAGGTTACTTCCAGCTGCCAAATGCTGGCAGGTGTAAACTTGGGTATGAACCTCTAACGGCAGGTGGGGATAGCAGGCTCTGGACCGCTTCCCAGAATCATAATATCCTGAAGAAAAACAGCTGGTGTGGCTGCTTCTTCCCATAGTTCTCCATGGCTCAGGGGCAGGATACTGGGAAGGGCGGTGTTTGCTGGGTGGAGCGCAGCGGGGAAGAACATGTGCCTATGTGTTAAGTTTGTCCTGCTAAACCTATGAGTCCACACTCATCCATACTTAAATAAAATAATAAATAAATCAGTCTTTTAATAGAAAAACATCTTTAAAAAAAAACTATTGTGCATGTGCAAAATGGCCACTGGGCTGTTTTGCACATATGCTCCATTTTGGAAAAGGGCAGCCATTCTGCACATGTGCAAAATGCAGACTGGCTGCCATTTTCCAAAATGGCAGCAATGGTACCACTGCCATTTTGGAAAGGGGTGGATATGCGCAGAATTGTCTGGCAGCCATTTGCACATGTACAGTTATTTTAATTTTTAAAATAGATTTTAAACTGAATTGCAATGAGCATATTGCCCATTGTTGCGGGTTCAGTATGGATTAATCTGTAACTGCCTGTTTCAAGCAGTTATGGATTAATCTGAATTCCTGCCCCTATAATTAGAGAGCAATAAACAGAAGCCTTTATTATGCAGCTGTGCAAATGCAGTGCCCCCTCAGATGCATTAACTTACCGCTCTCCTCTGCTCCCTTTGTAAACGTGGCTTCTAGGTCCTCCATTCACTCTGTGAGCAAAACACATCCCAGAACCCTTTGAAGTCTGCCCTGTTTACCAGATTTTCATACTTATTTATGCTTTACTAAAGGGAGGTGAGGGAGAGGCTGAGGAAAGCCAGAATAATTGTAAGAGCTAACATTGACAAAGGGTTGAAGACATGAGAGCAATCCTAGAACCCCAGAATGATGAAAACTCCGCGATGCCTCCCTTGGCCAGCAATGGTAACAATCCAAAATAGCTGGGAATAGTGAGGAGCCTTGGAGAAAAATCCTTTAATGACAGTTTGGGGATGTATCCACTCCAACATACACATGAGTACAAACTTGTAAGACAGCGCTTTACTGGCAAAGCACTGAGACATCTCTTCAGTAGACAATCAGAAAAATTAAGCTGTGGCTTCTCCTCCAGGTGCCAGGCTGGATGCCCTGGCTGCTGCAGAGGATCCCACCATCAGTCTCCTGCCTATTTAAAGACAGGCTCCCCTGCTTGGAATGGGTGCCACTCTGGTACACTGCTGAAGGACACCCATTGGCACGGTTCTTCAGCGGTGACTACGGAGGGGCTAGTATAATTGCTGGATATATTGTGTTTTGTTTGATCACAGCGGGCTGCATGGGGTTGGGAGTGGCAGTGCTGATACAACGCATGACTCCCAGGAAGTGGGAAAGTACAGACTGGGGAGGGAGGAGACTCCCCTGGGTGAGAAACAGGGGAGTGGATTCTGTGTGAGGGCTTTCTGTAAGTGAGAGATATGAGAGTGGGAATGGGTGAGGGGATAGGAGTGGGGGCTTGGGGTTTTCTTGTTTAGAAGGTTTTTGTTGTTGTATTAATATTGATTGTACTTTTTTACTCCTATTTGTAAGTTACCCATAGTCCTTAGGGAAATGGGAAGCATATATATGAAGTTTAGTTATATTTTTATGCAATATGAAATGCCCCCCCTCTCCCCATTGCATTGGAGAAGTCCATCTCAGCAGGCCTCTGTACATCAGAGAAATCGCTTTGCAAAAGGAAAGTCTTCCGGATCTCACAGAACCTTGAAACTTGCTAGGTTGCGTACTGTGGGCTGTGCACTAAAATGGTGTGCCGTAGATGGATTCTTGGGGCTGCCTGGGGAACACCCAAGATTCTCATCAAGTCCACTGGCCTGGTTCTCAAATAAGTGATGATTGCAATGAAATTGAACATGAGATAAGGTGGACATATGATAATAAAATAAAACATGAGATAAATTATTGATTTGAGAAGTGTGATAAACAAGATCCACATTAAAGAAATATTTTGGAGGGAGGCAAAGTATGCTCCCAAAATCCTACCCCAACAATCTCTGCCCCCGTTGGACTGGGCCTGCACTTGAAGTGCTAGGTTGCCTTGCCTTTGTGTTCTGGAGCTATGAGATCAGAATGGACTCACAGTGAGGCTGCATGGTAGATCTCATCCCCTGGAGTCTCACACCCGGCAGAGGTCGGCAGCACCATAACCTTCTTGGAAGAGCTGCAGCAGCCCGCTCCTCATCACAGAGATGGGACCATGTGCCGCCCTTCACTGAGCAGCCACTCAGCACTTCCCCAAGCACACTGCAGGACTGCGCTGCTTTATGGCCTGGGTTGGAGCTGCCGCAAAGGTGCTGGGAGGATGTGAGATGGAGGCTGCCCTTAGTCACCTTGCTTCCATGATCCCTCTTGATAGTGCAGCAGAATGGGAGCTGGAATTGTTTCACAAACCTTCTGGGGTTCTGCCAACTGCTCCCCTTCCTGTCCCACACAAATAATGCCTCAGGTGATATTTATTTATTTTGATTTTTATCTTGCCCTTCCCCTAAGGATCAGGGCAGCTAACTTCATCATAAAAACAGACAAATAAAATATAAAATCCATAAACCCACATAAAGTACTTATAAAACCTCCCCCAAATCCTAATTTCACTTGTTAAATTTCTGGTCAAATAAATAGGTCTTTGTAGCAGGTCCCCACTTCACTGTGGGATAAGTGTATGCAGGATCAGTGCTCAAAGAGGTTGCCACTCAGAGGTTCAGGCTCAATTACCATTTATTTACACTTCTGAAGTCCCAGGCCAGGCATCAAACCTCTGGCCAGTTTACAGTCCAGCAATAGAGCCTAACCACAGTCCCAGGCTAGCTCCTTGCCAACTCACACAGTCTCTTCAGGCCCTCAGGGCCAGACCACCTCTTTCCCAGGCATCCAGATCAGCCAGCCAATATGTTCTCACTGTTCAGGAGCAAACTGACCCCAGCTGCCTGTGCTGGTCCTTTTTATTCCTCAAGCCACACCCATCAGCTTCCTCTTCCTGTTGGTGGCCATTTTGTCTCCAATTACATGGCAGGTGCCATCTTGTGGCACAGCCCTGCCACAGTCTTACTCTATGATATTTATTGTTTGGCCGCAGGCCGTAACAAATGCTAATAACAAATAACCACAGTCTTACACTGGGTGCCTTTAGACACAATGGCAAGGGGTTGTGAAAAGTGTGTGACACCATTCTCTGAGCCCGATTAGCCCCCATTACTGTTTTCCACGTCCAGGGACTAATTGGGGTTATCCTGCCACTTGCGCAGGAAGCTCTCCTGGCAGAAGCACTCCCATGGAATTATGGGAGTTGTAGTACGTGTGGGAGAGTGGCCAGGTCTGCCTGATCCTCCACTCCGTGCTGCAGCTAAACACCTGATTCTTCACTGGTCATCCCCCCAGGTACTCTGGGAGAGTGTCGGGATGGTGTGCAGTAAGGAACAAGTTATTTTGCAGAGGTGCAGAGTGGATGATTTGGGGCAGATAGACCAGAAATGGCTGTGAATACACCATCCGATTTTGTTTGACAAGTTAGCCACCGGGACAGGGGAGATGTTCAACTCCCGCATCCAATACGTCCGTGCAACCAACAAGGTGGTAATGGGAGGCTAACAGGGCAGACCGGTGGCTGTGCTTAGACAAAAACACAGCCACGTGGCAAACGGCTTAAGCACCCGATTGCTGTTGTGTCTAAAGATGCATATTGCCTCTAGAAGATGCTTAGACTAGGACTTTGGAGAACCTCCAATGGAGAATTTGTAACTGGCCGTGAAAGTGGCCTAGCAAGCCCCTTAAATCATTCTGTTTCACTTGTTTTTGTGCTGAGACGGGGCCATAGAGAGAGAGAGAGGAATAGAAGTAATGCTGTCACTTAACTGTCTGTTCCAGCTTCGTCCCTTCTCCTTCGCTGCCCCGCACACCTGGAACTCCCTCCCTCCCTGCCGTCGTCCGCCTTGTCCCCATCCTCCACACCTTCAAGTCCCTCCTCAAACCCCACCTCTTCCGCTCTGCTCTTCCTGCTAACCATCCCCACCCAGGATTATCCCCCACCTGTTATCTGTAAACTCCCAACTTACTGCAGCCAACCCAAGAACGTGTACCTGAGTTCCTGCATCCTCATGAATGTTTCATCCCTTGTCTCTCCCTCTGTTCCCACTTCCCTGTCTCCCCTCCCCCCGTCTTTAGATTGTAAGCTCTCGGGCAGGGACCGTGTCTGTCTTATTCTTTGTAAAGCGCCAGGTACATCGCTGGCGCTATGTAAATGCTTATAATAATAATAATAATAATAATAATTAATTAATAAATAAGTAGAGGAATGTCAGGATCTCTGGCTAGGCTTATTAAGTGGCATTCAGCGCAAAGGACAATGTTTTATTTTGTAATTTTTGAGGCAGACCCACCTGGGAGGTGCCAGAGTAGTACCAGACAAGAAGTCAGTATGGGATTGTGGGGGAAAGACGGGATCCCAGATCCAGCAAATGTGCATGTCCAATGGGCTGCTGCATCTGCAGCCAATTCCTTAATCATATCCCACCTCCCTTTCCTATTCTTGCTGCGTGGTTATTAAACTGGCTGAAAAACATTAATCTAAACCCAACAACCCAATATTTTCTAGTGTGTATTCTCCCGGGGCAGCGAGAAGGGGGACAGGTTAGTGGAGAGGAGCAGAATGAAAGATAGGAAAAATGCAGGAAAGACAAGGAGGGAAACAGAAACTAGATAGAAAAGGGAAAGTGAGAGAGAAGCCTAATAGGACGAAGGAAGGACAATGGTGCATGTGTCAGGAAAGGGCGTGAGGCAACATGGGGTGAAAACAAGCAAGACGGGCGAGCCGGATCCCCTGGCCACTGCAGCCTCCACACTTTGGACCTGTGTGGAGGGCAGTTCAAACAAGCAGCCTGTGCCCAGGGAATCCAGGTGGGGAGACTGCCATCACAAGATCCTCCTTAACAAGGATCAGTCAAGGATCTATCCATGTAGGGCAGGACTCCCGGACTCCTGCTGCATAGCAGGATTGGGTCCTTGGGAGGAGCTGCCGACAAACAACTGATACGGGGGCCCAGAAGAGTTGGCTTCTCTGGAGCCTCCTGGCCAGCTGTTTGGCGGCCCGGGTGAGTGTACTCCTCCAGGTCCCTCCAATCAGCTGTTCGGTGGCCGGGGTGAGTGTGCTTCTCTGGAGCCGATCCTTGGACCTCGCCTTGCAGCAAGGCTGGGCGGGGCCTAACGGATGGGAGGGTGCACATTAGCCTGGATTAGCCTGGCTGGGCAAGCCTTAGCCTCTGGACAATATGTCCGGTAGCAGCTGGCCACCCACCTCTGGTAGGTGTGGACGAACATCTGGCAGTCACCAAACTGATGAGCAGGTGACTCACAGGCTACTGTCTCGTTTATTTTTACCCATGGAAGGTGGCTTCTCCCAAGGGGCTCTCTCCAATTAACAGAAAACCAAGAAAATGGGCAGCTGTTTACCCTCTGCTTTGCAGTTCTATTAAGGTGTGCATTCTCAGTGGTTTGGATGCCCTAATTTGAGCCCAACTTTGAAAAGGGCTGAGCACCTTCCATTCCACCTCGGAGCTGTGGGCGCTCAGCACCTCTGAGAATGAACCCTAACTCGTAAGTTAGTCACTCTACATAGAGGGAAGACTTTAAACTGGCCCTCAGCCAGTTGTACTAGAAAGAAGAAAACACTCTTGTCACAACATAGCTTATTTTAGCAGTGTGCTGGGGCTCTGGCCATGGAGATCACAAGCCAATGGCTAGGCATGTCTGCTTACTTTAAATAAATGTTCTGTTACATTATAATCTAAATACAAGGGGGTTTGTTGCCATTTCTAGGACTGCTGTCATCACATAGCAATGCAAATGACTGAGGAACGAAAGGGCCTAGGATGGTTAGTTTATATCTTTGTTTTCCTCCCTAGTTTTCCTTACATAAAGTCAGTGAGATGAAAGAACACATACGGAAGCAGTAAGGTTTAAATTAAACAGCTGTCTTGGAAAGAACTCCCTGTGGGCTTTTTATAGTGGTTTGTTCCAAGTTAATAGCCTGGAGTTTACTTGGGGAAAGCAGCTACTGTATAGAAACCACTATCACTGAAAACAAGAGATACCCACATGCTTTATTAATGGAGAAAGTACTGACTCCCACAGCCGGTACTTAAGACAGACTCTGACTGAAGTCAGTGAGAGCCCTACTTGATTAAGGGTTGCAATTTGGGACCAGCCTCCCCAGCACTGAAAGCAGGGTTATTGTCGGTAAATTCACAGGAGGCCCATAAAATCCATTAAAGAATTCCTTGCCTCTAAATTTCCCAGGGGACAACAGGGAGTTGGTGTTGCTAGAGCAAGGCAGGGCAATGACATTCTGCCAGCATCTGAAATGGAGGGTGGCAGTCTGGCGCCTGACCCACAGGTGCTCAGTGCGGGATCGGGTTAGCATGGCTGCCAGCATGTCCTGATCCCTCTCCGGACCTCCCTCGTGAGGGCGAGCTCCTCAGCGTGCACCTCGGCTAACCTTCTGGTTTCCTCCAGCAGTTCCCTGCTGAGGTCCTCTCTCCTCCGCCTGTTCTGGGCCCGCATCTCCTGCTCCACCCCTCGCCGGACCTGGGTGCTGATCTGTGGGAGGGATGGTAACAGGTTGGGATGTGAGGCCTTCCGCGGTCATACTTGGTGCCCTTAGCCGTGCATCCCTGTCACCCCGGGGGGTGCCTGCCCCCCCTCCCTGTCCGTCCCTATGGTGTCTGTTACCGGTCAGGCTAGGTGCTGGGGATCGTGTCCCCTCTGTCTGACAATGGAGCTAGTCCCATCAGGGGGCACATTCACCCGGGACCGTGCTGTTACAACCCCTCCTAGGGGCCTGTCGCTCAGTCCCACCCCCCTAGCGACCCACCCCCCCTGCATACCCCTCAGCGACTGGTTAGCCGTGTGGCTCAGTAACCCACCAGTGATGGGCCCGGCCCTGTCACACATGGGGAGCGGTTGGTTGTAGGGGCTGCCCCTGTGGTTAGCCTGTTAGCACGTCACCCTGGTACTGGCCAGGGTGGCAGACTAACAGGCCTGTCACCCCGGCCCGTAACCCATCCCTTGTGCGTTGTGGCCTACCATCGTTGTCCTAGCGCCCGGTTCTCATGGGTGCCTCGGTTCCTTCTCGACCACCTCCTCCATGACCACCTCCTCGTGGACCTCCAGGGTGCCTCGAGCTGCAATGGGAATGGGAATCCATCAGTCAACCCTTGGTGCCCAGCTTCGGCTCCAGCCACTGTGGCCGGGACCCGTTCCCCACCCCTCCCCTCCGGCCTGGTCCCCCACCCACCCAGACCCTGGTTGCATTCGTACCTGGATCATCTTCCTCCACGTCCTGGGAGGCATCCCGGGTCTCTGTCCACTCCGTGTGCGCCCCCCCTTCCCTGTGGCCCGGCACCTTGTGGGTTTCGTGGGTGCACATGGAGGGCGATGTTTGCGTGAGTGGGCTCCCGGGGCGCCTCCTCCCCCTGTGTGACAGGCCTGTCCCCTCCCACATCCTGGTTTGCCTCTCCAGGGGCAGCGGTCTGCCCCTGCTGCGGGGGGTCGGGCGGGTGTGTGTGTTGTGTGCGCTCGCTGCCTGCCCCTGGCAAAAGCGGTGCCATATAGGCGGGCGGCGACTATATCCCCGTCCATGCAGAGGAACCAGTCCAGCTCCTCCTGGAACTCCATTGTCCGCATGGCACGGCCGGACTTGAGATTGTTGTCCTTGATATGTTTATATTCGGACCTCAAGTCCTTTGCCTGCTGCATGCACTGGGTGACATCCCTATTGTACCCCTGCTGCTTCATCTCCCAAGCGATGGCTTCATAGACCTGTTTGGTCTTGCAGCTGCGCACCAGGTCGTGCTGGACCTTTTCGGCCCCCCATACACGTATGAAGGCCCTGGTCTCCTGCCTCGACCAGGACTCCCCCTTTTGGGTACCGCTTGTGGGGGGGCCTACCAGCTTCGTGGCTTGGGGCCTGCCCGGCAGCTGTGGTGACAGTGGAGCTGGTTGTCTCCTGTTGGGGGTATTGCAGAGGGATTCGCATCTGCCCCACAGCCCCCCTGTGTTCTCTTGTGGGGGGATCCCTTCCCACTCCCCCTGGGGTGCACGGGTGCCTTACCTGGCTGTCACAGAGGCCCTCCTCGGCCATCACCCCAGTGGTGCATTGCTCCTGTGTCTGGGTGCTGTAACTGTTAGCTGTTGGCTGCTCGCCCTGTGCTCCCTCGGGTTGTTTTCCATTGTTGGCATGCAGCTCCCCCCTCCCCGGGTTCTTGGGGTCCCCTCGCACATACCTTACTGTCACTTGCGCTCCCTTCCCCGTGCCCCATGGCTGTGCTGGGATGGGGGGCTGTATGGCGAAATGCCAGCAGGGGGCACTATACAGCTGAGCAACCCACCTCACTGTGTTTCTCCAAATCTCTGACCAGGGGTCCCCACAGCTGGCAAACCCCTGAAAACCCTTGGTATTCCGCTGCCACCACTCAAGTGTATCCCAGCGGACATTCACACCACTCAGGAAATGTGAACCCCAAAAGGCATAGGCCTCACAGCTTCCCAAGAGCACTCCCTTTTCCTGGCACTCTTCCCTGAATTTCCTCCCCTGTGTTGCAGGCCAATCCCCAGAGTCACCCACGGGAGGCTTTCCTTGGTCCCAAAGCTGTTGGCTTCTAGCCAAATAGGTAGTTTCCCCCTCTTTAGTAGCTTGGCCTGGTTACCTGGCCTAAGGAGATGTTTAATGGTCAGCCAATAACACTCACACACATCCAGTAGGGTAAAAACAAAGCTTAGAATTTACTGGTACATATAAAAAGGAATAAAAGCAAAGTGTACACCGAGAACCAAGAGGTGGTAAAAACCCTTTGAGCAATGCGAGTCAGTCCTTTGGACATTGTAGTCCATTTGAAATGTGTCTCTTTACAACTGTATCTGATGTAGCAGGCAGACTAGCAAAGTACTCACGCAGGGCAGTTCTGGTCCGATCTCCATAGGGGATGTTTTTCCTACGGGGTTCAAGTTCTTGTCCTGGCAAGGCCAGAGTTACTGCCAAGCCATGCAATCCATGTGTGCCTCAGGCAGAGAGGTCACGAGTCTAGCAGAGTGTGCCGGAGCCAAAAGCCCCTGGCTCAGGCCTTCTAAAAGTTCCCTTCCCCTCCCTGTGATTCGTTTGGACAGGTCACCTGGCCAAAAGTAGATTCCCCCCGACCAGTCTGAGCCAATCAGGTTTCTGCCTCCTGCTGGCTTTAGGAAATTCCTTAGGAATTTCAGGAATGTGGGATCCTACCCATGTACTGGATTAGAGGCCTAGTACTCGGTTAAGCCTGATTTGGATTCAGGCAAGGTGTCTTTGTCAGTGCCCGTGGCATTTTGCCACAGACTGCGGTCGGCGCAGCCGCCGCGGTCTGTCCTCGGCCCTGTGGCGGGACGGGTGTGCTGTTTTTAGTGGTCCTTCCCACGTTCCCCGCCCCCCCGGCCCATGGGGCCGGTCCCCCTCCCCTGGGCGTTCCAGCGTCCCTCTGCTTACCATGGCCCCTGTCTCTTATACACATCTAGATGTGTTTTACAGATGAGGAACTAAGGCTGTAAAATTCCATATTCATTTCAAAATTTGGGTTGGCCCTGCCTACCGTTGGGTTGGCCCCACCCACCACCCAAGAACCCATCAGGCGCCAGTGGGAAGAGCTCCACGTGATCTTGTATACTATCACGAACAGAACTTGATCTGATAAAATGTCAGCTGAACTACTTTGTCTCCATCTCTTTGAAAAGCTGGTCATTTGACCTATCCTTTTCAAGAGCACTCTCTTGCGAGTACCACCACAACTAGAGCTCACAGAGAAGTGTTTTGGGTTGCTTCCCCAGTATTGTGGAACTCCCATCCCACAGAGGTCCGTCAGCATCAGAGCATATTCTGGAGGCAGTGCAAAACNTCGGCCCCCCATACACGTATGAAGGCCCTGGTCTCCTGCCTCGACCAGGACTCCCCCTTTTGGGTACCGCTTGTGGGGGGGCCTACCAGCTTCGTGGCTTGGGGCCTGCCCGGCAGCTGTGGTGACAGTGGAGCTGGTTGTCTCCTGTTGGGGGTATTGCAGAGGGATTCGCATCTGCCCCACAGCCCCCCTGTGTTCTCTTGTGGGGGGATCCCTTCCCACTCCCCCTGGGGTGCACGGGTGCCTTACCTGGCTGTCACAGAGGCCCTCCTCGGCCATCACCCCAGTGGTGCATTGCTCCTGTGTCTGGGTGCTGTAACTGTTAGCTGTTGGCTGCTCGCCCTGTGCTCCCTCGGGTTGTTTTCCATTGTTGGCATGCAGCTCCCCCCTCCCCGGGTTCTTGGGGTCCCCTCGCACATACCTTACTGTCACTTGCGCTCCCTTCCCCGTGCCCCATGGCTGTGCTGGGATGGGGGGCTGTATGGCGAAATGCCAGCAGGGGGCACTATACAGCTGAGCAACCCACCTCACTGTGTTTCTCCAAATCTCTGACCAGGGGTCCCCACAGCTGGCAAACCCCTGAAAACCCTTGGTATTCCGCTGCCACCACTCAAGTGTATCCCAGCGGACATTCACACCACTCAGGAAATGTGAACCCCAAAAGGCATAGGCCTCACAGCTTCCCAAGAGCACTCCCTTTTCCTGGCACTCTTCCCTGAATTTCCTCCCCTGTGTTGCAGGCCAATCCCCAGAGTCACCCACGGGAGGCTTTCCTTGGTCCCAAAGCTGTTGGCTTCTAGCCAAATAGGTAGTTTCCCCCTCTTTAGTAGCTTGGCCTGGTTACCTGGCCTAAGGAGATGTTTAATGGTCAGCCAATAACACTCACACACATCCAGTAGGGTAAAAACAAAGCTTAGAATTTACTGGTACATATAAAAAGGAATAAAAGCAAAGTGTACACCGAGAACCAAGAGGTGGTAAAAACCCTTTGAGCAATGCGAGTCAGTCCTTTGGACATTGTAGTCCATTTGGAACGCGTCTCTCTACAACCTGTCTCTTATACACATCTAGATGTGTATAAGAGAAGTGTTTTGGGTTGCTTCCCCAGTATTGTGGAACTCCCATCCCACAGAGGTCCGTCAGCATCAGAGCATATTCTGGAGGCAGTGCAAAACCTCTCTTTTTGGCAAAGTGTTTGGTAGACAGGGATTAGGGTTGGGGCGGGTGGGTTTAGGGGCAAGGTTGTTTTGGTTTTTTTTTAAAGGAATTTTAATGTATCTTGTGTTTTTAATGTTGTAAGCCACCCTGAGCCATAGGGGAAGGGCAGAGTAGAAATTTAAATAAATAAATAAATAAATAAATAGTGGGACAAAGTATTCAAAACCAGGAACTTGTTAAAAACCAAAATCTCAAAAGCCAAGTGGCTTGATTTTCAAAAGTGCTATGTGCACGTGAGCTGCCATTGACCTCAGTGGATGCTGGCATTTCTTCTTTTCAACAGTCCTGCCTTCAGTAACTTAACAATGCAGAACATAAGGGCAAACATAAAAGGCAGTTGTAACAGTGCGGGAACTATTGTCCTCCCTCAGCACCCTTGTATGGGGAATTAGCTGGCTTACTGTCATGGAATGTTCTCTTTAGTCCCTGAGAATAAACGACATAGCCAAGCAGGAGGATCTAGCTGTAGTTTGCCAGTGGAAGGTCACTCCATGTTTAGGCCATGGCCATGTGAAGATGGCTTTCTCCCTTGAACCTTATCTTGCAAAGCTAACGAATGCCACTCGACAGGAATTATGCTCTACTGAGGTTCCAAATGATCCAGACAGCAGTTACAGAAGGGAGGTATGATTGTATCCCATATGAAGCTTGCATCTGTAGTTGTAAATTGAAAGAGAGAGAATCAATGGATCACTATATGTTAAGATGTCCCTATTATCAAAGAATTAGAGAAACCTGGTTGTACCCACTTTTGGGTAAGGAGAAAAGAAAAGACTGGGAAAACCTGTATAAAGCATTGATCAGTATGTTAACGAAAGAAGATATCCTTGCGCTAGCTACATGTCTGGTTGGCCGCCAAAGAAAGATTAAAAACAAATTTAGGTCCTAAGATCCTACTTTAGTGTGTCAATTTAGGAGGCTAGTGGCATGATAACGGGGATTAAATTGAGAAGTTTTAATCATTGATTTTATAATCGGATTTGAATCTGATTTTTATTCTGAAGGACAGATTGATTTATGTTTGTTCAGTCTGTTTTTCGATGAATTATGTGTTTAAAACTGTTTTTATATTGTTCGATTAAACGTGTGTCTTGGATTGTATTATGTTTTCATTATTTTTTTTAACATTCTTTATTTTTTTAAACATAATAACATTAACAATAGTATTATGTTTTCATTTTGTTCTTAGGCTATGGTGAAAGCCAGTGCCATTAATAATAAATTACAAATTACAATTACTTTAGTCCCTCAGGGCATAAGCCCTGTATGCTTGGGCAGGTTGGCTCTTGATATGCTGGCATCCCAATAGCCCTTATAGTCCAGAGTCCTCTCAAGTTAGGGGCTTCTCCCATGAACGGGTGGGTCCCCAGGGGTTTCCTTCCCAAACAGCAGTAGCCCAGCCCAGCCCAGCCCAGCCCCCACCCCCCCAGTAGCCCGGTTGGATCACACCTGTGGTCCAGGCTCTGTCTCCAGGTTGGGTTTGCTGGGAACAACTGCTCCAAACTCTTGGTTCTCTGTCAACCCTTACTACAGGACTCCCTGCTCTTTCTGGCTTCACCAACTGCCTCTTGTCTTTCTGGCTTCTGGGCTTTTCACTGTCTCAGCCTAGGTGTGCATCAGGTTCCTCATTAGCTCCTGTGCTTCGGGCTCTTAAAGGACCAATGCTTCATTCCACTATAACCCATTCTCAGGGTACTTAAATTGCCAGTCCCTGTAACCCTGTTACAGCGGTTTTACAAAATCTTAGTTAATCAGGATTTCTCCTCTGTATCTTTACTAGGCAGAGAGGCAGAATGAGCAGCAACCTCAGCTGCAGAGGGTGCAGCTGAGACACGATTAGAAAGCAAGATTAGAAAGCAAGACTAGAGCTAATGAACTAAAATTACAAGAAAGCAGGTTTTAGTTATACATTAGGAACAACTTCCTAACGGTAAGAGCTCTTCAACAGTAGAACAAATTACCTAGAGGTGGTGGACGGCCGTCTGTCACAGATGCTGTAGCTGCAGATTTTCTGCATTGAGCAGGAAGTTGGACTAGATGACCTCTGAGGTCACCTCCAACTCTACAATCCTATGACAATACATATCTGTCTCACAAGAGTGTTGGGAAGGTTAGCTCATTAATGTCTGCAAAGAACTTTGAGATGAAGCTACAGGAGGGCGGTCAGACATGAGAGAAATAACTAAAGACTTCAGGAGTAATTTCCTCTAATGCAAAGTGATGTCAGCTGCTGTTGTCCATACAAATGGAGTAAGAAGCAAAAGAGGCAGGGAAACAGGAGATGGCAAGAGCTCTCTCACCATGGCTGCTTTCTGAAGTGATCATCTTTCTGAAGGTAGTGGGGTTTGGTACATGGTATGATTTTTTATTGCTTTTTATATGGATATACTTCAGTCTCTCTGCATTACAAGAGGAAGGACTTTTAGTCCATCTGCGTGGAATGGTATACGAGATCTCTGTCTTAGATAAGAAGTGTCAAGATCATCCCTTAATCGAAGTTTCTTCATAGAAGAGCTTTAAGAGACTCTATATAGACCTTGGGACTCATGTTTCGGATAGAAACCTAGATCTTCTATGTCTAACATTGGAAACACAACAAGCCACTTGAGTTTTCAAACTCTTGCGAACCCAGAGAATAAAGAGTCTGTAAATGGGAAGGATTGGGTCCTTGAGTGACAAAGGTGTTGTCCCTGCTTCAGAATTGAATCAGCCAGAGAGAAACTGATTCAAGTGGGCTGTAAGCGAGGGAAACTGAGTCACTCAAACCTGGTAAAGTGGGGGTGCGGACCGCCAACCTGTGACAGTGGCACCCAATGAGAAGGGTTACGCTCAGTTGTGTACCAATGTGTAGAAAGTAGAGGATAGCCAAGCGAGTGGAATCCTCTGAGGGGAGTAAATCCCATAACTGCAGAGAATGAGATTGTCAGTGCTTCTGGAACTCAGCTCTGATACTGGAATAAGCAAATCTTTGAACAGAGTGCGCTGTGTTTGTTATTTTAGTTTTTATTTTGGGTCAGGGACAGATATCAAAATAGGGCTGCAAAAGCATTTCTCCAAGCCCTTGAAGCCAGAATTGGAAAAGGAGGCGCAAGCCAGACACCTCCAAATAGAGGGGGAAACTAAAAAGCAACTGAGGCAACTGATACGAGATTTTGAGATGAGCATGAGTGGAATGGATGAGACTGGAGCGGGTGAGCAAAGCCCTCCTGCAAGCCCCCCTCCACCCAACCCGCAACCAAGAGCTGGAACACCTGGAGACAACCAGGGGCATGGCTCAAACAATGAAGCTGAGATGGTCAAAATGAAAATGGACCAGGAGCTCAGATTAGAGCAAATGACAGCGGAGGAAAAGGAAAAAGAACAGCTGATGCAGTTTGAACTTGAGAAAATGAAACAGCAGGAGAAAGAAAGAGAGAGAGAGAGAAGAACAAAAGAGAGAGGCTGCATCAACTGGAACTCCTGAAGGCAAAAAAGGAAGCAGGAATCCTGCCCACGATACCCTCTGTAAGCAACCAGGACAGAGACAGAAGACAGCTGATCAGAGACTGTTCAGCCCTTCTGCCCCTGTACCAAGAAAGTGAATGTATTGATGATTACTTCATGATGGCAGAGCGTAACTTTCACCAGGAACAAATTTACCAGAACCTGTGGGTCAGACTGGTACTGCCAAACTCACCGCCAAAGCACGTCAGGTATTCAACTCGAAGAAAGAGGGGGAGTGGCAATATGAGGAATTCAAAAAGCAGATACTGGACAGCTACCAGATCACCCCAGAAACTTTCTGCCACAAACTACGCAACTTTAAAAAGGGTCAGGGTATGTCTTATTCTGATGTCGGTAATATTTGTATTTTTATTAGTGCAGGTATGGACTTGCGTCATGATCCAAACGAATAACAAGAAAACAACAAGACAACAAAGACACTATAAGACAAAAACAAGCAAAAGCACAAATACAAATAACAGCCAATAATATATAATAACCAATGATAAAAACGTTAAGGAAGCCACATGGGCCACGTTAAAAGACCACATAAAAAGCACATAAGCCAAAGCAGAAAAATAAGAAAATGGTAATATCAGGTGAGACCACCTGGCTAGCAGGTGGATATGAAAGTAACTAAAACTAATATATGGGATGGGGGGAGGGAACAATGGCCCTATGCGAGCAAGAAGCACTAAGAGAATGAATTTAGAGGAAAGAACAAAATTTGGTGGAGAGGTAAGTCAAGGCAAATACCACCCGGTAAGTACAAGCCTATTAACACCCACGCCTCCTAGCCCAGGCAGGGGATAAGGGGAGTAAGTCAGGGCTATTATTGAAGTTCCCTTAGCCTAAGCCGCTCCTTAATAAAAGCTCTTCTCTTAAGGGCCAATAAGGTAAACGAAGCAAGTGCCCCCATAGCCTCTTTCTGTGACAAGGAGAGGAGAAAGACAAAACAACCCTCTGTGTCAAAAGAATAGTCCACCGGTAACAGTGGGGCGAACCAAACCGCTCGGAGGTGATGGTAATAGGGACAGCTCAACAAAAAGTGTTCTGTCGATTTGATTTCCCTCTTACTACAAGAGCAAGATCTTGAATCGAGGGGAATACGCTTTAATCTACCCTCGACAACAGCCAGCTGGAGCATCTGGAAGCGGAGCAACGTATAAAGTCTCCTAAATTTAGAATTTTGAAGGAGGTCCAGATAGGATTCGAAGGAGGAAGATAGCTTTAACTTCCCCAAAAGAGGGACAACCTTCCATTGACACATTACAGACATGTCCTCTTGATAATCAATGTCCTGGATTCGCCTAAGGATTTCAAGCTTAAGACCCGCATGTGGTTTCCCCTGGAAAAACTCAAAGGAATACCCCAGGTCTCGAATCAAATGGCCTAAGTATAGCAACCAAGGATAAGCCCTTTGGCCCTTATACAATAATGCTTCCCTTAAACATAGCAAGGGGAGCGCGGTCTCCGGTAGGTTCAGGAGTCGAAATCAAAACCTCAAGTATGCCATCCTGCCAAGCGCCTTACTAGACAGAGAGCCAGTTTCCAATCTCAACACCGCTCCTGGGACACTGGGGCCCACCCTAAGTAAATGACGTAAAAAAATAATTAAAAAAAATAAAAAAATTTGTACACACTCAAGAGTGATAGTATTGGGAAATGGGATGAGCTCCGCCACAAACAGGAGGGATGGAGGAATTTTGGCCTGGTAGACCTTCAGGCACGCTGACAGCGGAACCCCCTTAGAAATACGGGAGGCCCGCACAATAGCTCTCATATCCCTGGTGGCCTTGGCAGCCCTAGACTGAAAATGAGGCTGCCAAGTACCTCTAGAGGTAAAGAGAACACCTAAATAGTTAAAGGAGTCCACAGACCCAACGATCCCTTTACCCAACTGCCAAGTAAGGGGGCGGTACCTGGCACCCAAAACCATAACCTTGGTCTTGTTGGTATTAATCTCAAGCTCATTGGTTTGATAGTACTGCTGGAATTTACCCAAGGCTCTTTTAATCCCAATTGCCGTCTGAGACAGAAAAACAATATCATCTGCGAATTGCAAAAAACACAGATGAGTGTTCCCTATCTTAGGGGGATGGATCACCTCCGGGTTAATAAAGTGCGGAAGATCTACCAAAAATAAGTTAAATAGCAGGGGTGCCAAGACACATCCTTGGCGAACTCCTCTCCTAATAAGGATGGGAATGCCCTTGGGCGAACCCTCCCCCCCTTTAATTCAGGCTTCATTATTAGTATGTAATTTAATTATAGCGGATAGCAAATTGTCCTGAATGCCCCAGGACCTGAGCTTAGCCCACAGTCGTGATCTAGGGACAGAATCAAATGCCTTGGTAAGGTCTTGGGCTAGATATAATTTACCTTTCTTAATTTTCTGATACTTAGAGATGACATGCTGTAAAATAAAGCAGCAGTCTGTCGTGGATCTGCCCTCCCGAAATCCGAATTGTTGCTGGGGAATGAACTTGCCCTCTTCTGCCCAATTAGTAAGTTGTTCTAGTAGTAGTTTAGCGTAAAGCTTACCTATGGTAGAAATCAGACTAATAGGCCTATAACAGGCTGGGTCCCGGTTGTTCCCCTTTTTGAAAATGGGGACTATAGTACTAACAGTCCAAGAGGGGGGAATCCCACCTCCTTCAGCCAAAAATTGAAACAGATGGGAAAGAATCAAAGCTCACCAACCTGGGGCTGCCTGAAGTACCTCTGCTGTCATGAAATCTGGGCCAGGGGCCTTGTTATTTTTTAACTTGAATATATGCATAACTATGTTGGCCTCTGTAAAATCCCCTGGACAGCATCCTGAGCTGGAGACCACCAGCGGTTCCCCAGGCAAATCCTCAATTCCCACCAAGCGATCAGGGTAAAGAAATCCAAAAAAGGCCTCCCAAGCAGAATTAGAAGGTAACAGCCCAACAGTGGACTTCCTAGGGTTAAGGACCTTATTCAAGGTTACCCAGAATCTACCCAGGTTGCCCGTGGCAAGATCTATTGCCATCTGTGCCCACTGTCTACAATAATAGGCTTTCTTCTTAGCCTTGAGGAGGAGGGAGTAGGCAGCCCTTGTCTCCCTAAACTCCACCTCCTGTGTAGGAAGCTTATCCTTAGCCCACGCCCTCCTAAGGCGAACTAAAGTCTGTTTGGCAGATCTACGCTCAGAATCAAACCACTGGTTACCAAATCTTTCAGCACGAAATTTCCTTGAGGGTTGAAACAATATGGGGTAAAATGGTTAGATGCCCGAGGGAATGCCATGAAGGACCAAGTGGTGGATCTTGTAATCCTCTAGCAGTTCCTTAATCTGTGTACCCCTAATCTCAAAGGATACTTGCTTTATCAGGGGATTAATAACATTGAGGAGGCTAGGAGGACGGCAGACGCATATACTGCAAATGCAATCTCAGCTTATGGGGAAAGGAAGCCAAACAATGGGGGAAAACAGAAACAAGGGTTTTACCAGAAGCAGAATGGGTATAAAACCCCACAATCTGACCAGGGAAACCTGACCCAGAACAAACCAAACGAAAATGGGGATGGAGGGAGACAGGGATTACCCAGACCCCAAAGAGCACACACCTACCAACCCTATAATAATGATTCAAGAACTTGCTTAAAGTGTAATCAAACAGGGCATATGGTACGTGACTGCCCCCCAAAAAGGGAGTTTCATGACCCTAAAGGGCAGTCTGATGAGATTATTGGGACTGTCAGTGCGAAATTTGTGTCTGTAGTCCAACCCGTCCCTAGAGGTGTTTATGATTGCTGCATTATTCCTAGCCCATCCACAGGGGATCAGTTGCTACGAAAACCTGCTAAGGTGAACGGGGTAAACTGCGTGGGGAGGCTGGACAATGGCTCACAGATGGTGATGATACAAGAAGAGTTAGTCCAAAAAGAGAACATTAACACTCACAAAAAGGTTATGGTATCTCTAGCAACGGGAATTAAAGATATTCTACCCACAGCGAGAATTGAATTGGAATGGGAGGGCCTAAAGGGACCTATTGAAGTGGCAGTCCTCTCCAAAACTGCAGAAAATGAAATGCTAGTGGGGAATGCTATCTCGGACTGGTCTGCAAAGGCAGCTAGAGCCCAAGCTACTTCCCAGGAACATGGGGAGACAGAGGGCAACCCTAGTGGAGGGGAAGGGTTACAGGAAGGCTCTGGCAGCCTTACAGATCCTACACCCCAACCTGTGAACTCCACTCAGGGGCAGGAAAATCCCAAAGAGGAGTCCTCAAACCAGCCAGAAGGCAGGGGAAGACAAGACTCAGGGAGTGAACTGCATGTCCCTGTCTCACATGGGGAACTGAAGGGAGTGAAGCCAAAGGGCCAACCTGATTCTGAAGCCCAGGACTTGGCAACCCACCTTACACAGAGGGACCAAATTCTGCAGAATCAAACTGGGTAACCACCGCGGGGGGAGAGTTAGAGGCTGGAGAAGCCCCTACTCAACCCAGGGAGTTGCAGGATGGCTTGGAGGTTGGTTGTCCTACCTTAAGAGAAGGTGGGAAGGGGCTAACTGAACCCAGGGAGTTGCAGGATGGCCTGGAGGTTGGTTGTCCTACCTTAAGAGAAGGTGGGAAGGGACTAACTGAACCCAAGAGGTTACAGGCAAGCCAGGAGGTGGAGGATTCTACCTTAAGAGAATGCGGGAATGTGCAGGAAACCTTTGCCGGGATGGAGGGGGGAACGATGGGTATCTCTTCCCCAGGGATAGAAATGCAGCACCCTGTAGTCCTAAATGGGCAGGAGCGTGGGTCTAAGAGTGAACTTTGCGCCTCTGTCTTACCAGACAAGGAACAGGGAGATGCTACAGAGTATGCTAAAGGTGAAAGAAAGACAGTGAAAGACTCTGAGAAGAAACAGGGAAACGCTGCTGAAGCAGAGACTGGAGGGGAGGAAACAGTTAAGTGTGTCCAGGGTCAAGCCACTGCACTTGGTAAACTGAATCCTCAAGAGTTTCGAGGGGGTGGGATCTGAGGGGACACTTGTGAGGTCTCACACCCATGTCACAAAGTCAGAACCCAAGAAGGAGAAATACACAGGGATACAGATCCAGGGGATCCTGGAGGTACAAACAGAACTTGGGGGCAGGTCACAAGAGAGGCTGCTGACAATAGCCCCTTCACAGAAGCAGTTTTTGGCTGGGTGATTGATTTGAATGCAAAAACGTTCAAACACACCAGTACAGTCAGGAGGGAAAGGCAAAAGACAATGAACACAAGTATTCTCACAGGATTATGACAATTCTCCAGGTGAAAAAGATGTTCAAATGCAAAGTAACAACACATGCTATACGATGGGGATATTCAGCAATGTGAAAGCACTCACACACACTCCATACTCCCTCCTTTGGGTCATATTAATGCTTATGATCTGCAGTCTGGACACCCCAGTCAGATCAGACATAGAAGTGGGGACATGGCAAAAAGACATGCAGTCAATGAGAAACAGGCTGCCAGATAATTTGGAAACATGGCCAAAGTTTGTAACTGGGAAACAAAGGTTGTTAACATGGCATTCACACCCATTTGTCACAGTCTTATGCACACACCTACTGATGTACCTTGAAGGGTATGTGCCACGGGAACCCCACATGCAACACGGGGCAGAGGGACATAGACACCTCAGGGTATACCCCTACAAGATATTGAACCCAGAAACACTGAATCCTGAGGATCGCTCCACTAGGACATGGTGGAAAATACATGAACATGATAGCCCCACAGCGCTAACAGAGGGTTTGGAAAACCAAAGGTCTAACTTTAATACAATTCGAGCACAAAGAAATGAGGGGGGGGGGGG
>QEPC01015005.1:660137-675333 GCA_003113815.1 Sphenodon punctatus | reverse complement strand
AATGCGTTATGTTACTTTTCATTTCTGTAACCACTCTGTATCAACTATCTTGCTTATGTAATTAATAAACTTTCTTCTTATCTTTATGAAGAAGTGACTGTGTATAACATTGGAAACACAACGAGCCACCTGAGTTTTCAAACTCTTGCGAACCCAGAGAATAAAGAGTCTGTAAACGGGAAGGATCGGGTCCTTGAGTGACAAAGGTGTTGTCCCTGCTTCAGGATTGAATCAGTCAGAGAGAAACTGATTCAAGTGGGCTGTAAGCGAGGAAAACTGAGTCACTCAAACCCAGTAAAGTGGGGGTGCAGACCTCCAACCTGTGACAGGTGATCCTTTGCATGAAGATACGTTTTGTTTCCCCAAAGTTTTTGGATTTAATTACCGATTTGTATTACAGATCCATATTTAAATCAATTAAAAGGAATAATTTTTTTAAAAAATTACTGTACATGCTAGAGTAAAAATTACTGTACTTCTAGAGTGTTCTGTGAATGCATGACCTTTTCCAAAATGGAGGGAGCAGCATTGCTGTCATTTTGGAAAAGGGCAGCCAGTTTGCACATGTGCAAAATGGCCACTGTGTATGTGCAAACTGGCTGCCCTTTTCCAAAATGGCAGTAACGCTGCCACTGCCATTTTGGAAAAGGGTGTGCATGCGCAGAATGGTCTGGTGGTCATTTTGTGCATGCACAGTAAAAAAAAAGTAATATTTTTTTATTTTAGAACCAAACTGAAACAAGCTTCTTGTTGCACTGTTCCAGTTTGATTTGGATTAATCTACAACGGCCTGTTCTGTGCAGTTACGGATTAATCCAAATCAGAATTTTCCACTCTTAGTGTTTATTTATTTATTTTAAAATCTTACTCCCCTGTCCCTCCTGCCACAGCCAGCTCGGGGCGGCTTTCAGCAGTCCATAAAATCAAACAACAATAAGATTAAAAACAACATGTAAAAGGAGGATAAAAAGTATCTTTTCCCCTCCACCCCTCATCAAATGCCTGGCGGAATAGCCAGGTTTTGCAGCTTCTTCGAAAGGAGGGGAGATCCAGGGCCAACCGGACCTCTGTCGGAAGGGAGTTCCACAGATGGGGCACAGCCACTGAGAACACTCTCCCCTGCGTAGCCCCCCAAAACACTCAGGGGACCTTGAGCAGGGTATCTCCGGATGACCGCAGGGGCCGATCCAGAACCCGGAGGATGAGGCGGTCCCACAGATAGGTAGGGCCTAGGCCGTTTAGGGCTTTATAGGCCAAGACCAACACCTTGAATCGGGCCCGGAAAACTATTGGCAGCCAGTGCAGAGAGCGGCGCACCGGTGTAATATTAGTACTGAAAGTATTTGGTGTTCAAATGGACACAGCTCCTCGGGGGAAGGGGGGTTGGAATCTGTTTTGATACTTGTGGTGTGGTGCACATGCATGTTAATGGAGGTACATTACTTCAACAAACTATGTCTATACGGACCATTATCTCCTACAGGCCAGCCTCTCAGCGCACCCCTCCAGAAGGGGAATGGACCAGTTAGGTTGGTCCACCCTCGGAGGCTGCTGGAACCGCAGCGGTTCCAAGAGACTCTAAGGGAGTTAACCCTAGACCCTGACGGCCACTCTGCTGATGTGCTGGTCCAGCATTGGAACACCTTGCTGGGGGAGGCCATTGACAGGGTGGCTCCGAGATGTCCTCTGCCTCCATCTCATCACTGCAGGGCCCCTTGGTTCACTGAGGGGCTGCGGTATATGAAACAGGTAGGCAGGAGACTGGAGCGACACTGGCGTCGGACTCGTTCTGAATCTGATCGACTTCTCCATAGGGCCCATTTAGGGTCCTATGTTGAGACTGTGAGGACAGCAAAGAAAGAGTTCTTTGCTGCCTTCATAGCATCTGCAAAGTCGCGTCCAGCGGAGCTGTTTCAGGTGGTGAGGGGGCTGGTCAGTGTGGCCTCCCTCCTCCTGGACGGGAACTTGTCCCAGGCCTGCTGTGAGGAGTTTGCTATCTACTTTGCAGACAAGATCGCTCAGATCCAGAGTAACTTTGACACTGGGTTGGAAGCAGTACGTGAGGAGCATGAGGTTATGGAGGCACTGTCTGGTCGATCTTTCTGGGAGGAGTTTCGGGAAGTGACGTCGGCTGATGCGGTGGATGTCCTGGGGTCTGTTAGAGCCACTAGTTGTGAATTAGATCCATGCCCGTCCTGGTTGGTGAAAGCCTCCAGGGAGACGTTGGGGATGGTGCTGGCGAGGGTGGTCAACGCGTCCCTCCAGCAGGGGAGGTTATCGCTCAGTCTCAAGGAGGCTGTGGTGCGCCCCCTGCTGAAGAAGCTATCTCTGGATGTGGGCGCACTCGCCAGCTACCGCCCCGTCTCTAATCTTCCCTTTTTAGGGAAGGTTATTGAACAGGCAGTGGCACTGCAGCTCCAGGCGCATCTGGATAGTATCGGTTTCCTTGACCCTTTTCAGTCTGGGTTCTGCCCTGGCTATGGTACTGAGACGGTGTTGGTGGCCTTGGTGGACGATCTCTGCCGGGAGATGGATGCAGGATGTTCAACATTTCTGATCCTGCTAGATCTCTCGGCCGTTTTTGATACCGTGGACTATGGGCTGCTGCTGAGACGGCTGCGAGACTTGGGGGGTCTGGACGGGACTGTCCTTGGATGGTTCCGTTCATTCCTCTCGGGGAGAAGCCAGCAGGTGGTGCTGGGGGCTGAAACATCAAGCCCTCGTGCCTTGACCTGCGGTGTTCCACAGGGTTTGATCCCGTCTCCGTTACTATTTAATGTGTATATGCAGCCCGTGGGGGAGATCGTGAGAGGGTTTGGGGTGTGATGTATTCAATATGCTGATGATACTCAGCTGTACCTCTTGTTTTCAACCGACCCAGGTCCTGCTGTCTGGATACTTTCCCAATGCTTGGAGGCCGTGGCGGATTGGACGCGGCAGAGCAGCCTGAAACGTAACCCCGATAAGACGGAGGTAATGGTGGTGGGAAGGGCAAAGCGGGTGCTGGCTCCGCCGGTGGAGGGGGGTGGTCTGTCCTCCTGTAGCCCAGCAGGTTCGGAGTCTGGGGGTGATGTTGGATTCGGACCTCTGTCTAGATCAGTAGGTGGAGGCGGTGGCTAAAGCCACCTTCTGGCACGGAGGCTCCATACATACATCTCTGATCTGGCCACTCTCATCCATGCTTTCATCATCTTGAGGCTAGACTACTGCAACACGCTCTACATGGGGCTTCCCCTGTTTCTGGTCCAGAGGCTGCAGCTAGTGCAGAATGCGACGGCCTGTCTCCTTACAGGGACAGGTTGGCGGGAGCACATAACACTTGTGCACCGCACTCTGCACTGGTTGCCTATAGCGTACCGGGCCAGATTCAAGCTCCTAGTTTTGATCTATAAAGCCCTACATGGTCTGGGCCCCTCGGGGACCGCCTCGCCCTTCGTATCTCAGAGCAATCCATGCGGTCTACCGGGGGCGCCTTCCTGGAGGTCCCCCGTGTTAAGCGGGGGGTCATAATGGAAAGGGCGTTCTCGGTGGCCGGGCCGCGACTCTGGAATTTCCTTCCAGAGGAAGCTCACCTGGCCCCAGGTCTGCTGGCGTTTCGCCGAGCCTGCAAGACCTGGCTGTTCACCCAGGCCTTCGGAGGGGAGGGTGGGCTAGGTAGGGGGGTGGGGGGGTCTGCTGGATTTTAAGATGTTAAAGTGATGGGTGGGGTTGTTTTAAAATGTTTTAAAACTGGCTAATTTTTATGATTGTTGTTATTGTTTTTATTTGTTGTAAGCCGCCCCGAGATGCCGTAGGCATGAGGGGGCAACTAGTAAATGTGACTAAATAAATAAATAAATAATAGTGCTCGCCTCTTCCAGCAGGTGGCTCTGTGCAGAAAAATCTGGCAATGCTTACTTCTGAGGGGGAAGAATAGGAAACCTGCTTTGCAGTAGTCAGTAGGAGGAACTCGCCATTTCAGGCTGCGATCCACAAATCACTCCAGAGTAGACACATTGTAGAATTGCTCTGGTGTAAGTAGAATGTGAATTGCAACCTTAATCATTAAAAAAAACCTTTCTACTTTCCAAGGGCCTCTTGCATATTACACTACTGATCAACAGGCAGTGCCTTTCTGAAGGGATGTTAGGGTAATTACAGGCTGTAAAAGGGATAATTTGGGGGTTATATATATGTGGAATTTCTAACAAGATTGGTAAAACATTTTTTTTTAAACCTAGTTGTTGATAGCTGTAAAATCTAAACCAAAAAGGGAGAGTGATTTAAAAAAAATTAAATTTAAGATAGCAGATCAATTTTTTCTAGAAAAATAAGCAACAAGAGTTAAGGAAACAAAATATCCCCACCAAATGGAATTGGGAGATACTTAATACATAGACAAAGCTCTGAACCAAAGTTTTTGAATTTTGTGAAAGGGCTCCTTGCGACTGCAGTTGCCTCTTTGGCAGCACCTATAACAAAACTGAAACCAGGAATGTCTTCTAATTTCATAAATAAACTGGCATTCAGTCCCAATGGAGATTAAAAAAGCAGTGGGGCTAAGCAAATCAGCCATCCCAACTGCATCTCCCCATCCCACCATAGCTCTGTGCCCCAACCCCTAGTTGCAACCCTAACTCCATGCCCCCATGAAAGGTTTAATTCTTTCCTGTTATACCTGAAACTGTGGGGTTCACATTTGTCGATAGATGTGTTCAAATTGCCTTCCTTGGACGTTTATTATAGCTGTTTATGCAGGGTATAGAGGGGTACATATCCAGAACCGGTGGCTGAAGGCATTCTTCCTGTGAAAGACAAAGGTAGCCAGAATGTCCTGACACGAGGGTGCAGTCAATGGCAAAACTCCTATTGACTTTAGTGGTGGAGGATTTGTGAGAGAGAAGCAACAAAGATGATCAAGGGTATGGAATGGTACCCAGATGAGAAAAGGCTGAAATAATCAGGGTTTCTGAGTTTAGAAATGAGATGATGGGTGGGGGTCTGATAAATTTATAAACTCATGAATGGTACAGAGAAATTTAATTGGATATAAAAGCTGGAGAACACCTGATTAAAATATTAAATGAAACGTAGCTCTGGTGTAAGTGGTTTCAGGATTGTCCTTGGAAAGCAGTTCTCAGCATGTCATCCAGGAGTTAATGACTTGATTTTAGTCCTGCGTGGCTCCCTGGAAACGGATGGGAGCTAGGAGCACTCAGCACCTTGAAAGCAGGCCATCCGTCTTTCTTGCTAGCAAAGTAATTGGCGAGTCTGCCATTGAATTCTGAATGGCCTGTAAGGAGGCTGTTGTGTGTGTATAACTCGTATTGACAAGAACCCCAGACACAAAAGCAGTAATTAAACTACAGATCAGCCTCACGCTTACAAAGAAAAACAATGAGAAAAGAGACAGGCTAAGTTAATTTTTGGGTGATGGAATGAATGCTTGTATGCAGCCTTCCAGCATCTGCCCAGAAGAGAGAAGGAGGAAGAGAAGTAATTGTGTCCCAGTTCAGAAACAGCAAGAAAACATTCAAGGTGAAATTCTCAGACTGGGCATTTTCTCAACTCTTCTCTTGCACTGTTAAAGACCATTTTGTGCCTGCTAATTTCTGGAAACAAGGGGAGACTGATGCACTGGTAGTAATATGATTACGAAGCACTATGCTTCTAGAAGCCGAGGCTGGAATCTCAGCAGTGATAACTCGGCAGCCCTTTTGTTACACTGAGTTCCTTTCTCTTTACTGTGCCGTGTTCCTTTCTTATGCTCGTGACTGCTAGGTATGAATGAACAACACCAAAGGTCCACTCCTCAGAGGTGCTGCTCTCTTACAGATCCCAGTGACTTAGTGGGAGTTGTACATCAATCTAGATATCGCAATGAATATGTTTTCCTCCTGTGATTTGCCCCAATTTCCCCTTCTCTGATGCTGTGTAGTTTGGATGTCCCACACTCCTAGCACAGCTGGCTGTATTTCAAGTTTGGTGCTTGTATCTGACACCAGCTTCTGTTCTTGGTTACACCAGTGACGTAGAAACCCTGCTTTTACCCTGTTGTAAACAAGGGCTGTTTTCTCACAGAAGGTTTTTATTTTATTTTATTTTATTTATTTATTTATTTATTTAAAACTTATATCCCGCCCCTCCTACCCAAAGGCAGCTCGGGGTGGTGAACAACACACACACACACAAATTCAACAATAAAACATTTAAAAACAAATCCACAAATTTTAAAGCAAATCATAAAAACTCACCCTCCCTCTCAAACCCCCCTTCCCCCACCCTACCCACCCACCCACCCCTCGCCAAAGGCCTGGCGGAACAGTAAGGTCTTACACAAAAGTTGAAATGACAGGAGGGTGGGGGCCAACCGAGCCTCCTCCGGGAGCGAATTCCACAGCACAGGGGCAGCCACCGAAGAAGATCTCACATCAGTGGCCACCCGTCTCACCCGGTGAACCTCCAAAAAGGTCCCTATGGACAATCTCAGGGGTTGCACGGGCACATGGGGAGTGAGGCGATCGCGCAGATAGGCAGGACCCAGGCCATGAAGGACTTTGAAGGTCAAAACCAGCACCTTGAACCTAGCCCGGTGCTTTATAGGCAGCCAGTGCAGCAGATCTGCAAAAGGTGCAGGATTGGTTCCAGGGATGCACTCTGATTTGGTCAGAAATGTTGCAAAGGAGAGTCTGGGATCACAGGTGTCATGTGCTTCCTGCGGCCCGCCCCAGTAAGAAGACGGGCCGCGGCATTCTGCACCAGCTGCAGCCTCCGGACCAGCTTCTCGGGCAGCCCCACGTAGAGCGCGTTGCAGTAATCCAGCCTCGAGATGATGAAGGCATGGATGACAGTGGCGAGGTCAGAGTCTGAGAGATACAGCCGAAGCCGCCAGACAAGATGTAACTGCCGAAACGCACTCCCCGCCATGGCCACCACCTGAGAGTCCAGGCTGAGCCGCGAATCGAGGAGCACACCCAGACTCCGTTCCTGCGAGACCATGGGAGGGCGAACCCCCCCTCACACACACATACACAAGAGGAGATTCAACCCAGGTTGATCCTGGGTTACCTGCCCTTCACCTCACAATTGATGCTGGGGTATTCACATGGCACACAGCCGTTTCTAGGCAATCATTAGGAAGAGACCTGCTGTCCTAGGGAAAAGATAGGCCAGGAAACACAAAACCATGCCAATGAATCCCAGATTGCCTGGAGCACTCACATAAACTTTACTCAATGGTAAAAGTTTACGCCAAAGTCAAAATGCATTGGGAACACCGCAGGGTGAGGGGCAGATTACTCTGGGGGAAATAGCCATGGGGTGGAGATGCCTGGGTAATTTGCTCAGGCAAGCATGCCCTAGGAGCATAGCTTTAAAGAAGTTTGGGATCCTTGCTCTAGGTACTAAGGTACTGTTCTGGCCCTGACTGAGTATGAGCTAAGGTACAAGGGGGATCGCAACCTGCTCCAGAAAGGGGAAGCTGGATTTGACTGTGAAGTTTACATTTGTGAGTCAGCATCATCCCAGTTCTGCAAGAGTGCTCCGGCTTGCTCCCCATCCGTCTGTCTGCGTGTAATCCAATCCATTCCAGTCCGCAAAGCATCGCCATTCATAATTATTTCCAGCTCTGCTGGGGCAAGCAGGGAAAAGAGACAGAGGACGGCGAGTGAGTGTGTTTTGGAGCGCGCTCTGCGTAGTCATTTCAGGAGCTCCCCTCCCCCTTTCCAAACATTACATGCAGAGCTGGCTGTGAAAGGGGGATCTGACCCAGGGGTGACTCCAGCTGAAATTTGCGTGTGAAAAAATTGGCCATTGAGGAGCTGGGGGCCGCAGTCACGAAGGCCAGGGTAGTAAATTCTGGATCTGATCACTGTTTACTGCTTTCATTTCCCTTTCCTCCCAGCTTCTGTCACGCACTCCCAGGGTGGCAGAGCCGGGGAAGGGAGGGGGAGAGTGCAAATGGAATGCACTTGCATAGTTTTCTTATTATTATCAGTGGCAGATTAGATGTTAACAGCCAAGTGCTGTATAGGCACCAGGTTTCTGGAGTAACAGAAGACTTGGTAACAGGGTTATCCATGTAAGCCTGTGCTTCTGTCCATGGGGACATGTGCTCTGCACAGGTGCCTCTTTATAAATGCACACACACACAGGTGTATGTTTATTGTTTATGATCAAGATATGGACATGAGACCATGAGAAAAGAAAGAGAGAAGTCAAGAGGCTGCAACGAGAGGGCAGAAGGAAGAACACGAAAGGACAAAGAAGCTCAAGGGAAAACTGGCTGAAGAGTAGCCATCATTGAGGAGGAGAGATGAGGGAAGAAGGAAGGGGTTTTATGAGATGTAACTGGCTACAGGGAAAATCCATCCTGTCTGTGCTGAAAATGATGATGTCAACCTGGACATGTAACCAGTAGAAGAGATGTTCTGCTGCAGCTTGTTTGTGGCTATAGGCTAGTCTTTCCCCACTTCTTGCTTTGCCTTGCCACCCGGCAGCCAGCTAGTAACCAAGATTGGTGCCAAGGCCAGAGCTGGCCTTAGGTGTGGGGTGACCAGTCCCGTTCTTTCAGAGATCCTGCACCTCTTAAGAACAGCAGTGGCACTCACAGTGCTCCTCAACACAGGCACTTCCTGTGGTGTTTGCTGCTCTCCCCATCCCCCCACAACTGCCTCCCTCTTGGGCCTCCCCAAGTCCAAAGCTGGCCCTGGCTGATGCAGCCTTGCCAAGCTGGGAGTGGGGGTGGAGTTTCAGAGTCTGGGTAGGTGGGAACATGACCAGCTTGATGGTGACCTCCTAACAGGTCAGGTTCAGTTGGTGGTACTGAGAGGAGAGCAGCTCCCTTGTCAGCGTTCCTCTAGGGCTGTGCATGGCTGTATGCACAGAGCAAACTGTTTCTCCCCCAGTCAAGCAGCCTCTGCCTCCCTCCTCCTCTCTGTGCCACTGGTTATCAGATGTAACAGCATCTATGTGCAATTGGCTGAGGCAGCCACCAGCACTTTCCTAGTTTCCTAAAGGAAATAGACACAAGCTCAAACCCCTACCCTATTTATTCCCTTTCAACCATCTCCTAGTGACCCTACTTCTCTAATGACTTGGAACACCCAAAGGGCCTAGCACAGGGTTTGCAGAATGAGCAGACATACAAGGGTGCTAACACAACAGCTGGCTAGTCCTCTCCAAAATGACTCTTTGGTGGCTGATGTGACATTACTTGGCTTCGTTCATTCAACTTCCATTGGGCAACCCTATTTATCACCAAAACCGCTATGATAATTGGCACCAACTGGGTAGAGTCTTAGTTGGAGGGTGGTGAGGACAATGGATTGAATGAACCAGAGGTTGAATTGTTCTCTCTTGCCTTCAGAGATAGTTTTTCTAGTGCAGATTGGAAGCATATTAGGCAGAGGAGGATATGCATGGCTGCTGCCTGTTTTGTAACAGTTCTTCTGCTAACTAGAGCTATCCATGGCTGTCATCTGGTGGGATGCACCAACACTGGCCTTTAACACTTAATAATAAATGCTCTGGACTTGGAGCCTGAATTCCTCAGTGATGGGTCATGTCCAGCAAGGCACTCTCCAGAATCCTCCTGCCAGAGTATTCCAGATGGCCTTAATTTACCCTTGAACTATTTTTGAGGGGCCTTGTGTGGCTTGTATAAAACCTTGTCCTGTGCTAGTCTCCAATCATTGGCAAGCTGAGAACAAGACAGAACTTTGGCCCAGTCTTACTCACTCAAAGGGGCTCTTATATATTTTTTTCCTCCTAAATAAACTACATTGTTTGAGTTACTCAATACAAGTGAAACAGAAGACTCAAATTGAGTTTTTTTGGGGTTTTTTGTTTTGTTTTTTAAAGAAAATCATTTTTTAGTAAGAGGGGCAATTCAGTGTAACTTAAGATGTCTGTTTAGGGTTCCTTTTTTGACACTGTTTTAAAGGACAGTGGTCTCATTGATCCTTTGAGAATCATCTGTCTTCATTACTCTAGTGTAGCCTGAGTCAGTGAATCCGGCTATAATAAAGCACTTGCTGAACACCATACGAGTAGAAATGCCTTTCTTTGGTTTTGTAAACCATAATGAAAAACACGTCATTATGTCTGTAAATGGCCTGCTGCATATCTGCCACCAGCTTACCCCCGTTTACACCCACAGCATTTACAGGTGTGCTCGAGGAGCAGACAAATGGGAGGTAGCAGTTATCGTATCTGGTGACAGCCAGTGTCTGGTAAGCAGGGCCGGATTTAGGAATTTTTCACCCCAAGGTTCTTCTCAGGCTGCTGCCACACACACACATCCCCCGCCACGTAAAGGTCCACTCCCCCAGCAAGTCTCCACCCCCCCATCAAAGCCCCGCCCCCACTGTGCAAAACGGACGAGCAGGTGTACAAAATATGCAAGATATACAGAGTTGAACAAGGACACAGCATAAGGCAATGCACCAGGCAGTGCCTGTTGCATTGCAGACCTGGCCTCCAGCCTCCCCTTACAGCCAGCCTACGCCACCAGTAGTGCAACCAGGCCATTCCCCACGAGGGGAACTAGACCATTCCTTCTGGGCCTTAGGCCCCAATACCTAAGTGTACTCTATGCAGCCCTGCAACATGCATGATAGCTGGGGAGGCACTTGTCTAATAATACTCTGTGAGTTGATTCAGCCTGGGATTTCCCTCTCTGCAGTTCAAACCTTCTCAAGCCCTACTAAAACAGTAGCTAGCTAGCCACACTGAAGGGGTATGGAACAAGCTGAGCATCTGTCTGGAATCCACTCCTCCAGGAGAGCTGCCAGACAGACCCACTCAGCTGTAGTGTCTGTAGAGCAGAAGCAAATCAAGCATCTTGATGGGCTGCTTTAGCAGGAGGGGCGGGGTATAAATCTATTAAATAAATAAATAAAATCTTTGCTAGTCTTATCGCTACCTGAAGGGCAAAGTGTTTGGTGAAGGAGGACATTCCAAGACATTCAGTATGACCTTCAGAAATTGATTTCAAAACTTATGATGAGAGGATCAGAGATAGGGGGGAAGCTACAAGGATGTACCAGAGCCCCAAATTTCTCTTAAGAAGCCTGTCTCCATCAAGTTTAGAATCTTGGGGTTTCTGCTCTAGCAGTGCAAACACCTGTGACCTTCTTCACCTGCTTATGCCCCTCCTCTCAAATAACCTGGCCTGGAAGATCAGCGGGGAACTAGCCCTCATGCTCCACACTAGGGTTGCCACCTTTTGGCATTTGACCCCAAGACTCCCATAGGCCAAATGGGAGTCTCCGTATCAGATTGCAAAAGATGGCAACTAGGGTTGTCACATATGCAAATGTTTACGAAAAATACATGTTGCAGGGCCTGCATTGATGGCTAAGGTGCAAATACAGGTCCTGCAACATGTATTTTTCATAAGTGTTCCTTGAACATTTATTTATTTATTTATTTCCTTATATTTATACGCCACCCCCCATGCCTACGGCATCTCGAGGCGACTTCCAACATAATATAAAACAATTTTTAACATAAAATTGCATTTTTCAATTGCATTTGCAACATTTTCATAGGTGGCAACCCTACTCCTACCCCCACGCAAATTGCCTATTCCACCCCTCCCCCAGGTTCCCTTGTCTTCCACTCCCCGCCCTCAAGAGCACTCCGATTCCTCCCCCCAAATCCCACCATTTGAGGACACAAACGCCACAAACAAATCTCCCCCCACTTGTCCCCACGCACAAAGCAACCAGCTGAAATGGCAGTTGCTCCGTGGATGCAGTTGAGTGGGGATGCGTGTGCAGCCGTGTGCACACCCCGCTCACGTACTGGCATGCCACAGACACACGCACACCCCGGCAGAGCCATGTAAAAATGGCCTTTGAGGAGCCACTCGAAGAAGAACAGAAGGTTGCTGCATTGTAAACAAGGTTCTTTGAGATGGCTCCTAACATTCTCACACCCACCCTTCCAGCCCCACATGAAATTTTCTTATATTTCTAGAAAGAGTTGGAAGGAACTGTCATTCTAAGGGGGAGAGTGCTTTTTATACTAGAGGAGCTCAAGACCATCACATGGTGAGGTTGTGAGAATGTCAGAGCTATCTCGAAGAACCTTCTTTACAAGGCAACAACCTTCTGATTGCTCACATGGGGAGGAGTTGTTTGTAAACAAACAGCTTTATCTCCCAGTCGGATCCCAGTGTCCTCCTCCTGCTGCTGCTGCTGCAGCAGCACTACTAGCAGGCAGAGGCAGGTGAGGGATGGGACCGGAGCCAGGGAGGGGAGATAGAAGAACTTATTGGGGAGAAGCAGCCTGAAAAAAACAAAAGAGCAGGGTGGCTGGACGGGGGTGGTATGGTGTGTTGCCACCCCCTCCAGAGAATGCGCCTGAGGCCTGGGCCTTAAGGGACTTTCCCTAAATCCGGTCCTGCTGGTAAGGTTAAGCGAGGCTAGTCCCAGCCACTTCAGCCTGCGGATCCTGCAGGACTCTGGTGGGCAAAAGGGGGCTCTGGCAGGGCTCTGCTCCACCACGCTTCACCCTGATAGAGCAAAAGCAGGGATGAAGCACTCCCCAGGAATGGCAACGTTGGCAACATAGTCCCCAGGGATTCTGCCGCTTCCTCCACTCTTCCATGCCAATTACACTGGGATAGTATGAGAATAATCGAGTATTGTGTGCGAACCCTTGGTGGTAGCTACCCCAGGGTTAGTACCTCATGTGAACAGGATCAGAGAACTCAAGGGTTAGTACTAGCAGAACTGTGTTCCTAACACCTCAGGCTTTGAAATTCAGTTAAGTACATAGGTAATGGCCTTACTTAATATTTAGTATGCCTAGCTCTGGTCAAAAGGACCTGTCTCCTCAACTCTGCAGCCAGAGCCACAAAGGCCCTCTCAGTGAAGCTGGTTGCTGGTTAGCCTAAATCAGCACCAGGTTGGGCTGGACTTACTCATTATCTGCCAAAATCACCAGTACTGTCTCTGCAGAGGTGCAGCCCTGTCACCTTCATTGGTCAAAATTTTGTTACTCCCATTACCCTCATACTGCGTTATGACATCACACCTAACTAGCATGAATAGGATAGGGATTCCACAAATACGAGTTTATTTAGGAATTGGTGAACAAATCAGGCCAGAAGAGCAGGCTAAGTTAAAATAAGAGTTAAGGGCCTGCAGAAGAAAATGTTTTTTGGGAGGGATGGTTGATAAAAAATATTTACTTTATTGATACATGCTGACTTAAGTATGTGAAGAAATCAAAGTTGTGTTTTAAAAGATATTTCACACTTTAGGAGTTGCCCAAAGTGGAGCCAGTGCTCCTGTAAAAGCTGACTGAAATTAATATCGGAGGAGGTGTATGGGAGGAAAGACAGGGAGTAATGTGTCTGAGTGTGATCCAAGTTTGCACTTTACACTGTAAATGGAACTGTTACACATGTTGGTCTTAAATGGTGAAGTTTATTTATTTATTTATTTATTTAACAGATTTTTATCCCGCTCTCCCCACCTCAGTGGCTCAGAGCGGCTAACAAAACCATAAAAACAACAATATAAAAACACTTGAACAATTTAAAATATTAATCATAAAAACACCCCTACCCCTCATCCCTACCCCTCCTCCCTACCCACTCCCCCTCGCCAAATGCCCGATGGAACAGCCATGTTTTACAGTTCTTCTGAAAGGTCTGGGGCCAATTGCGCCCCCACCAGGAGGGAGTTCCACAGGCATGGCGCAGCGACTGAGAACGCCCTGCTCTGTGTGGGCCCCGAGACATCTGGGGGGCCTCCAACAGTGCGCCACCAGCCGACTGCAGGGGCCGATCCAGAACCCGGGGAGTGAGGTGGTCCGACAGGGCCCAGACCATGTAGGGCTTTATAGGTTAAGACCAACACTTTGAATCGGGCCCGGAAGACTATTGGCAGCCAGTGCAGAGACCGGAGCACCGGTGTAATATGCTCCCAGCAGCCCAGTCCCACCAGGAGCCGGGCCGCCGCATTCTGCACCAGCTGCAGCTTCCGAGCCGTCACCAAAGGTAGCCCCACGTAGAGCGCGTTGCAGTAGTCTAATCGAGAGGTAATAAAAGCATGGATGATCGTGGCCAGGTCCGGAACTGAAACCAGCGGCTGAAGCCATTGCACCAGATGTAACTGGCAGAAGGCACTCCTCGCCTCAGCCTCCACCTGGACATCCAGGCGGAGCTGTGCATCGAGGAGCACCTCCAAGTTCCACACCTGGAAAGTCAGTGGAGGGCAGACTCCATCAATCGATGGAGCCGTCACCTCAATTGACCTACCCACTAGCATCACCTCCATCTTGTCAGGATTCAGTCGCAGTCGGTTAGCACCAAGTTAGTAATTTTTTATTTTTTAAAATCACACAGATCAGGGTCTGATTCATGAAAGTGCAGCCTCTGTGATCGCACAGGGCACTTGGTATGTGGGATCCATGAATAAACATTAAATGACGATGAGTGTGAGAAGCACTGGTGTAACGTACAGGCCAACAGGGCCTCAAAGGCAAGAAGCCCCAGCCAGTGAGGGCCCACACAGGGCCTCCAACATGCATATTATTATTATTAGTAACATTTGTATGCTGCCCCCTCCTGCTAAAAGCATCTTGGGGTGGCTAACAACATGTTAAAACCAAATTAAAACATATAATTAAAATTTAATTCACCCCCTCCCTAACCGCTCTCTGGCTGCTCCTTTAAAGTCTCGCTCCCTGGGTTGACCTCCTCCTCCCTCCCCATTTTGGTTGGGGTCCCCCAAGGTTCTCTGTCCTTGGCCCTCTCCTCTTCTCTATTTACACTCTGTCCCTTGGCAAAATTTGTTGGAAATATATTCCTTTGGTTGCATCCCCCCTAAGCACCTCATCCTGTTTGTTTGCTAGAAACAGCAGGAGTAGACAGTCAGATCAGGGAACCCTTCCCCCATCCTATCTGTCCTACTCCTGCCAGGACCCGATTGGTCAATCTCCTCTCCCAGGAGGTTTCTTATCTCTTTGTGTCTGAGAGATAACTAGAGAGAGAGCTTCCTACTTCCTTCCTGAATACACCTAGTCTTAGGACTTAGTATAGATGTAGGCCTTTCCTATCCTACATGTATTTCCCAATAAAGCTACTGAAGCTTAAGTATGCTTCCTGCCTGCTTATTGATGATTAGCTACTCACACTCCTCTGTAAACTCTGCATTGGGCAAATGGATGCAATGATCTCACAGTCCTTGCATTTCCAACA
>QEPC01015005.1:634650-653094 GCA_003113815.1 Sphenodon punctatus | reverse complement strand
AGCCTCGAGGTGATGAAGGCATGGATGACAGTGGCGAGGTCGGAGTCAGAGAGATATGGCTGAGCCGCGAATCGAGGAGCACACCCAGACTCCGCACTTGAGAGACCATGGGAAGGCGAACCCCCACAACAAGGGGAGATTCAACCACTCCCAGGGCCCCTAAGCCCTCGCCCACCAACATCACCTCCGTCTTGTCAGGATTCAATTGCAGATGGCTCAACCTCATCCAAGCCCCCACAGCTGACAGGCACTGGCATACTGATGACACTGCATGCCCTGAAACCCTCTCACGATCTCCCCTAATGTCTGCATATAGATGTTAAACAAAAGGGGGGACAGAATGGCACCCTGCGGGACTCCACACGTGAAGTCCCAGGGGGAAGACGTAAACTCCCCCAAGACCACCCAGTGAATTCTCCTGGTCAGGAACGAACTAAACCAGTCCAAAACCGTTCCGCCAATTCCGGCATGGTCCCGCAGGCGAGTCATCAACACCTCAAGATCGACTGTGTCGAATGCAGCTGAAAGGTCTAGCAGGACCAGTAAGGTTTGACGACCCTGGTCCAACACTAGACGGAGATCGTCAATCAAGGCCACCAATGCCGTCTCTGTACCATACCCAGGCTGAAACCCAGACTGGGAGGGACCAAGGAAACCGGTGCGGTCCAGATGTTCCTGGAGCTGCCGTGCCACAGCCCGTTCAATAACCTTCCCTAAAAAGGGAAGGTATTTATTTAATACAATTTGATACCCCACCTGTCTTGCCCATGGCAACTTGGGGCCACTAAAAATTTATATAAAACAATAAATACAATAAAAACAAGAATACAAAAGCAATGACAGTTAAAACACATAAAAAAGAAAACCCCTGGAGTTCACAGAAATCCCATCCCCAACCCCACATCCCTACCCACCCATCACTTGTCCTTTTCACCAAATACCTGGTGGAACAGCCATGCCATGCACGGACATCGGAGGAACCGGAGGTCCGGGGTCAAACGGACCCCCACAGAGGGGGAGTTCCACAGCCGTGGTGCTGCCACCATTGTCGCCCCCTGGGAAACCCAGGGATTTTCAAGAAGGGTGCCCCCGGCTGGCCACAGGGGCCGCTCAAGGACCTGGGAGGTGAGGCGGTCCCGCAAGTAGGCTGGGCCCAATCCGTATAGGGCTTTAAAGGTAAGAACCAACACCCTGAATCGGGCCCGGAAGACTATAGGTAGCCATCGCAGTGAACGGAGCACAGGTGTTATGTGCTCCCGGCGACCCATCCCCATAAGGAGGCGGGCTGCCACATTCTGCACCAGCTGGAGTCTCCGAACCATCACCAAGGGTAGCCCCACGTAAAGCATGTTCCAGTAGTCCAATCTTGAGGTAATAAAGGCATGGATGATGGTTCGAGGTTGGAATTGGAGATATACAGCAGCAACCACCATACCAGATGTAACTAGCAGAAGGTGCTCCTCATCATAGCTGCCACCTGGGCATCCAAGTAGAGCTGTCCGTCAAGGAGCACCCCCAAACTTGGCACCTGAGGAACCAAGGAGGGATGGACCCTATCTATGGAGGGGGCCTCTACCCCCTCAGCTTTGCCAACCAATATCACTTCTGTCTTGTCAGGATTCAGCTTCAGATGGCTCCCCTTCATCCAGTCCCCCACAGCTGCCAAACACCGGGTAAGCACTGAAACTGCTGGGTCTGAGTCAGCTGAAAATGAGAGGTACAGTTGAGTGTCATCTGCATACTGATGACACTGAACACCAAACCCTCTCACGACCTCACCCAGTGGCTGCATATATACATTGAACAGGAGTGGGAGACAGAATACAACCTTGTGGAACCCCAGATGAAGAGTACTCTCTCCCCCCCCACCGCCACATGCTGAATTCTCCTGGCCAGGAAAGAGTAGAACCATTCAAGAACAACGCCACCCACCCCAGCATGGTCCCACAAGCAAGTCACCAACACCTCGTGATCAAACTTATCAGACACCACCAACAGATCTAACAAAATTAGCAAAGTTAACAGACCTCAGTCCAACTCACGGCGAAGGTCGTCAACCAAGGCCACAAGCACAGTTTCAGTGGCATGATGTGGATGAAAGCTAGACTGTGAGGAATCCAGAAAACCAACTCAGAAGCTGACGAGCCACCACCAGTTCAATAACCTTCCCTAATAACCTTCCCTAAAAAGGGAAGGTTAGAGACTGGTTGCTAACCGGCCAGGGTGTCAATGTCAAGAGATGGCTTTTTGAGCAAGGGCCGGACAACAGCCTCCTTGAGGTAGCCCAGAACCTTGCCCTCCCAAAGGGAGGGATTGACCACCCCTGTCAGCAACGGCCCTGTCTCCCTGGTGGCCTTAACCAACCAGAATGGGCATGGCTCTAACTCACAAAATGTGGCTCTAACAGCCCCAAGTACATCCTCCGCATCAGTGGGCAAGACGTCCTCGATCCCATAAAACAGGGCAAACTGGAGCATCCACTACTTCTGACTCCCCTACTGTATCAAGCACAGCACCAAAGTCTAGGTGAATGCGAGAGATTTTATCTGTGAAATAGTCAATAAACTGGTCACAGCAAGCTCTAGCAAAATCCCTTTCCAGGTGGAGACAGGCTGAACCAACCGGCCCCCTCACCACCCAGAAAAGCTCAGCCAGCCAAGACTTTGCTGACGCTATGATGGCAGCAAAGAACCTCTTCTTTGTTGCCTGCACAGCCACAGCATAGGCTTTCAAACTAGTTCTATGCCACAACCTGTCATCTTCAGTATGAGTGTGACGCCACTGTTGCTCCAACTGCCTCCCCTCCTGCTTCAGCTGACTCAGGCCCTCTGTAAGCCACAGGGACCTATGCCACTGATGCTCAGGGAGTGGATGCCTAGGAGCTATCCGGTCAATGGCCTCAGCCAACAAGGTGTTCCATAGTGTCACGAGGCCATTGAGTAAACAGCTGTCAAGGTTCAAGGGTAAATCCCCTAGAACATTCCGGAATCTGTTTCCCTAAGTCTCCAGGGGCAAACCAACTGAACTGGTTCAGCACCTTTTCGGGGGCAGATGTGCACCAGGCGATTGGCCCAAAGGAGGTAATGGTTCATCCATGACAAAGGAACTGACATCACATCCCCCACCAACAGAGCTCTTGCCTCAAGGCCTGTGCAAATAACCAAATCCAGTGTGTGTCCCCCCTCACGAGTAGGACCATCTACCACCTGAGACAGGCCCATTGTTGCCATGGCAGCCATGAACTCATGCTCCACCCTCTGAAGACTCACATCAGCATGCATATTGAAATGCCCCAGGACCACCGTCCTTGGGGACCGCAAGACCATGCCTGATCAGCTAGAGCATACAGAGATACTGGTAGGTGCACGGTATACCAGCAGCAGCCCTAATCTGTCTCTGACCAAATCAACCATGAGGTGGAGACCCTCAATACCTGGTGGTATTTGCACAGGAAACCCCTGAACGGACCAAGTCTCCATGAAAATAATGGCTACACCACTGCCTGGTCCCTCTGCTCTCGGCTGATGTTTAATGGAGTACCCGACTGGAACACAGCCTTAGGGAAAATGGCGGTGGTGGGCGTTTGGGGTCTGTGGGTGTTTTTGGTGCTGGGGTCTGAAGGGGCCTGGGCTTTGGGGAGCCTCAACCTGCATGAGCTCAGTGAACTCAAATATGGTATCGAGATCGGCGCTGAGCCTGTCCTGGCTGGGCAGGTGCATCCGGAGGGATAACAGGGGTTTGTGTGTCTGTTGGGGCCGGGAATGGGAGAATGAAGGGTGTGTGGGTTTGGGGTGTATGTGGGGCTGGGGTGTAAGGAGTGGGTGTGGGGCAGGGAGAGTGGGGGTTGCGGCTGGGAATGTAAGGCTGATAGAGGAAGTGGAGGGCTAGGAGAGGACAGGAACGGGGGAAGTGGAGTAGGTAAGGCATGGGGTGTGAGCCTGGGGAGTTGAGATTTGGGGGGGCTATAACGGGCGTGGGGCTGAGTTGGGAGAGGGCAGGGGAGTTCAGAGCTGAGGGAGGGAGCTTGGTAGGTTGGATGGGACTGGAGCAGGGTTAGGCTGATGACAGGCTGGGGAACTCGGAGAACAGGCTGGAAATGGAGTTGGGGGTTCAGGATTGTGGACAGGGTGGAAAAGGAGCTGTGCTAAAAGGCTATATTCCCTGTGTGGGGACTGGAACTGGATGGGCAATTGGGGTGTGTGAGGAGAAGACTGATCAAGAGTAGGAGGTAGAGAGGAGGGAAACAGTCAAGCAAGTGTATGTGGGGCAAAGAAGGTGGCAGAGGGAGTGTTGCTGAGTGGAGTCAGTGAGGGGGACAGGCTGGGAGGTGGGTGTGAGTCAGAGTAGCATATTGTTTATGGGTCTGAAATTGGGGGAACTGGAGGAAGACAGTTGTGGGGAGGCCAAGGGAGCTGGCATTGAGGCTGAGTAGGGACTAGCTCTGTGGGGCTGAGATGTTGAGTCTGGAGCACAGCCTCTGGGCAGTCGGACAAGGGCTTGGGATTTTACAGGGTGTGGGAGTGGAACTGGGCAGGAAAATTGGGCTTCTGAGAACCTAACAGCAAGGAAGGCCAAAATGTTTGAAGAGGATGGAATCTATGGGGTGCTTATAGGGCAGGGCTAGCCAGGTGACTTTGGGAGGCCTGAGGAAAGCAGCATTGTGGACAGGGTGGGGGTGGAAGTTAGGGGAGTGGCTGTCAGGCTTGAGGGGAATGGGTCCTGTGGGATGGAGCCTGTGTAACCAAGCCAAGCACACGCACCTGAGACTTGGCATCCGCCTGAATGTTTGTTTGTCTTCTCCCCTGTCTTTCCCACTGTCCCCTCTCCCTGTCTCCCCCCTCCTTGTCTTTTAGATTGTAAGCCACAGGCAGGGACCGCGTCTATTTCTATGTTCTGTGCAGCGCCAGGTACATGACCGGCGCTATATAAATGTTTATAATAATAATAATAATAATAAATAACAAGGTCAGCCAGAATAGGTCTCAACTCAGTGTCCAGCCAGGTCTCTGTAATGCACATGAGGTTGGGCGCCTTGTCCAGGATCAGATCGTAGACCACAGTTGAGTTATTCATGACTGGCCTCGTGTTCAGCAGCATCAGGACAGGGGCGGGGGCCCTCCGTGCCTTGACCACCGAACCACTTGCCTGGGGGGGCACTGAGTGGGACAGTTACACATACTGCTCCCATCTCACAGATCAAACACAGCCCCCACCGGACCATCAGAACCCCAATGGCTGTGCTCCCCCAGTGGGCCCCCTCCCCCATGGCTGCCCCACCCCACCCGTCACAAGGGGGCATATTCTCCCTCTCCACTGGGAACAGATCTCCCCTCCCTCACCAGAGGGAAGTCCCCACCAACCCCTCTATCCCCCCGTCCCCTGCTCTCACCAGGGGCATGCGTCATTCCTATTAACCCACCATGCCCATTAACCTACCCTCACAATTAAAGAAAAAAACTCCCCCCCCCAACCCTCCCCCAACTAAAAACTATATGAGTTAAAATGTTCTGAATTTTAACCCCAACAATATCTTGACTTCTATAAACATGGTCAGGTTAGTGAGACGCGGAAGCAGAGATTCCAAAACTGGGTCAGGACCCCATAAACCATATGTTAATGGGGTCCTGATTCTGATAGATATTTGAGATTTGGCGCCTAGCCTTATTGCTGTCTGGGGTCACAGGATTCTATTTAAGTCTTCACTTGGGGTCACACAGGCAAAATAGCTGGGGATCACTTCTCTAAAGGAAAGGGACCTCCTTCTCCTCCCATCAGCCTCCTCTCAGTTAAAAGCTTATTTGTCACTCTTTGCATGTGGTATCACTCCAGACCGTAATGAACAAATGTCCCCAGCACAAGATGCGCCATCACTATAGGCACTAATTAGTAACTAGGGTTAACACTTTTGCAGGGTTCACCCAGAGGCTTCAGGGATGGCCCCATTTTTCTGGGTTAAGCCAGGGACACCCATGGTACCTGTAGGACTGGGGCTCCATGGGGACTCTCCCATTCCCTTTCTGATGTGGCTCTGCCCCCATGGAGCATCATGACATCACAATACTCTAAGGGACAGCATTATATCTGAAAGGTGCATGACAGCCCCTTAGCCCCACCCTGTGACATGGTCCTGCCCCCTCCAGGTTTCCTCCTAAGGGAGGTGAGAATCCTATTGTAGGGCCCCATGTTCCCTGCGTTCTCACCTTTGCTGCCAGTGGGGTGACCCCCTTACATCTGGCTAGAGGCACAGAGGCTGGGAAGTGTAGGGTGGCTTGCACCGCCGCCACCTGTGTCTTCCCTCTACATTGTTAGTGAGGCAGTCCTCCTTTCTCCAGGCATCTCTCACCAGCACAACAGCTACCGCAGATTATTTGTAAAAAGCATTTGCACTGTCTGAAATTCTGAGACACCAGCTCTGTAGTGCTTGGACAGGGAAAGCTGTTCTCTTGCCTCCCACATCTGGGAGCTCCCTGACAACAAGAGGCAGAAAACAACCAACAAGTGACAAATTGCCCCACAGGTTTCTCTTTACTGTGTCCCTCGCAGTACTGGATGCAGGGAAGCTGGGGCTCCATTTTAAATGGAGGGGTGCGTGCTCCAAAACCAGGAATGTTTGACAGACATGCACTGATTCACCTATTAAAGTGGTACTGTAATTAGTTTTTGATATTCAGTTCAAACATAGCATTTCCTTCAGGGGCTGGTGCTCCCCGCAATGCAGGCCTGGCAGGCTTGCACGTTATGCATATGCTGCTATTTGTAGTTTACTTGTGAGTTTTGCGTGGGGGGTGGGGGAACCCTCCATAAGCAGCACCTCTCTCAATCATGTTGTTGTGTCAAGTTTATTCCTGGACCTCCTGTATTGGGGGCCCATGTTTCTCCCCTTTCCCCAACACATGGGCAGTGTGGAGTTGAACAGTCTGCGCTTGCCTGAATCCTGCCCTGCTCACAGCCAACCATTTGTTCTTTTAGGTAAGACTGGATAAAGACTTGATTTTTTAAATCCAGGGCCAGTTTGAAAGAGGAGTGGGGAACTCCATCTGCAGCACCTGGATACCTGCTCTTCCACTAAACCCAGGGTACTCAAAGCTTTTAAAAACTATTAACGACTTCGTTGTCATATGCAACCAAACGAGCAATTAAGTCATGATTTATAACCCAATTTAAGCTAGGCAGATGCACACATGCTGCCTGACCCCCAAATGTACGGATCTCCTAAGGCTGAGAGCTCTCATCCTGTAGTGTAACAAGCATAATGGTTCATCTGACCAAAAGATCCTACAACTCCCCAGAGGCGTGCCTGTCTCAGTGCTGGGTGAGCTGCACAGAGTTTGCCGCCTTTTGTCCAAGACCAAGTGAAGAGCATAACACTGATCAGCAAACTCAGTACAAAGACCTGGAGCTGGCAAGCTTTTTTCTGACAGAGATTTAATTCTGCTGGAGACAAGCCTGTTTACTGTTACTAGAACAGAGGATGGGAGGCAAACCGTGTCACATGCGCCTCTAGGGCAGTCCAAGTGTGGCTCTTGGCCAGGGCCTTATTAGTCCTGTGTCTTAATTCACTGCACTCAAGTCTCAGCAACTGAATTGCAGCTGCTCCTCAGAATCTCAGCAGCCAGGACTGCTGTGCACCAGCTCCACCAGCCAATCTCAAAGCAGGAGAAGCTCAGCCTGGGAGATGCCTAACAGGGACACATACTTGTCTCCATGTTTTATTGGGGAGCTCATGAATTTCAAATCATGTCCTGTGAGGCTGCTGTTGGTCTCCACACAGCACATGCTGCCGCTTACATTGCTGACCTACGTGTCCATAATGGAATTTGCTACAGGGACCTGTCCCTAGCAATGCTTATGCTGCAGATTTAGGTGACACGCTAGCTCAGAAGGCGTGACAATGAGATGTGGGGGGGAGGGGAAGGCTTTCACCATTGCCATTTTTAATAGCTATTGGCCAGAATTTCCCAAACTATGGACCAGCTATTCCCAAGTGGGGCTGCACCAGTCTGATAGCGAGATGATATAGTTTGAAAGTTTGCTGCTATCTAGTGTTATAGGATTATAGTTAAGTCTTAAAATATGGTCACATAATTAACAAAAAAAGTTGGAAACTGCTGCTGTACAAGGCTGGGAGTGGCTGCTGCAGACCAAACTGTAATCACTATAAAAATTGCTTGGGCCAGCATCCTGATGGGGCGATAACAGGAAAATTGGATCCGTGTGTGTGTGTGTGTGAGATGCTGCAGCACCCTATGCACAAGGCCTGCACAGTGTGTTTGTGGGGCAGGAGGAATGGAAAGGTTATAACAAAGGTATCTGTGGTGGGAAGGCTGTGAAACTTCTTCTCCCACTGGTCAGTGTAACCATAGGGCTGTTCCCATAAGTTTTTGCAGACTTCCACTCCTTGTGATCCAGCTCCACTTATTTCTATCACATAGTGCACAGTCCCAACACAGACAAGTCTCATCTTCAAGCTGGAGGACCCGTGCATTGAGCTCCCCTGCCTTCAGCTTTGTCTTGAGGCAAGCCACTTTCTAGATTCCAAGCCTTTAGAATTGGTTTGGGGTACTAGGTTGAGAGCAGAAACAGGCTGTTTTCATCCAGGGAAAGATCCATAGTTGTCCAAAGACTAATGGATATTGCATGGCAAGAGGAGTTGGCTGCTATCTGCTTTTTGGGGGTAGTGCCTCTATTTACTCTAGAAGACGGATCTGGGAATGGAAAACTATCTTAGAACAGATATGGACTGAAGTCACGTCAAGGCTCTATGCAAACTTAGACTGGAGCAAATGCCATGGAATCTCTAGAGAACAGAGATTGTGCTCTCGTGGTAGCGGAGCTATCGAGGAAACATTTCATTATGTCTTTGAGTGCTCTCGGACTGAAGAAATTAGAAAGAATAATTTCCCTGCTAGATTGTGGTGACTTCAATGTTTTTCCCTCAAGAGAGAAATTAATATGGCTACTTTCTCAAACAGATCCCGGTACATTATGTAAATTGGCAAATTTTGCCATTCGAGCAGAAGCCATCAGGAGGTCTAGAGACAAGATTGTCCCCCATGGTCCAGGGAACACCATTTAGAGTAGTTTTAGATCCTGGATGAAGTGTTTTAGATATGTTGACCTAATTTAACTGTTATTAGCATAAAATTTAATTTTGTTGGGTCACATTTTTATTGATGTGTAAATTTGTTTTGTTTAAGGAGGTCTTTGACCCTGGATTATATGTATCGGAACTATTTATTCATATACTTATTGTTGTAAATTTGTATCAGAAAATTATGTTTATCCACTCTGTAATAAAACTGACTGATTCCAAACCTAATGCCATGGGAGAGTCCAGGTCTGTGTGTAGAATTTTACCAGCCATACCCCACAAAGACCAAAATATTAGGTCATGTGCTGCTCCTATGTTCAATTCTTAACACACTGTTTCCTGGAGGTTGCAGGGAAGGTGCACAGAGATCGTGGTAGCAGAGTTAACCTTACAAGTGACCTTAGAAGATAAGCCTGTCCCAGAAGAGATGGGGAGGGAAGATTTGGGCTAAGAGCTGCAGTGTTTTAGACCAAGGACACCCAATGAGAGTTTTGTAGTTCATTTTAGTGGGTTCAGGATTGAAGCAATGGTGTGGTTTTTTGTAAAAGCTACAGCTTCTTCTTTATGTAGTTATACGAGAGCTACCAGTAGTTTGGCAGCTGCGTACCTTCCTGTGTGCACTTCTATGGCCAGAGAAAAACTTTGCAGGGTCTTCAATGGGAGGATAGTGGGTTTGAAATAAACTTGGGTAGACATCTGGTCTCTCTGCCATTTAGCAGATAATGATGTCACTAGTGACATAAATTTTTCCAGGACAATACATAAATAAGCACCCATATTTTCTAATGTTCATGTAAGTATATCTTGTTTAGTGCCAAATTAAAGATATTGACCTGTACAGGACAAGTTGGATATTTATTGCAGAACGAGCAATGAATGAGTAGAAGATGACCGAGGTGAAAGGAGTAACACTTAAGTGGATAAATGAAGGTGGAGGGGATGAAACTGATTCTCACAAGTATATAATATGCCAAAGAGCTGGCCCCTGAAAGCCTTTAAGTAGTGAAAGGGGTTATAAGCATGTTATTGAAGCTGCCATTATAAGACAGGAAATAGTCCCCAAATGACTAAAGATGCTGGCAAGTACAGAATTTGTGTACCACATTACCAATGATTGTTATAAAGAGGTACACATTGAAGACAACCCTGGAAAGAATAGCTTTGCAACCCAACCAGACAGATAAAGAGGGCAGCCGACATTGTAGTGAAGAAGACTCGCAACCACTTGCTCAAACACATTCACAAATACCATCTCGTGAGAGGCTAGTAATAGTAACTTGAAGTCAGTTTGCAGCTTAACGCCTGTCAGACTGCATTCACATCTGCGGCAGCAGTGGCAGCAGAGAGAGCGGCGAGGGAAGACGCGGCAGTGGGGAGGAGCCAGATGACAGGGAAAGTGCCAGTGCGAACGGGGATCTGCCGCAGCTTCTCTCGCGCATGTCAGGGCAGGATTTTGCCTTCGCCAGAAACTCACTGGGTGACCTTGACAGTCACAATATATTATCTCAGCCTAACCTACCTCACAGGGTTGTTGTGAGGATTGTGTTGTATGTAAAGTGCTCCGAGTGCCATGGCAGGGGGGTGCTATATAAAAATAAATATTATTATTAGTATTATTAAGTAGATATTGAAGTATGAGTATGCAGCACCTAAGGAAACACAAGCTGAAGATTCAATGACAGCATCCCGTGATGAAGTACTGCTGTCTATCTTGAATGAGATGAAAGCCAAAACTACAAATAGATGAAGGTTAAGGTTTCACCCTCACTGACTTTTGATTATGGCAGAGAAGGCATTGTCAGACTGCACTATTACAAACTGCCACACCGAACCTTCTGAATCGAATAAACCATCCATAGCAAAAAAGAAGGTCCTGAAGAGCTCATCCATAGGGCAAAGGATAATTGATTTAGCCTGGGTAAGAGGATATGATATGAAAGAACTTCTATTTTATGATTTGACCACTTCATTGTATCTGTTTAATGATGAAGGGCAAATGGTTAAGCCTCTGAAGGGCTCTTTTGCCACTGAGCTGGAAAAGAATCTTCAACCTGATGATTACGTGGAACCAGCTAAGTGGAAGAATATTCCAACATGCTACATTGTGGACTTCGTGGCATCTGTTCAAAAACTTCGAATGGTAACCTGAAAACCTTTGGTGCTCTCTCTAGTGCACTGTTCCACCATATCTTTTCCCCAGCACGTAATGCAGAAAGGGTTAATTTGGTATTTGACTCTTACTTGGACGTTTTCCCAAAGAACAGTGAGCTGAAGAAGTTCCAACGGCAGTGTTGACATTGCTATCATCAACAAACATATGCCGTTACCTGTTAAAATGAACACATACTGGGGTTGTATCCCCAACAGGTAGCAGACATTCATCAAGGATAACGTTCTCAGACAATTCAGAAACACTTTTCCGGAGATTCACATGTACTTGAATGTAATGGTAGACGACTAAGAAATGGAATGTCTCCTTTCAACATGATGGGCACCTCTGTCACAGCATTCAGAACTGAAGTATGCAGAACTTGAGGAAGTGACATGCACATGATGCCTCGCATGTTACATGCTGTGATGAGTGGATCTCAGAGTGATCGTCATTTAATCAGAAACGAACGTACTTGTCCTGTCACTGTTTCATTGGAACAGTGTCAGTTCTTGTGGTCTGAAGGTAAGTATTTATCCATGTATGAATGTTTTCTTGTTTAATTTTGTTTCATATTATGAAATAACAGTGTTTGGTTCTTGTTCTGTAGGTTCATGCTGGAGTTGGGGATATGACACAATATGTCCCAGTGTACCAGATAGCAAAGAAGACTGGCCTACAGAGGTGTTCTGCCCTCCCTGCTGTATATGCACTTACTGCCTTGGATTAGACAAGCAAATTTGGGATTAAAGCAGCAGGTCTTAAATATGACCCTGAATCGCATCTCACCAGATTTGGGAGGATCATGGATGGAGATATGGAAGATACATTAATCTCAGCCAAAAGTTACCTTGTTCAACTGTTGAAGAAGAATTCATTCTGCACAATGCTTGATAAACTGAGGTACTGGATATACAACCATGGGAAAGGGGCATATAGCATGTTGGATTTACCATCTTAATCACACACCTACCAGTCATTCTGTGTGAGGACATCTCTTGAGGTCACCCTGTTACACTCCCCTCATGATCAACTGCCTTGATGGAAACACCCCTCATTTGTGTCCCATATTTATTTATTTATTTAATTTATTTATTTGCATTTATTCGCCGCCCCCTCATGCCTACGGCATCTCAGGCCAGCTTACAAAACAAATAAAATACTAAAATTCAATAAAAGACATAAAAAGTTCCAACAATAATTAAAAATATCTTCCCCCAACTACCCCACCCTCCCCTCTGAAGGCCTGGGCGAACAGCCAGGTTTTGCAAGCTCTATGGAAAACCAGCAAGCTTGGGGCCAGACGGGCTTCCTCCGGGAGGGAGTTCCACAGTCGTGGCATGGCCACTGAGAATGCCCTCTCCATGGTGGCCCCCCATTTTACATGGGGGACCTTCAGAAAGGCACCCCGGCGGACCGAAGGGGTCGCCCGGGGATGCGGGGGGCGAGGCAGTCCCTGAAATATGAGGGGCCCTGACCGTGTAGGGCTTTATAGGCCAAAACCAACACCTTGAATCTGGCTCGGCTCGCCATCGGCAGCCAGTGCAGAGCTCGGAGCACAGGTGTAATATGCTCCCGATGGCCCGTCCCCATCAGGAGACGAGTCGCCGCATTCTGCACTAGCTGCAGCCTCCGAACCAGCATCAAGGGAAGCCCCACGTAGAGCGTGTTGCAGTAGTCTAGCCTCGAGGTGATGAAGGCATGAATGAGGGTGGCCAGGTCAGGCCTGGAGATGTACGGGCGCAGTCTTCGCACCAGATATAACTGGCGGAAAGCAACTTTCGCCACTGCCTCCACCTGTTGATCCAGGCGCAGGTCCAGCAACATCCCCAGACTCCTAACCTGCCGGGCTGCCGGAGAGCAGACGCATTCATTACCCTCGCCAGCCCCAACCCCAAAGTCTCCCTGGAGGCTTTCACCAATGAGGACGGGCATGGATCTAGTTCACAACTAGTGGCTCTAACAGACCCCAGAACATCCACAGCATTGGCTGGCATCACTTCCCGAAACTCATCCCAGAAAGATCGACCAGACGCTCCATACCCTCGCGCTCCTCCCCTACTGCCCCATATCCGGTGTCAAAGTTACTCTGGATCCAAGCGATCTTGTCTGCAAAGTAGATGGCAAACTCCTCACAGCGGGCCTGGGACAAGTCCCCACCCAGCGGAGGGAGGCCAGACTGACCAGCCCCTGCACCACCCTGAACAGCTCCGCTGGACATGACTTTGCAGATGCTATAAGGGCAGCAAAGAACTCTTTCTTTGCTGTCCTTACAGCCTCTACATAGGACCGCAAATGGGTCCTATGGAGAAGTCGGTTGGATTCAGAGTGAGTCCGATGCCAGCTTCGCTCTAGTCACCTGCCTACCTGCTTCATACACCGCAGCCCCTCAGTAAACCAAGGGGCCCTGCAGTGTCGTCTCAACGGATGCAGGGGACGTCTCGGTGCGACCCTGTCAATGGCCTCCCCGAGCAAGATGTTCTAATCCCAGACAAGTTCATCGACAGAGTGGCTGTCAGGGTCTAAGGTTAACTCCCTCAAAGCTTCCTGGAACCATTGAGGTTCAATCAGCCTCTGAGGGCAGACCAACCTAACTGGTCCACTACCCTTCTGGAGATGGTGTGCTGAGAGGCTGGCCTGTAGGAGACAATGATCTGTCCATGACAAGGGCGTAATCCTCATATCCCCCACTAACGGATCACCCGCCTCAAGGCCAGAGCAGAAGATCAGGTCGAGAGTATGCCCCCCCACATGGGTCGGGCCGTTGACCACTTGGGACAAGTCCATGGTTGCCATGGCGGCCAGGAACTCTCACTCCACTCCTACAAGGCCGGCATCAGCATGGCATTGAAGTCCCCGAGGACCAAAGTCCTGGAGGAGTTCAATGCCACCTGTGAGGTCAGCTCTGCTAGAGTGGCAAGGGATGCTGCTGGGCAGGAAGGGGCCCGGTACACCAGCAGCACCCCGAGATTGCCCCCAGCCAAATCAAACACTACATGGAGGGCCTCATTACCTGAAATCTCCTGAACTGGATATCTCCTAACTGGCCTATCCTCTCTGAAAATAATAGTCACACCACCACCCCGGCCCCCAGTGTGGGGCTGGTGCTGCACAGCATACCCGGCTGGAACGAGGTCAGCCAAAATTGGCCCTGCCTCCTCATCCAGCCAGATCTCCGTAATGCATGCAAGGTCCACGGCCCCGTCCAGGATCACATCCTGGATTACCGGGACCTTATTTACTATGGACCTTGCATTAGCAGCAATAGCCCTTTACTGGCGGCCCTTAGAGCCTGCTCTTCAGTGGGGGAGTGGCTCTCTCAACCTCCATCAGGCACCTCTGTTCTGGGAGTACGAGCCCTCCACCCCCTTGGACCATGCCGTCCCCGCCCCATAACCACCCCAATCACTGCTCCTCCCTCTCCGTCTGCTCCATCCTGACCCCCTTCCACTGGCTGTCCACCCAAGGCCCTCCAAAAAAAACCTCCCCACTTCCCACCCCTCTTTCCCCATCATAACCAATTCGTCCTATCCCACCCCACCCCCCCTCCCCTCCCACCCCATTCACATTTCCATCCCATCTTCCTATACCCCTCCTCCCCCACCTTTTCCACATTCCCCCTCTGACCCGCTCTCCTGCTGCCACCAGCTGGCCAGAATCAGAGGCATTTCCCCTTCCCCGTCCGATCTCCCCCTGCCACTGGGTATCAGACCAAACCCCCCACCTGCTGCCACCAGGTGTCCCCCGCCCCCTCCCTCCCCAGCTTCACCTCCTGCTGCCACCAGGGGTCAACGCCAGGGGAAACCCCCTCTTCCCCTCTCCATCCAACTACCCTCGCCATCAAAAATCACCACCTTCCCCCTCCCCCCTAACTCAATCCCACCTTTCCCTCTTTTAAAACTACACTCCGACTCACCTAACCAGTATTTCCCCCCTCCCCTGGCCCCTAAGGGCCGCACCCTTTGGCTGTGGCCCTTTGACCCGTGCCTGTGGTGGCACCTTCTTGTACACACACACCCCCCCCCCCGGGCAGCTGCCGGGTCAGGCCAGGGAACCCAGCCCAGGTGCGCTGGCTTCCTGATTCCCCTAACCCCGGCACTCTCTCTTTCCCCGCAGGTGGATGTCGGGGATCCAGAGCGACAACTGGATACGAAAGGGATGGTGATGATTTGGTCCCATCACAACTACTGAGACTTGTTCCTGCAGACCTTCCTACTTGCAACTGTATTAAATGTTCTACTTTTCATCGCTGCGTATGTTGAGCGGCGACCATCTCTTGCTGCACCTTCTGTAAATGCCAGAGTTCCTCTACTCCTGAATGCAATAATCTATTCTGAAATCTTTCAACGTTTAACTGAACAAGCAGTTGTAGCATTTCATTCTAATTTATTGGTATCACTTGATGTGCAAAAGTATGCAATTAAATATCTCTCATATGTTGGAAAAGGGAAAGAGCTTTTATTTGACACCCAAAACAATAACATTATGTTCAAAATTGGGGAAATGAGGCAGCGATGCACCAGTGTTCAGTACTGGAAATGTGTACATCACTAGTGATGTCATCTGCTAAACGGCAAAGAATCCAGCTGTCTACCCAGTGCCAGTGTCGGGTATTAGAAAAGTTGCTGGACATGGACCTGGGAAGCCAGGGTTTGAATTCTGTTCTAGCTATGAACCCACTGGGTGGCCTTGGGCAAGTCACAACCTCTCACAGCCTCAGTTCCCCATCTGTAAAATGGGAATGTGTGTGTCTGTCTTTCCCTGTGCTCCCCTCACCCTTGTCCATCTTAGATTGTACGTCCGCTGGGCAGGACCTATCTCTGAAAATCTGTGACTGTAAAGCACTGTGTATGCCTAGCAGCGCTATAGAAATGACTAGTAGTAGTACCCACTTTTTTTTTCCAAACCTTCTTCTAAACCAGCCAAGGGCCAAGCTGCCCCCTTTGGCTGCCCCTACCCGGAGCTGCCCCCGAGTTCGGTTTGCTAGCTTCACCAGCTTTGCTGCTGCCTGAGCGGCCGGTCAGCATGCTGCAAGGTCCCACAGATGAGTGTGCGCATACACAAAGCAGCAAAGTGGTCTAGTGTGTGTGTGCTTTTTCTTGCCAGCCAAGAGGGAATGGCGGTGCCTGTGGGAGTGTGTTGCGGGGCCCAGTCAAGCTTGGGTGACTGAACCAGGGCTTCTCCAGGGGTCCCCCCCCCAGTGCAGGGGGCAGTGCTGCTGCTGCTGTGGGAGGAGGCGACACGGGGGTGGGGGCAGAAACTGGCCTGAGAGAAGCCTCCCAGCCACCAGGCTCTGTTGGTCCCCCACAAAATTTGTCCCTCCCACAAATCTGCCACCCAAAGCAAGTGCCTCCTTTGCCTGCCCCTGGGATGGCCTCTTGTAGACTCTCTGCCCTCTTTCAACCTTGCAAGCAAACCTCTCTCCTGGCTCCCTACTGAGGAAACCCTCTTGGTCTGCTCTGCCATACCCAGACTTTGGTTCTTGAGACTTGTGTGCTCTCTATGTAGGCTGCCTAGACCGTAGCTAGACCTGTTGGCACAGGGCTCCCACCTTCTGGCTTCTCTAAGCCCTTTCGTGGTGGAACTCCGTTTTAAACCACCTGGCTCTTACCTTTTATACTGGGCATTGCCCCACCCCAGCTGGTGTGCGGTCTCATGCCATGCACGCTCAGCTGGGGCCAAACAAACACTTCCTCAGTTGGATCATCATTAGCCACTTGGTTTCTTAAAGGTACAGTTTCTGCACAAAAGGGTTGTGTCCCCGTAACCTAGCCCAGCCCCTTATGGGCCTGACCCTACAATGACTTTGCATTTTCTGTTAGTCAGCAATTACACAAATACCGTATTCCCACTCAAGTTTGAGCATAGGCTGTGCAATCTGGTGTTCTCGTTAGTATTCATTTATGTATTTATTTAAATTTATACTCCACCCTAAGACTCATTATTAATTCCTATTCTCCAGTGGTATTTGAACTGGGATTTTTTTTCTTCCCTGGTTGCATCTGTTTTTTATTAATTGGTGTCTTGAATTCTGAGCACTTTGGGGAGAGGGTGTGAATTACAATTTATAATAATTGCTCTCCGATGTGTCATGTTCACATGCTAGCAGACATACACACAAACATGCAATCTCCTGCTTGCACCCGAGTACACACCCAATCCTCTTGAAAACATGTGTCGCTGAGCTCTTTGCTGGCTTAACTGCACCCTCTCCAGTGGAGTAATGGCAGAAGGAAATTTGGTCCATATGTTCTTTAAGAACATAAGGATTACCATACTGGGCTAGATCAATGCTCCATCCAGACCATTATCTAGTACCCTACAGTAGCCAGAACTTTATGCTTCAAGGGATAGTGTATTTATTATTATTTTAAACGTTTATTAGTCGCCCCATATGCCTACGGCATCCTGGGGCAACGTACAACTAAGTAAAACATTCATAAAAATAAAACAATTTTTAAAAAACACCACACAATTTAAAACCTCAACAGGGTTAGGAAAAATAAATAAAAATAAAAATAAGGGTAGGGAAGAGCTAAAAACTCTAAACCCACCCCCCTCCTCCTCTCCCCAAAGGCCTGGCCAAACAGCCAGGTTTTACAAGCCCACCGGAATGTTCAAAGGCTTGGGGCCAGGCAAGCTTCCTCTGGGAGGGAATTCCAAAGACGTGGCCCAGCCACCGAGAATGCCCTCTCCATTGTGGCTCCCCGCTTAACATGAGGGACCTCCAAGAAGGCACCCAGGGCAGACCGAAGGAGCTGCTCTGGGGTGCGGAGGTCCCTGAGGTACAAGGCGCCAAGACTGTGAAGGGCCTTATAGATCATTACCAGTACCTTGAACCTGGCTCGTCACGCTATTGGCAACCAGTGCAGAGTCCGGTGTTATATGCTCCCGACGATCCATCCCCATCAGGAGCCGGGCCGCCGCATTCTGCACTAGCTGCAGCCTCCGGACCAGGAACAAGGGCAGCCCCATGTAGAGCACATTACAGTAGTCCAGCTTCGAGGTGACGAAAGCATGGATGAGGGAGGCCAGGTCCAGTCTGAAGATGTACGGATGCAGCCTCCGCACCAGATATAACTGATGGAAGGCGGCCTTCGCCACCACCTCCACCTGTCGATCCAGGCGAAGATTTGAGTCCAATATCACCCCTAGGCTCTGAACCTGCTGAGCTATAGGAGGGCGACCCCCCCCCCCCCCCCCC
>QEPC01015005.1:571607-630921 GCA_003113815.1 Sphenodon punctatus | reverse complement strand
AAAGTCATGGGATAGGAGGTAGTGTCTTACTATGGATCAGAAACTGGTTGAAAGATAGAAAGCAAAGGGTAGGACTAAATGGTCAGTTTTCACAATGGAGAGATGTAAAAAGTGGTGTGCCTCAGGGATCTGTATTGGGACCGGTGCTGTTTAATGTATTCATTAATGATTTGGAAAAGGGTGTTAAGAGTGAAGTGATCCAATCTGCAGACGACACCAAGTTATTAAAGGTAGCTAAAACACGAGCAGACTGTGAGTAACTGCAACGGGATCTTACGACACTGGGTGCCTGGGCATCTAAATGGCATATGAGATTTAATGTGGACAAGTGCAAAGAGATGCACGTAGGGAAAAATAATCCAAACTATACATACACAATGCTGGGTACAAAGCTAGGAGTTACCACTCAGGAACAGGATCTGTGAGTGGTTGTGGTGGACGATACAATGAAATCCACAGTGCAGTGCGCAACAGCAGTCAAAAAAGCAAACAGAATGTTAGGAATTATTCGGAAGGCAATAGAGAATAAAACTGAGGATGTTGTAATGCCTCTATACATACAAATCAATGGTGCGACTGCACCTCGAATATTGTGTGCAGTTCTGGTCGCCCCATCTCTAAAAAGATATAGCTGAACTAGATACAGAGAAGGGCAACAAAAATGATCAAGGACATGGAAGGGCTCCCATATGAGGAGAAGCTTGGTAGGTTGGGGCTCTTCAGTTTGGAGAAGAGACGACTGAGAGGAGATATGATAGAGGTCTATAAAATCAAGAGTCGGGTGGAACTAATAAACAAGGAGCAGTTATTTACCCTCTCAGCTAGTACTAGATCTAGGGGACACTCCATGAAACTCATGGGTGGCAAATTTAAAACAAATAAAAGAAAATATTTTTTTCACTCAGCGTATAATTGGGTTGTAGAATCTACTGCCAGAGGCTGTGGTAAAGGTCAGTACTATAGCTGAGTTTAAAAGAGGTTTGGACAAGTTTCTGTACGATAGGTCCATTAGCCAGACAGGATCAGGGAACATGACAGGAGCTGGGGGAAACAACAGGGAATGGATCCCCCATTGTGACCTGTTGGGTGTTTCTCCCTGTTGGTAATTTTTATTAATGGTTAGAAAAACAAAACCCCAAAAGCAGCTTGAATTGTTAGTAGCAACAGCTTCGTAGTAATCAACACCTTGGAGACTGTTTCTAGATTAAAGTAAACTACTTTATTGAGAAGTACATTGTGATAGGAAAGGCCTATCCCTAGTCTTACTAGCTAGCTGCCACCAGCATGGTGGCCAGACATGTTGAAGGTCAGAGAGAGAATTTAGGAATGGAGAAAGGTCAGGAAGAAGGAGGAAGTCCAGAGGAGCTTCCTGGGCACATCCCACCTGGGAGGGGGCTTAGAAGCAGAGATCAGGAAAGGTTAAAGTGACACACACGCTAACTCACTATCTCTACTCCCAAATGCCCCTAGTGGTCATTAGGGTTTGTTGGTGCAAAAGGTGATGTCTTCTGGAGCTGTTTTTCCAACACTCCCAAGCCACTGTGATTGGCCACTGTCGGAGACAGGATGCTGGGCTAGATGGACCATTGGTCTGACCCAGTACAGCACTTCTTATGTTCTTATATAAATCTATGGTGTGACCACACCTTGAATATTATGTGCAGTTCTGGTCACCCCCTCTCAAAACAGATTTAGCAGAACTGGAAACGGTACAGAGAATGGCAACAAATATAAAGGGTATGGAACAGCTTCTGTATGAGGAGGCTTCATAGGTTAGAGCTCTTCAGCTCAGAGAAGCTGATAAAATCGTGAGTAGAGTGGAACAGGTAAAAGGAGTTATTTACCCTCTCAAATAGTACTAGGACTAGGGGACACTCCATGACATGAACTGGCAGCAGATTTAAAAGAAAGGGTATTTTTTTTTACTCAGCATACCATTAACTTGTGGAAATTGTTGCCAGAGGATGTGGTCAAGGCCAGTAGAATAGCTGGGTTTAAAAAAGGATTGGATAAGTTTCTGGAGGATAGGTTTATTAATAGCTATTAGCCAAGTAGGTTGGGGATGAAACCTCTGACTATTGGGAACTGGAAGTGAACAGCAGAGAATGGATCGCTCCATTATGACCTGTTGGGTACTGCTCCCACATGGACTGAGATTAGCCACTGTTGGAGAGAGGATGCTGGGTTCGATAGACCATTGGTTCAACCCAGTGTGTGCAGCCACATGACCTGCAGAGGGCACGATCTCTACGTAGCCCATGGTGGGCAAGCGCTGCTGCCACACTGTGGGGCCAGCATGGGGAGCAGGGCAGTCAGCTTCCCCTTGAGGATGCTGGGTGGCCTGACTTCTGTCGAAGCTCTCGCCATGGCGGGGCCGGGCTAAGGCACCAGCCACACAAGCTGGCACCCAGCCCTGCCTGCCTCCCTTTCCTGGCTTGACCAAAATCCACCCCCCAGCTGTGATGTGGCTGCGCACAATGGGCGACAGCACACACCTCTCAAAGCCCCACCCTGGAGCTCGCTGCACAGCAGGGCAGAAAGGGCCCAGGCACACTGGCTGGCTACCACACTTTGGGCAGCATGACACTTCCTTGGTCTCTTTCCAAGAGCACATTGTGTAGCAGCCAGCTGCTTGCCCCAGGAACATCTGGTGACTGGCAGGCACACGCTGCACTGCATTGCATGGTCCGGCTGCCCAGACTGGGCTAAGGCTGTCCAAGGTGTGGTAGCCTGTCCAAGAGCAGCTTGTGTTCCTACACCCAGTATGACATTTCTTAGGTTCTTAGTCTTACTAGATTTCATCTACTTTATTGCTGTCACCCAGTTGTGAGAGAGACTCCTGTAAACTCTGCAGTCTGTTTTGGACTTAATGCTGCTGAATAATTTTGTATCTTTTGCACTTTGCCACCTCACTCTTCATTCCCCTTTCCAGATGATTAATTAACATGTTAAACAGCACCAGTCCTGATCTCTGGGGTACCCTGCTGTTTTACCTCTTTGTTTACCTCCCCATTATGGGAGCAACGACTGGTGAAATCTGCAGCAGAGGCTATCTAAAATATTGATGCAGCCTTTTGCATGTAGACTTGTCATTTTCTCATTGACTGTAAAGCCCAGCCTATATTTCATCTAAAACAAAAAGGGGATGAGGGGGCAGCAACATTTCTGTGAGTGTCAGCGAGGGGAATCAAGGACTTGCACTCTGCATTACCTTCTAACTTTGCTGCTGCTGCTGCACTGACAGAGTGCTCTTTAGTTTCTTTATTAGATGTTGGTGGAGTGGTTCTGATTTAGTAACCAGCCTGAATGTTCACTCAAAACAGGAGCCCACCCATGGCCTCTTGGAGCACATAGTTCAGTTTCCTTACAGTATGTGAGCGCTTTCTTTGCCTGCTGGGAGTTAGTCCCTGCACACGTGAGAGACGAAGTAGCTTTTGGCTTTGTCATCATGAATGCTTTCATTTTCAGGTTGTTGCACACTCCAACAGCAGATACTCACACTAGGACACCACAGGAGTGGCTGCTGTTTCCTTCCTAGCCCAAATGAAAGCAAAGCCTGAAAAATTCATCAGAATCCAGTTTGTTTGGTCTAGATAATTCTGCCTATGGCCTAGGCAACAGAAGAGAGAATGAGCGGGGTTGAGAGTACGGAGGATTTACTTTTGGCATGTGATAAAAATGAGTTGGGGGTGGCGGGGAAGGAGAAAAAAAAAAAGAAGAAAGACTTGAAAACCTGACTACCAGTAATCTGGAGAGGAGGAGTTGTGTGTGTCTGCTGGACATCAAAAACTTCAACTGACAGAGCAGCATATGAGGGCAAACCCAAACTGCTAAGTAGGTCTACTTGGGCTCCTGCTAGTGTGCTGCTACAACAGATCTCCGTGTAAGATAAAGCAGTGAAGAAACAGGTGTATAAGCTGATAAAGCACTACTGCAACGTAGTCTATTTCCACCAAAGCAAGTTCAGTCCCTACAGCACAGCACTGCTTTCTCCAGCCCCACTTTAAATGTCCCAACATTTTAAATGCCTACCTGTGGAACTACCTCACACCTCGGGCCTTGGTGCAGCCCCTGTGGTCGACTGGGGGCACCCAACTCTAGGTCCCCCAGGTAGCAACCATGGGGAGGGTGTTCATAGTGGACGCACCTAGGCTGTGGAATACCCTCCCACCAGCGACCTGCCTAGCCCCAGACTTCCCCTCTTTCCAAAGACAGTGTAAAACCTGGCTGTTCTGCCAGGCCCTTGGTGAGGGAAATGGGTGAGAGGAAGAGTTTTCTTATTTCCACACTTTTACTAAGTTTTTATACATGTAATTTTATATGTTGTTTTTATGCGTTTTATATTGTATATTTTTTATATTTTGGGTTGTAAGCTACCCTGAGGAGCCATGTGAACAGGAGGTTGCGGGATATAAGATATCTAAATAAATAAAATCAATAAACATTTAACTCCTGCGTGAGTAATTCCACTGACAGCTCATTATTCCTCGGGCAGCCTTAACCCCACCCCCATCATCATCCTCTTTTCAAAAAGCCAATCCAGAGTAAAATGCTGTTGAAATTGTTCATGTTTCTACCTCTCCAGAGCCCTGGAATGAAGCTTGTGGGCCCATCACTAAAAGGCACTGTTTTTCACCCACAAGGAAAACAAGGAAAGGGCCTTCGGTTATCTGCCAAGGCAGCCAAGCTTAAACTAGAAGAGTAATACAAGGAACCTTGAGAAAGGTAGGTCAGCAATGCACAGAAGCCATAAAATGGGTGAGCTGTTACTGTAGTTCAGACTCGCATACCTGTCTACTGCACTGAAACTTCATGCAAAAACTGTTGCAACCATCAGCTCTTTGGATACTCTTACTGGCACATTTAGCAGGAGTAGCAATTTGTGTGTGACTATGGTTTTAGTTTTAATACCTGCAATAATGCTGAAATTAGTAGCATTCAGCCCCTTATGCACCTGGGTATGGTGCATAAATTATGATCTGTGCTACTTCCATATCCTGGAATAAAACAATCTATTTGTAATGGAGGCCCAAGGATCCCAAGATAGGTGTCATGCCTCCAGGCTTCACCACATTGCTAACTGAGGTCTTGGATAGTCTGGAACTGTATAATTACATATGCACATTTTCAGTGTTTGGACTGGAATCAGGCATATTTCTTTTGTTTCTCAGAGTCGTCATAGCCTGAAAAAGTTTGAGAACCACTATGCTAACGTTTTCTCTCAGATACAGTAAGCTCATTCCCTGGGAGGTTTGATTAGTTGGTAAGCAGCACTCCTATTGTGAGACACTCAAAAATGAAGTGCAGCAAGTACAATGGACTCTTCGAACCCCTTCTAAATAAGGGTGGGAGGTGAAGGCCTGAGTTTTCTAGCACTGGTTTTACGCTGGTGTAACCCCACCGATATCAGTGGCATTACTCCTGAACTTCATAGGGATATGTGCATGGCAAAATGGATCCTGCACTGGAAAACCATGTTTAAACTCAGTTCAACGCCCCTAGGAAAGGAAATTTGGCTAGTGATGAAATGTACTGCCATCCTACTACAACACTGTTAACAGCTAGAGTGTTATCAAACATTATGCCAGATAACAGGCAATCTTGAACACATAGGTATAGAGGTGGGAGATCTTACTAGGAGTGGCAGTAGGTCCTCAGGAGCATCAGCAGTTGTGGGGGTGGGAGCAGCATAGCCCTTCTGCTGCTGCACCTAGGGACCTGCCACTGCTCCCAGAGCCCAAGTGTGAGAGGGTAACAGCTGCTGCCATACTCTCCTGCTTGTCCCTGTGCCCACATCACAACAGCTATGTGCAGGGGACATCTAGACAAGCGCTAAGACACACTACAGTACCTGCATGTTTCTCACACAGCTAAAATGACATCTATTAACACCCTTTGAATGCAGCCAGGTCTCCATAAATAGGGGTAAAATGTTTGGCAGCACAGGTTTTTCAATCCCTCTATGCTACGTGTTTTAATGCGCTCCCAGACTTAGTTCTACTTGAAGTGTAGATTGCTCCAGGCAGATCAGGTTCTTCTACTATGGGCTGGCTGCTGCCTCAGGTAGGACAAGAAGCAAAGCACTTAAGCCAGTTTGCACACTCTGACCAACAGAAGTTGACCCAATAAGGGATTTCATCTTAACATTGTCTTTTGTGTCTCACCTTCCTGGGTCCAACAGGCTAACTACTTTGTAGCCTAGGACTGGTATTGGAAACTTGATTCTAGAACAGCTGGTTCCTAACAGCACTTGACATGTCTGCACCCAGACTAGAAAAAGAAAACCTTGTTTTAAGTTTCTAAACCCAGCCTGTCAATGTTCAGACTTCCCCAGTCCTCACACATGTGGGCTTGTTCAAACCAACCAGAAAAGCTACTCCAGGATAATTCACTGCTGTATGTTCACATTATGCCAGAGATTGCTACCCTGGAAAAAATTAGAATAGTCTTCTTTGGGGGAGCCTTTGATTTCCCCAAGGAAGTGTGAACCTTTTCCCTCCTGGGGCCACTTTGAAAATTGCTACAAACTCCAGGGGCCAGATAGAAGGGTGTGCCCAGATTGGGAAAGAAAGGGAGGGTCCAGATCATTGCGCTATGCCAAGGATCCATCCCGTTTTTGTGTGCATGCCCTCATCGTCACTCCCTTCTACTGAGCTCACTCTATCAGTGCTTGAGGGTAGGGACAAGTCAAGGAATAGGAAAGGGGTCAAATTAAAAAATACCTCTAGGTCACAGGTTCCCCGCTCTGCGGGACACGCCAGAATAAATCACAAGGCAAAGGTCAATTACCCAATCGTTTTGCCTGGACAAGTCCTAGATTGTAAACTTTGTATTTCATCCTAAATTTAAAGTAAACAACGGGTTACCTAGGAATGAGCCCATGCACCTTGGTGTAAAGAGACTGACTGCCCAGGTGAACCACCTCCCACCTGGTACTATTCAATCCAACTGGAGGTGGGTTTGTGTGCTGGTGAAGTAGGGGAAGGAGAGAGCTGGCAGCGTGACCAGTCGGGAAAAGCAGGGATCGAAATGAAAACGTTCCTTCTGGCGTGCGTAATGGAGAAGTAATCACACAGCCCGCTCTCGAACTGGCTGTTTCTGTGCGAGCGTGAGCCAGGGGAGCGGAGGCTGTTCTGCCCCCCCCTTGGGAGAGGAGAGTGTGTGTGTGTGCGTGCGCGCGCAGGGGGAAGATTAATCTGCTGTCGCCGTGGATTAATGCTGACAGGAGGGCTGGACCGTGACAAGATAGATGACAGGGTTACACGGCAATGCGTGAGAACCCTGCCCCTTCCGAGCTAGCACTGCTTTCATTGCGTGACTGCTTTCCTCCTCTCCTCCAGCCGGCTTCCACCTTGTGACAGGCTCCCTTAACTCTTGCTTTTCCAGCCAGGGAAGAGAGTGCCAGGAGACTGGAGGAGTCATGGGGCAGGAGGGGAAATCTGGCACAGGGTCCAGGAGGAGGAGAAGATGCCAAAAATTTGCTTTGTTCAGAGGGCAAGTTTCTTTTGCAAGCCTGGCTTGGTATGCTAGCTCTGCCGTGACTATACTACACAGAACTCAAAGAGAGCACAGACTCCCAGGACCTACATTCCAGCTGCACAGCACAATCTCCAAGAACAGGCGCTCCCATGCTCCGAGCAATCAATTACTTTATATATAATAATGCCTGCACAAACGTACCGCTAATGACAGGCACTGTATACAACAAGCTAGACATACAGTAACCTCCTGCTGCTCTGGTAAATTCACCCTCATGGATGTCCCAGTGTGCTCCCAGTGTTCACTCGCTATACACCTTTCCCTCCTTTCTAAGGCTGCTCAGCCCACCACTTTCTGCTCTCCTACTAAGGCCAGAAGCCCCTACAGTTCCAGTGGCTGTTAGCAGAGCAAACGGGAAACACAGAATCCATCTGACATGTACTATTGGGTAGCCGCTGCATGTGCCAGTGTACCCGATGGGAGAAATCGAAATCCTACCCCCGCCTCCTAAGAGCAGGAGGTCTCACGAGTGGTGGAATCACCGCTGCTGCTCCCTGGGCCCTACTGCCACTGCCATCTTCGGGGTCTACACAGAACCAACTCTCAACCTTGGGTAACCTGCTCTGCACCCTGCCTCTAGCCACTGTCACAAGGAACAGTGGCTAGGGCAAGGAGCTGCTTCTCATCGTTCATCCACATTTGTAGGGGGAACAGTAATGAGCAAGTGGATAGCAAACGTTGCAGGTCGAGAACATAACTCACTGTACGTTTGCCAATCAAATGAGGGAGTAACAGCATAACCTTTACTTACTCAAATTTCCTTGCATAGCAAGTCCCCCAACCGAGGCAGTACAGAACGTAAGCTTTATACTGAAGTGAGCAGATAGGCAATAGAGTATGCAGGGGAACTAAATACTTTTCTTCATTTTCTGCTCACAACTTCACCATTTGATGAATGTACAGATTAGCAAGTATGATGGAAGAGGACAGTAACCGCTTGCACACAAGGGGGTAGGGGACCTGCCATGAGCCGAAATCACAGCAGGGGGCCAATGTGAAGCTCAGCTCGTGTCTGCTGGTTTTTATCATTAGCCAATTTCTGCAATGATTTCACTGATGGGTGACAGCTCAAAATCCAGTCATCAGCAATGAGTGAAATTGCAGAAGAAATGGACTAATGGCCTTACCCCCCCCAAGGCTAGGGGCTCCTTTTTATGGGGGCTAGGAGCCTAGGTGCAGGCGCTAGTAGCACAGTTCCTCCAGCTGCCCTTCAGGAGGGTAGGGTGTTGGATGCCCTTAAAACTGCGGTTGTGCGGCCCCTGCTTAAGAAGTCATCTGATGCTGACTCCACAGCCAGCTATCGGCCTGACTAGCCTTCTCTTTTTAAGGAAGGTCATTGAATGGGTAGGCTGCCCAACAGCTCTAGGCTCATCTCAATGTTGTGCAATTCCTGGACCCATTTCAGTCTGACTTTCATCTTGGCTATGGCACAGAAATTGTACTTGTGGTTTTGGTCGATGACTTACCCCTGCAAATTGACAAGGAGACTTCTACCCTGTTGATCTAGTTAGATCTTTTGACAGCCTTTGATACAGTTGATCATGAGGTGTTGATAACATGACTGCGGGACCTGGCGGGGGTGTGTGGGACCGCTCAAATGGTCCTGTTCCTTCTCGTCTAGGAGATCCCAGAGAGTGGTGACAGGCAATTGCTCATTGTCCGCTCAGAACCTCTGCTATGGGGTTCCGCATGGTTCTGTCTCCCCTTTTGTTCAACGTATATACGAGATCATTTGGAGGTTTGGGGACAAGTGCCATCGGTATGCTGATGATACTCACCTCTACCTCTCCTTTTCATCCAACTCAGGCCCTGCAATCTCGGTGCTTACCTGATGCCTGGCAGCTGTCGAGGACTAGATGAGGATGAGCTGATTGAAGCTGAATTCAGACAAGACTGAGATGATGATGGTTGGCTGGCCTTGTGACCTGGAAGGGATTGGGACTGCTGTTACTGACAGAGTCCAGCCCCCCTGGTCAATCAGGTTTGCAGCCTTGAAGTGCTTCTGGACCCCTAGCTGCACCTGGATTGTCAGGTTTGGCAGTGGCTAGGAGCGCTTTTCACCAGCTCCATCTGGTGAGGCTACAGTCTTTTCTTTCAGATTTGAATCTGGCTACCCTCATCCATGCTTTCATCACCTCGAGGCTAGATTACTGCAATGCACTCTATGTAGGACTGCCCTTGATGACTGTTTGGAAGCTGCAGCTGGTGCAGAATATGGCAACTCACCTTCTTTTGGGGGTGAGTCACCAGGAGCACATTATACTTTGAAGTCTGCACTGACTCCCTATAGCATTCTGGGTACAATTCAAGGTGCTGGTTTTGACCTTTAAAGTGCTAAACTGCCTGGACCCCACATATTTGAAAGACCACCTGTCCTTCCATTCCCCATTACAGCCCCTATAATCAGTCAGAAGCACCTCCCCCTGGGCAGCATCCATTAGCTTTGTTTGAGCGACAAAGGCTCGCAGGGGGGCGTTCTCAGTTGCTGACCCAGTGCTTTAGAACTCCCTTCTCCTGGAGGTTCATTTGAGCCAGAATGTCTTCTGGAGGTGGTATAAGACTTTCTTGTTTGAAAAGGCATTTGGCAGGCAGGGATAGGGTTGTGGGTTCCCACAGAGGAAGACCAATATCGGCTTGATGCACAAACATAGCTTTCTTCCAAGTAGCAGTTCACTGCTCAGAATAGGGAGATAAGAACATAAGAAGCCGCATACTGAGTCAGACAAACAGTCCATCGAGCCCAGCATCCTGTCTCAGACAGTGGCCAATCACGGGGGCCTGGGAGAAGCACCCAACAGGTCACTATGCTATCCATTCCCTTTGGGTCATCCCCAGGCTCCCACCAGTAAAGGGTTTTGTTCCCCAATCTTATCTGGCTAATAGACCTATTTTCCAGAAACTTGTCCAAATCTCTTCTAAACTCAGGCAAAGGTAAAGGTAATTATGAAGTGTTTTATACAATATTTGGATGAAAACTAAAATTAGGTTTAAATATTGTTCACTTAAGGTAGGGATCCAGCAGACACCTACTCCAAAGTAGCTGAAGCCTTCAATAGTGCTATTCTGCAGTAAGTGGTTGGTGGATCATGGCCTTAATATTCTAGAAGTACTTGTCCCAACTTTTCAAAAACGGCAAGTAATTTTGTGTGTCTGTTTTTTGAATTTCTAAAGACCTGATTTTCTGAGAAGCAAAGCTTCTCCTGAAATAACTTGGAGCTGTGACTAGTGTGTGTGTATACACACACACACACACACACACACACACACACACACACACACACACACTTAAAACTCCTTTCTTTCTGTTTGCCAGACATCAAGTTGTATTCATATGCAGTGCCCTAATAGTGAAAACATGATTTCCCCAGGCACCGTATTGTGTTTTGCCACCCACAGTCGCGACTACAGTTACATTGGAATGCAATTTATTGCTCTTAGAAACTACAGCACTTGGTGGGTTAACGGAAGCAAATCTTACAAGGATTTTGACCCACTTCACGCAAGGATAAGGAAAGGAAGGTTCAGTAATGAGGGCAAAATTTGGATTCATGTGTTCGAAAGCCAATATAGGTAGCTTAGCAAAGATCTAATCAATTTTTCAGCATGATACTAGAAAGATTTTCATAGAAGCTTAGCACCCATATGACAGGTTGCATCATAGAGCGAGTTTACGAGCCTATGCCGTGGCTATGCGGGCAGCAAAGGAGGAATTTTTTGCTGCCGTCATATCATCCACTAAATCCTGTCCAGCGGAGCTGTTCCGGGTGGTGCGGGGGCTGGTCAGTCCAGCCAACCTCCACCTTGGAGTAGTCATCTAGTGCCTGCTGTGACATGTTTGTGGATAAAAATCGCTCAGATTCACCACGGTTTTGATGCCGCATTTCTTGCAGTGGGGCAATTTGAGGTTATGGAAGCCCCGCCTTGTACATGTTTGTGGGATCAGTTTCCGTCGGTGACCCCTACTGATGCAGAGGATGTTCTTGGGGCTGTTAGGGCTACCTGTTGTGAACTGGACCCTTGCCCATCCTGGCTGGTTAAGGCCTGCCAGGAGATGATGGGGCCATTGCTGGCGGGGGTGGTCAATGTCTCCCTTAGGGAGGGCAGGGTGCCGGGCTGCCTTATAGAGGCGGTGGTACAGCCCAAGAAACCATTACTTGACGTTGACTCCCTTGCCAGCTATCGGCCGGTCTCTAATCTTCCCTTTTTAGGGAAGGTTAATAGGTGGGTGGTGGCCCGGTAGTTGTAGGAGCATCTGGATCATGTCGTTTTCCTTGATCCCTCACAGTTAGGATTTCGCCCGGGTTATGGCACTGAGACTGTGCTTGTGGCGTTGGTCGATGACCTGCACCGGGAATTACATCAGGGTTGTTCGGCCCTGCTGATTCTATTAGATCTGTCGGCTGCTTTTGATACCATTGACCATGAGACGTTGGTGATGTGCCTGTGGGATCATGGAGTATGGTTCTTGACGGATTCCACTCCTTCCTGGTCGGAAGAACTCAGCGAATGGTGCTTGGGGATTCTTTTTCATCATACGGAGACCTCTTCTGTAGAGTCCCACAGGGTTCTGTTCTGTCCCCTCTCCTGCTCAACGTGTATATGCAGCTGCTTGGCGAGGTGGTCAGGAGGTTTGGCATGCGGTGTCATCAATATGGAGCTTCGCCTCTCTTCACTGGCTCCCCCTTCCTGAACAAATCCTGCACAAGCTCCTAGTCTTCACGTATAAAGCTCTTCACAACCTTGCTCCCCCCACCTCTCTGCACTAATTTCCCTCTGTACTCCAGTCTGTGAACTTCACTCCTCCGTCCCTTTTCTTGACCTCCCACACCTCTCCTGCTCCCCTAACCGCCTTCGTCCCTTCTCCCTAGCTGCCCCACACACCTGGAACTCCCTCCCTGCCCACATCTGCCTCCCCCCCTCCCTTCGTACCTTCAAATCCCTCCTCAAGACCCACCTCTTCCGCTCTGTCCTTCCCGACTCCTCACTCCCCTCACCTAACTCCTGCTGATGCCCGCCATCCAGTACAATCTGTTACCTGAGGTCTGTGTACTCATATCCTCACCACACAGACCAGCCAGCCATCATTCTCAATGCAACCAAGCCAAGCACGTGCACCTGAGACCTTGCATCTTCATGAATTACACTCATCTCTCCCTCTGTACCCCTTTTCCTCCCACCCCCATCTCTCAGATTGTAAGCCCATGGGCAGGGACAGCGTCTATTGCATTACTTTGTAAAGCACCAGGTACATTGCTGATACTATATAAATGCTTGCTAATAATAATAATAATGCTGATGACACCCAGTTTTACCTCTCCTTTTCATTGGACCCAGGTCCAGCGTGCGGGATTGGATGAGGGCGAATGACTAAAGCTGAATCCCGATAAGACAGAGGTGATGCTGGTGGGTAAGGCGGCAGGGGTGATAGCCCCCATCATTGATGGGGTCTGCCCTCCGCTGGTTCTCCAGGTACAGAGTCTGGGGGTGCTCCTGGACTCGCAGCTCCACTTGGATGCTCAGGTGGAGTCAGTGGCAACGAGTGCTTTTTGCCAATTACATCTGATGCGTCGGCTTTGGACGTACGTTTCAGACTCTGATCTGGCCACTGTCATCCATGCTTTCATAAACTTCTAGGATAGACTACTGTAATGTGCTCTACGTGGGGCTACCCATGGTGATGGTTCGGAGACTGCAGCTGGTGCAGAACGTGGTAGCCCCTCTCCTGGTGGGATTGGGCCAACGGGAACATATTACACCGGTTCTTCCGTCTCTGCACTGGCTGCCTATAGTCTTCCGGGCCCGATTCAAGGTGTTGATGCTTGCCTATAAAGCTCTAAATGATCTTGGCCCGACCTATTTGCAGGACAGCCTCACCCTCCTGGATCGGCCCCTGCGGTCATCGAGGGTGGTCTCCTTGAGGTCCCCCAAGTCTGCTGAGGGGGCCACGATGGGGAGGGCCTTCTCAGTAACTGTTCCACAGCTGTTGAACTCCCTACCGGTGGAGGCCCATTTGGCCCCGGATCTCCCCTCTTTGACGTGGTTGTAAAACGTAGCTGTTCCACCTGGCTTTTGATGGGGGAGGATGGGGGGGAATGGGTTACGATTGTGGGTGGCTAGGGATGTTTTATTTCCTCCTTGCTTTGAGAATTTTAAGTGTTTTTATTGTTGAATGTAAGCCACCCAGAGCTGCCTGTGGCAGGATGGGCGGGGTAAAAATGTCTGAAATAAATAAATAAATAAATAAATAGTGAATGGTGAAGAACATACTGTGCTAGTAAAGAGATTAACCCTTCGAATGCCTTCAGTAGCTGGCATTTCAACCAACTATACTTCAGAGGGTGTTCTGTTGACCTCAGTGGGAATATATAATTGTGCCAATAGCTCCCAGTTATCTACAACAAGACAACTGGTGGCCATGTATGGGACTTCATAACCCAAAGCTCTCTAACAGTACAATTTACTTTTCTTTCTCCACTAAACCAGTCTCCACGAATTAACTGTGGGACAAAACTATCTATCTGCTCTAAAAATCTGACAAATGCATGTTGTGAGAAAGCAGATAAATACCTGGTCATTGTTCACTGTTGTAAGCCTACAGTTACTTGCATACAAGCCTCTTTTTTTATTCCCATAGCCATCAACAATAGAATCTAGCAGTCAGCAAAGAACAGTTTTCAGCTAGTACCAGTAACACCCGTTAGAAGCTATTTATTGCTAACATGAGATAATAGGTATAGTGGCAGCAAGAGAAGACAAAGCCCATTGGTTTTAGCATCCACACTGCCAGCTCATCAAATAGATATTAATTAGGGCTGAAACTTGATCGAGTTTTTTCTGGTTATTGTCAACAATCATGGTTCTCGACTCATTTTAAGCAAGAAATTATAATGTGAAAAAAAGAGAATTGGTCACCTACCTCCGGGTACTCCTCCGTTCGGGTAGCTCTCCCTTTTGACCTCCAGGAGGCACCACTCAAAATTCCTTTTGCGCATGTGCTACCCCCTTCCTCCTCAGTCAGTTCCATAGCAAAGGACCAACTAACTAACTTCAATCGGATAATAGCATGAAAAATAAAACAGTTAACAGACAATAATGATAGTAACGTGACCATTAATACAGAGAACCAGTTTAAACGATGACCTGGCCTAACCGGGGACTCCTCCCCTATTGCTCTAGTCTAACCCCCCCCTTTCATTCCGATGGTTGTAACCCATTGAATTTTGTTACCAAAATATCCTCCCCTTTCCTGTGCTGTTTGGCATGGAGGGTGTGAGGAGTACCTGGAGAGCAGGAGAGAAAAGAATTCACAGAGATAGGTGATCAGTTCTCTTTTCTCCTCCTGCCTCCAGCTACTCCTCCGTTTGGGATATACCCTAGCAATGACCTCTAAGGGTGGGAACAAACAGCGCCGGCATTACCTCTCCTTTTCATCGGACCTAGGTCCGGCGTGCGGGATTGGATGAGGGCAAATGACTAAAGCTGAATCCCAATAAGACAGAGCCAGCACTGCCTGAAGCATCCTCCTACCAAATGCAGCCTCCGCTGATTGGTACACATCCACCTTGTAACGTTTAACAAAGGTATGTATGGACGACCAGGTGGCTGCCCTACATATTTCTTCATATGAGGCCCAGGCCTTAAAGGCATAAGAGGTGGCAGATCTTCTCATGGAGTGGGCCCAGATTTGGGGAGGGGGAACTTTTCCCTTTGCCCTATAAGCTTCAATTACACGTTGTTTTACCCATTTAGCAATTAGGGTTTGTTATGTCTTTAACCCCTTGTATCCCGGCCTAATATTAACGAATAATGCTGAGGACTTCCGGAATCTCTGTTCTATTGAGATAAATTTTCAGTGCTCTGCGCACATCCAACTTATGCCAAATTTTCTCCTTGGGATGTACCAGCTTGGGGCAGAATGATGGTAAGACAACGTTCTGGGATTTATGGAACATTGTGTTCACCTGGGGAATGAAAGCTGGGTCTAGTGACAAAGTGACTGACTGTTTCTGAAAGGAACAAAAGTTTTCCTCCATAGATAGGGCTCCTAGCTCAGATATCCTTCTGGCCAAGGTTACGGCTACTAGGAATGCAACTTTAATGGAAAGCATGTACGGAGAGACATGATTAAGCGGCTCGAAGGGGGCTCTCGTGAGAGCATTGAGCACTAGATTTAGGTTCCATGACTGGTATCTATGGACTACTGTGGGAGACATTAGCCTGGATGCCCTTATGAACTGCTTAACGTGTCTATACGCAGAGATAGGTTTGTTGGATAGGGCCCTCAAGACAGAATCAAAGGCAGCACCTGTCTAGCTAGAGTGTTTGGTTTTAACCCTTTATCCCACCCCGCCTGGAGAAACTCAAGGACCTCCGGAATTCCGGCTCTACATGGGTCTTGTGCCTTTCCCTTTGACCAATTTGTGAATGCTTGTCACTTGGATCTATAAGCTCTCCTCGCGGCTGGTCTCCTAGATAGCAGTAGGGTAGAGAGGACGGCCTCAGAGTATCCTCTTTTCCTTAGGGCTGAGCTTTTAACTTCCAAGCTGTCAACTTCAAGACCTGTATGTTGTCATGTAGTACTGGGCCCTGCGTGAGAAGGGTAGGGTGGGACGGCAAGGATATATGAGACTGTTGGCTTAATTCTATCAGGTCCGAAAACCAAGGTCTTCTGGGCCACCATGGAGTTATTACTATCACTTGGGCTTTCTCCTTGCATATTTTTGCTATTGTTCTTGTTATTAGGGGAGATTATTATTATTATTATTAACAAACATTTATATAGCGCCAGCAGTGTACCTGGCACTTTACAAAGTAATAAAATAGACACGGTCCCTGCCCCTAGGGCTTACAATCTGAGAGACAGGAGCTGGGGGAGAGACTTAGGAAGGGGAACAGAGGGAGAGACAAGGGGTCTAACATTCATGAAGATGCGAGGTCTCAAGTGCACGTACTTGGCTTGGTTACGATGAGAATGACAGCAGGCAGGTCCATGTTGCAAGGATAAGGGTAAACCGATCGTAGGTATAGGAATAGTGGCTCAGCAGGATAAAGAGTCAGACAGAGCAGAGCGAAAGAGGTGAGTTTTAAGGAGAGATTTGAAGGTATGAAGGGAGGGGGCAAGGCGGATGTGGACAGGGAGGGAGTTCCAGGCATGGGGGGCAGCAAGTGAGAAGGGACGAAGGCGCTTAGGGGAGCAGGGAAGGCGTGGAAGGGTGAGAGAAGGGACAGAGGAGGAGCGAAGTGCACGGGCTGGAGTATGGAGGGCGATAAGTGCAGAGAGGTAGGGGGGAGCAAGGTTGTGAAGAGCTTTATAGGTGAAGACTAGGAGCTTGTGCAGGATTCGTTCAGGAAGGGGAAGCCAGTGAAGCGAAGAGAGGAGGGGCTGCACATGGTCGAAGCGACTGGCGAGGTAGATGACCCTGGCAGCAGAGTTTTGGACAGAGATGAGGGGAGAAAGGTGAGACCGGGGAAGGCCAGTGAGAAGGAGGTTACAGTAATCGAGGCGAGAGATGACCAGAGCATGAACAAGAGTTTTGGCAGACGAGACAGAGAGAAAAGGGCGAATCTTAGCAATGTTATGGAGGGAGAAGCGACAGGATTTAGCAACAGAGTCAATGTAGGGTTTAAAAGAAAGGGCTGAGTCAAAGATGAAGCCTAGGCTACGGGCTTGGGGGACAGGCAGGATGGTGACTCCATCAATAGTTATTGACAGTGAGGAAGGAGAGGAAGGATGAGGGGGGAAGATAAGGAGTTCAGTTTTAGCCATGTTGAGTTTGAGTTGACGTTGAGACATCCAGGTAGAGATGTCAGAGAGACAGTTGATGAGACGAGCTTGAACAGAGGGAGAGAGAGAGGGAGTAGAGAGATAGAGTTGAGTGTCATCAGCATAGAGGTGGTATTGGAAGCCATGGGAGGCAATGAGTTTGCCTAAGGATGAGGTATAGATCGAGAAGAGGAGAGGGCCAAGAACAGAGCCTTGAGGAACACCAACTGAGAGGGGGAAGGAGGAGGAGGCGGAGTTGGAGAGAGACACATTAAAGGAGCGGTCAGAGAGGTAGGAGGAGAACCAGTTATGGACAGAGCCACAAAAGCCAAGGGAGTGAAGGGAATCCAGCAAGAGTGAGTGGTCAACAGTATCGAAGGCAGCAGAGAGATCAAGGAGGACAAGAATGGAATAGAGACGTTTAGATTTAGCCACCAGAAGATCGTTGGTGATCTTAGCGAGAGCAGTTTCAGTAGAATGAAGGGGGCGGAAGCCAGATTGGAGGGGGTCAAGGGAGGAGTTGGAGGATAGGAAGTCAAGGCAGCGGGAGTAGACAACACGTTCAAGCAGCTTGGAAGCAAAAGGAAGGAGTGAGACAGGACGATAGCTAGAAGGGTCAGAGGGGTCAAGAGTGGACTTTTTGAGAATAGGAGAGACTGTGGCATGTTTGAAGGCAGAAGGGAAAGAGCCAGTAGAGAGGGAGAGGTTGATGATGTGCAGGAAGGAAGGGGCAACAGTAGGAGTAATGGAGGTGAGGAGGCGGGAAGGAATGGGATCAAGGGGGCAAGTGGAAGGGTTGGAGGAGGAGAGCAGAGAGGAGATTTCCTTAAGGAGATGGTGGAAAGGCGTACAGCAGGTCCCATGGCCAAGGCTGGTTTAGGGCATCTACTGCCACTGTGCTCCGTAATGGTGTTTTGCTCATAAACAGTGGCACCTGGGTGTTCTCTGGTGAGGCAAACAGATCCATTGCTGGACAGCTGAATTGATGTGTGACTTGTCTGAAGACCTCCTTGTCGAGAGCCCATTCGTGAGGGTCGATCGTGCGTCGGCTGAGCCAGTTCGCTTGGGCACTGTCCAGGCCCTTGATGTGCAGCGTCTTCAGTGACAGTAGGTGAGACTGCGCACATATGAAGAGCTTGGTTGCTTCCTGGTGTAGGCAGAGGGACCTCAAGCCTCCCTGATGATTTACGTACGCCCTCGCCATGGTGTCTGTGTACACCAATATGTGACGATTCTGCAGGGATGGAGTCAGTTGTATCAGAGCCAGATGAATTGCCTTCAACTCCAAGAAATTTATGCTTTTGTGCGAGTCTTTCTTGCTCCAGAGGTCCTGCACTGATACTGACCCTGAGTGGGCTTCCCAACCCCTTAAGCTGGCATCTGTCGTGACTATTGCCCTGGTAGGTTCCAATAGTGGGGTGCCACTTTCAAACGTTGTTGGCTTTAACCACCAGGACATTGAGGGTCCAAGATGCGGTGGAATGCTTACCCATGGATTGAGCCCTCGTGTCAGCTGTTGCTGCATAGGTCGCAGCAGCTGCTGTAAGGTTCTGAGGTGGAAGCAACCCCATTGTACCTGTTGTGTGCAGGATATGAGTAGCTCCAATAGCTGCGCCAGAGTCTTTAGTCTCATACGTCTTTTTACCTGTAATATTTGGATCAGCTTGTGGATCCTGTTTCCGGTTTGGGGGAATGAGGGCGATGTCTAAGGAAGTATCTAGGACCTGTCTAAGGACGTATCTAGGACCACCCCCAGATGTTCTAACCTGGAGTGGGTCTCAAAACGCTCTTTTCCCTGTTAATGAGAAACCCATGGTGGGTTAGATACTGGATTACCCTGTCCATGTCTGCCAGGGTCTTGGATTCTGTCTGGGCTCTGACGAGAATGTCATCCAAATAGGGATATATGTGGATTCCCTCCCTGCGGAGATTGGCTATGATGGGGATTAGTAGCTTCGCGAAGGTCCGTGGGGCTGATGACAGGTCAAAGGAAAAAGCCCTGAATTGCCAGTGAGTCTCCTGGTAACAGAACCTGAGGTATTTTCTGTGGTTCAGAGAAATTGGTATGTGTAGATAGGCGTTCCTCAGATCTAGGGAGACCATCCAATCCCCCTGTCTGAGACTCTGGGATATGGATCTGACCATCTCTATTTTGAACCTTTGCTTTCTCAACAATTTGTTGAGGGATTTCAAGTCCAGTACTGCCCTCCGATCTCCTGACTTTTTTGACATCAGAAATAAAACTGAGTAAAGGCCGAGGCCACACTCCTTCTCCGGAACCCTTTCTGTTGCTAGGATGGATTGTAATCTTAGAATCTCTAGGAGCATTGCCTGATGCTTTGCTTGGTTGTTGGAGGATGGAGAGATCAAAAACCTCTCTCTGGGGCCTTCGAATGAGTTCTATTGAGTAACCTTTGTTGACAATGGAGAGGGCCCACTCGTTCGAGATGGAATTTTTCCAAGTTCCTGCAAAATTCCTCAGCCTGTCCCCCACCCTTGTGTCCTTCAGATAGTCATGTGTCTTGCTTGGGCTGGCCTGATGCTGGACCCTTAGGTTTTTGTCTGTCAAACCTGGTGTGTCTTTGACCTTTGGGGCAAAAGGAAAAGGACTGGGTGGGCTCTCTTATGTTGGAGATGAAATTTTCAGAATGCCCCCGAATTACCCCCAAATTTGAAGGTTGGCCCTCGAAAGGGCTTCCTCTTAGAACTAAACTGTTGGAGGATTTTGGTTTTGGACTTGTCGGTGGCGTCAGCTAGCACCTTATCTAGGGACGTACCGAACATTTTAAAACTCTTATACGGACCCGAGACCAGCAGATTCTTTGCTATGGCATCCCCCGCCATGATTTTAACCACACCCTTCTCCTAGCTGACACGCAACTTGCTACTGAGCGTGCCAACCATGTCATGGCATCCATGGTTGAGTCCGCCAGCAGGGATGTAGTCAGGAGAATATGGGCAGAGAGCACCTGGGACTTTCTCTCTGATAACCCTGGGTCTTAGAGCTCTTGAAATCATGATAATAGGGCTTGAGCTACATAGGATGAGAGGATGTTTATTTTGAGGGAGGAAGCCGTGGAATCTAGGACCCTCCTGAGTGTAGTATCCACTGCTCTATCAGTTGGATCCCTGGGGAAACAATCCCCCTTCTGTGGGGAAGACTGTTTGTCTGGCTAGGGATGCTGCAGTGACGTCCACCTTTGGGTTTCCTTCTTTCTAGAAAATGCGTATAAGGCATCTTGTCTTCTATTCATCCTATGGGATTTGTTGGGGCTTTCCACTCCTCCAGAAATAATCTCTCAAACGCTTTTATCTAGCGGGACCCCGTGGTCCTTGCCATGGACACTGGGGATGTACTTCCTTTCCTCCTCCTCCTTCTGGGAATCCGAGGAGTCTAACAGCTCCTCTCTGTATTGGAGGGGGAATTGCCTATCTTTATCCTTTGGATCAGCTTTCGCTGTCACATATTCTCCTTCTTCAATGTCCGAGTTCTCCCTTTGGGAGTCATATTCCGAGGAGGAGGCCACACTGGGCTGAGACGGCGGCTGAGATTGGGCCCTGCGCCTCTTGGGTCTTTCCTCAGTGGAGCTCCCCCACACCCCGGAGGACGGAGTGGAGGCTAATAAGTAGGCCACAGAGCGCCCTGGCGGGTTTTGGGGGTTCCCTGCCCTTTTAATCCGTTTTGTGCGGGGCTTTGGCGGGAACCCTCTTTCTCTTCCCCCTGGACGGTAAAATCACACAGCTTATCCAGTGATTCCAAACTTTTTCCCATAGATATAGCCAGCGATGATATCGAGGCATCCTGCTGACTAGGTACTTGCATGTCCTGAGAGGCTGTTTCCTCCGGTTCCTGGTTCTCCATTCTGCCCCTCCTGCTCTCCCTCAGGAGACTGTGATCAGGGCCACCGGTTCTGGGGTTTCCGGCCTGAACTGACTCGCGCTAATGCGGAGTCGGTTCTGAGGAGTGGGAGAGCCGGCTAGGACTGGGGATCTGCCTCAGTCTAGATCTTCTTTTCCCTGCTTGGCTTCCCCACCCCCAGGCGCCTTCCGAGGGAGCTGGCCTGGGCTTCACCGCTGTTCCCCCGAACGAGTCTGGGAACGCCTTGCCCTGTGGCCCCGGCTGAGGAACACCGTGCTCCCTTCTCCACTCTAGCGATTGGCGTGTCTGTTTCTTAGAGCAGCAAGCAGGACGAGAGACTAACAAAAAAAATATTTTGAAATCACTCGCGCCCCTGCCAGAGCACTCAAATAAACCTCCTGTCGGTCCAAGGCAGAAAACAGACTGAGGAGGAAGGGGGTAGCTCGGTACGCATGCGCAAAAGGAATTTTGAGTGCTGCCTCCTGGAGGTCAAAAAGGGAGAGTACCTGCACAGAGAAGTAGCTGGAGGCAGGAGGAGAAATGTTGATTCTCAACATTTCTCGGTCGAGAAATTACTTTCGAAATACTGTTTACCATTACTGTTTAATGCAATTTATCATTTACCGTATACCGCATTCATCTTGGTAATGTGCATGCGCACAGTGGCATTTTGCACATTACCAGGATGAAGGCAGTCTATGGTAAATCGGTATATAGTAAATTGCAGCACATGGTATTTTGAGAAAAATTCCTTGACCAAAATCTCAGTCTTATCAAGGTTGTGCTGAGATCTCGGTGACAATTCTCAAATATTGCAATAAAAGAACGGCTTCTCATTTCAGTCCTAATATTTAAGCAACCATCAACATTGGATGCTTTTGATTTTCTCAGTGATCACTTTCCCTTGTGGCTACCAGTGGCGGCTGGCCCCCCAGGGCATTTGGGGCACTGCCTCCCCAAGCGCCGAGGGCCCGCCAGTGCCACCTTTGTTGCGTTATAGGGAAAACCACAAAAAACACGTCTACGCCGCCGCTGCTTCTGACAGCGCTGCAGCAGCCTCTGCTGCGGCACTGTCAGTTCTTACTTCTGTGACCCACTCCGGAGGAGTGGGTCCCAGAAGGGTCAAAAAACCTAAGCCCAACCACGTTTTCCATTGAAAACACGATTTGGGCGGCTGAGCTCCTCTGTCCACAGCACGTATAGGACGTGCTGTGGAGGGAGGGGCTAGGGGCTTTCCATTGCGATCAATGGGCACAAGGAAACTCTCACCAGGGCGCTTGTTGAAAGCGCCCTGGCGAGATGCCTTGGGCCAGGCGCCTGAGGCAGGGAGCAGTGCACATGCACACTTGTCCCTGCCTCACATGCTGAACATGGCTGCCGGCGCACTGTTGGAGAGTTCAAAGTTCTTCAAACTGCCTGCCGCCAGGCCAAGCTGCTTCCTTGCTGCTCCCCCACCCAAACTGCTGCTCAGAGTGGCGGGAGGGGGAGCAGCAACGCAGGGAATTATTTTTTGTGTGTAGTTTTTAAAAATTATTTTAAATTGCCCGTGAGTCCTGCCTCCATGGAGGAGAGCGGGACACGCGGGCAATTTAAAAAAACCAAGTCCTCCCGCCCCCCGCGCAGCCCGGGACGAAGGCCACCGCGAGCCAGCAGGTAAGATATCCTGAGTCCCAATCCTTCCCGTCACCACCCTGCACCCTCCCCCTCGGCTCCCAGTCTCCCCCCCGGCTGTTCCCCCACCCCGCCAGGCTCCCAGCCTCCCCTCCAGCATCTCCTCCCCCTTGGCTGTTCCGCCCCCACGCTGCACCCTAGGCTGTTGATCTTAGGAAGTTAGGTGTGTTCACAATGCTGGAAATTTTGTGCTTTTGGGTTTATACATTCTTTATTTTAAGCTTGATGTGCATGTAAGACTGTTTTCTTCCATCCGATGTTAACCCTGGGAACTCCTTGCTGCTGTGTTTTGCCAGTGTTTTCTGTGTTTCGGGTTTATACATTATTTATTTTAAGCTTGATGTGCATGTAGACTGTTTTCTTCCATCCGATGTTAACCCTGGGAACTCCTTGCTGCTGGGTTATGCCATGCCACTGGCCTACCGTCCCCCTGGCTCTGCCTACCATCCCCCTGGCTCCGCCCCTAGGCCCACCGGCCCAGCCTTACTGCCCCAGTGCCCCTCCAACATCAAAAACCACCAGCCGCCGCTGGTGGCTACAACAGAATAACGTTATACATTGAACAGATTCTGCAAGTTCAGGTTTCAGTGAGGAAACCTAGGCACTAGTAATAAAATGAGAACAAGCCATGAGCGGAGATCCTGCTGTTTTCAATCTGAGCACCGATTGTTAACAAATCTCCTAAGCCATAATTCGCAATGCATCGAAGGGTAACTTCTTTTGTCCCAGAGTAAGTTTGTCTATTTACAAAGCTAACAGAGAGGGATAACTGGAATCATTGAACAGTGGTTGGTCTGCACTTGCATCAGCATATTCACATCTGGAAAAGCTTAGCTTACACTTCTGGAGCTGGACAATCAGGAAAACTATAGACATGGCATAAACTCCACCAGCTCTCTGCCCAGAAAAATATAGCTTTTGTGAAATGTGTCTTTAACAAAAGAAAAACCAACACAACCCCAAGAGAATATATTTCTCAACAACATTACATGCTTATTCTTCCAAGTAGGAGCCTAGTTCAGTTCCTCAGGCTCTGTGGTTTCTGCATTTCACATTCATATTATGCAGCTATTTAATTTATGTACAAAATGCAAATTGCATAGCCAATAACGTTGCCAGCTTTCCTGGGGACATTCAGCAGATGTGTCAGACCTCAGAGGACTGTCAGCAGGATGTTCGTGACTAGTAACTAATTAGTGCTTAAACTGCTTTGGTCAGCGTAGGCAGCAAGATACATTACATTCTGACATACAGCTGTCAGTAGCTCTCGGGGAGAAGCAAAGGCAAAACATCTTGCTCTGTGTGTGGGTAGTTTATAATTAGTCCAACTACTTCAGCTCAATCCCATTTCACCTACCAATCTTCAATAATTCCAACTAGCATTATGTCTAAGAACGCAGACTATCATGCACTGTAAAACTTTAAATTCAACAATAATCCCTTCAAATTAGTCATCACGTCTACACGCCAATTTGGATTCTTAGCAAAGCTATTTGAATAGCGTGGCTGGGACAGATATAAAAAAAAGAAAAGAAAAAGACAGCTCTGGGAATTTACAGCCACTCTTAGCTAATCATATCCCAGCACTTTCAAGGACATGTTTCTTGAAGTCTCAGGGAAAGCACTACAAAGTGACAAAAGGAAAATTGTTTATGGGGGGGAAAAGTATTAGCTGCACCCTTGGGAGATCAAGGGGATGTTGATGACAGGCTTATCATTAACATTTGAAGAGGGTTATTACTTCACAATACAAATGTAGTGCTATGTTACAAGCAGCATACAACTTCAAGGGCAAATGCCTACTCTACCCCTGCCAAAAATGCTGACAGTTATAGGCCTTGCAGCTGGATCTAGCTACATCGGACAGACTCTGGGTGGGATTTCCAAAACTGATTTAGGTTCACGTCCCACTTGGGCGAGGGGAAGGGGGAGAGAGTCTACGAGCTTTGTGCTCCTCTCAACACGCTAACTTTTGAATATTTCCCCTGTAGCCACTAAACCCAAGTTTTAATGCAGGACAGCAATTACATACCAGAAAGGACAAGATGTTTGGAAACAGTTTCATTTGTGTGAAAAACACAACATAGAAATGGCAAGAGGATTGTGCTGCTTTCATCCTCTGCATTAAGCTACTTTAGTCCGATTTTAATTTTATAGAAATTTGCATAAAGTTAAACACTGGATTAGAGCTAAGAGATGGGAGGACACAAGTAGTTAGGGAGCTATGACAATATTGTCAAGTATTCTGCAAAGCACAGCAGAGGCAGCAGAACACACTGTATATTGGAGCTAGCTTTCCGTTAGTCATGGAAAGAGGTGGCTTTCAGGCACTGCCCACCTACAATTCTGCTCATGAGAGATTTTTCAATAAATGCAATAATATTTTTCCCCAGAGCAGATTACCAGAAGTCACACAAAAATCAAGATGCAAGCTTGTTCAGTGTCAGAAATTAAGCAGGGTCAGGCTAGCTGATATTTAAATAGGAGGCATCCAAGGAAATTATCTTTGGCAGGAAGTAGATCTGGTAATACTGTTTTCCAAATAAAAATTTAGCCAGTGTCCAGCATAGTGTTCATAGAAGTATGCTTCTGGAGGGACAGTCTTCTAGTTCATACTCAAACAGGAGTAGCCAACCACCTGTGGTCAATCATGAGAGAGACTATGGCATCTTTAGTTTTCCGATTAGAATTTATATATGGATAGTTACATTCTAGCTATACACATTTTAAAGCTGGATATTGATTCCCTTTTGCACTGTATAGTATCAGTGGAACCCTTTATTTGAAGTGATTATATATCTAGCAGTGAGGAAAGCAATATGCATATAGCAAATAGCAATGAGGAAAGCTGTATGTATTTTTGGTAAGTACTCCAGGATCCTTTCCACTGGAAAGCACTGAACATATCAAGTTTTCAGGATCTCCCTGTTTTTAATAATTCACTGTATTAATACATTTTAAAAATACAGCTGCTAATTCTTCTAATAAAATAATTCACCTGGAAATCACGATGCTGGGTAGCTAAGCAAAGGAGAAAGTCATTTTAATGCTACTGAGAGGCAGTATTTACACTTAAAATATAAATGTTACCATTTGTCTGCGCCATTTAACATTTGCTACTGCCACAGTAATATCACTGCAAAGACAGCACTTGTCATGTGTCATGGTTAGTTTCTAGCACAGACATTTCTTCAGCTTTGCCCCAGAAAGAGTTAGGAATCCAAGTATGATGAACAGAGACACACAGAAATGTAACGACACAGTTTCCGCTACCATGATCACCTTTACTCGATCTTAAATCAGCAGGCACAATCACAACCTGCCTAGGAAGCAGTTTTACAATGCTTAAGATTTAGACTGCTATGGTCTCATCTCAAAAATGCTCTCAAAAGACATCTTATAAAAAAAGCTACTATCACAGAATTACACTATGGCCGTTTTCAAACGGGCTGCAGCTGGGAGGAGGTGCACATTAGTGCACACCCATCCCCCCTGCTGGAGCTGTAGTTGGGGATGCATGTTACGTGGGAGCATGCACACACCCACCACTCCTTTCAAACGAGACACTCACTCATGTCCACTACGTGGGTACGTCTCGTTTGAAAAGGGTCTATATGCTTGGCCTGTTCTCAGCTGAAATACAAAGCATTTATTTCATTGCCATGATTGTGCAACTGGACTTGAAAACTCACTAGCCTGAACTGGTATGTCTGAATTCTAGAAGCCACTAATAACCAATATTTTCATGAGTCCTTTATTAAGAACACACTCTCATACAATGTTGATGAGATGAAACAAACGGACAGTAAACTCAAGTTCAATAGCTACTAACACCACAGGTGGTGTTTTCAGTCTTTCAAGAAAATAATTTAGTAGAAAGGAACCAACGCCGCCTGTATCATCTGTATCTTACAGCACTGCTCCATTTTATCCTGCCACTAATCATAAACAATTAGGGAAATTGATAACTTATTACTCCATAGGTCTCACATAGAATAGCAAAGAGGTATATTGCCTCTGAATGCAGTCATAACGCTACTGCATTCATTGATGTTGGCTGAAAGGGTCCACTATAACAAGAAATGTCAGGGCTTAGTGTCAATGAAGGGTTATGGTCGTCTCAGGTGTTATGAAGAAGCCAGGTTGGGGCTTTAGTTGCATATGAATCTAAAAGTAGAACTGCTCCAACAAGGATTAGCTGCTGCTGCCTGAGCATATCTGAGTAGTCACAGAATTATTAGAGTTTCCTTGGCAGCCTTTCCAGAGAGAATGCAGCAGGAACATAAAAATAGTTATTAGGGCAAGACTGAGAAATCAGCCCCATGTTAGAAGTGAAATGCAATGGGCTCCTCAGTCTTTAGCATCTCCCACTACATCAGCATTAATAGCAAACATGGCTTCTGCCTCAGGAAGGCAAGGAGAGTCATAGATCTTGCAAATTCTGGTTTCACCTCTGCCTTTCCTCAGATAGAGACTGAAAGTAAGAAAGCAGAGTATTTATCCACATCCTGCTTGTTTTCAGCAAGGCAACTATTCTAGTTGCTGACACACTCTACAAATGGTTGATCAGCAAAGCTTTTATGATTGTTGTACCACACTTCACGAATTTCATTGCACTAATCAGAAATAAAATCCCAAAGCCACCATCTAGGAACTCTGAGGATTTTGAAAAATAAACCAGAAATGCTATTCAGATATTCCACACTACAAAGTCAGAAGAATTTAAGAGTTTCCAGATGATCATAATGGCTTCATAAGGACACCAAGAACAGAAGTTAGTAAATTGTCACCTTACCTAGTGGTTGAGGCATGTGCAATGATGTTCCCTCCAATAGGCTTTTTGGGATCTGCAGCAAACATGGCAGCTCCATCGACTTGTGCTACTACCTGGTTAGTGATCACTACTGCTACGCCAAACTGTCAGAGAAGAGGGATGAAATAAAGTTGTTAATTTCCCACAAAAACGTTCACAGATCACCTCTTAGAGTTGTTCTCATTCTAGAACCGGTCAGATCACTTCCTCCTCCAAAATACTAGTGGCAATTATATAAGGATTTCCCACCTTAATGTAAGAAGTCAACAAGAAGAAATACTGTAGGCATTTCTCATAAAATAAAATACCCCGCCCCCCACAAAAGAGTAACTTATAGTTTACCTCATCAGCAAGTCGAAGCAGCATACGCAGAAATCTGGCCAGATGCATCTGTCTGGCAGACAGCTCACCCCGGCCAGAATAATCAGTCCTGTAAAGGGCGGTAGCACTGTCCACTATCAGCAAAGCATACCTAAAACCATAGCACATATGCATTACTTCCAGTGCATTTCTAGCTCTTTTAAGTGCCTCAGGACAAGAATCATGCTTTCACTTGTGTTCATTACAGTTCTCAACAGGAGCTAGTTTTGTTTTTTTTGTTGTTGTTTAAAAAACAAGCAAAAAAACCCATCCTCACAATAGAAAAGTTATACAATTAGTAGGAATTGGACTAAAAGCATTATTTAATTTTCTCATAATTGAAATGATGGTGAACTCATAACTCTTTTCCATTATTTCAGAAGGGCCTGAAGTCCAGCACTGGATCACTTTGGCCCAAGCCAGCTGAGCATTCAAACTAGGGGCATTTTTAAGTCCTAAAAAGGTCCGGGGCTTGTGCCTAAGCTGCTTAAAGTACTCCCGCCGGCAGGCCTAGGGACACTGCCTGGGGGGCGCTGCATGGCTCGCATGCATGTGAACTAACTTTAAAGGCACTTCTGCCCTTCTTCAAAATGGAGGTTGTCTGTGCTCACTGCACCCTCAATGATGGTTTACAACTGGGTGTTTCCCACAATTCCAACTACAAGCATTCCCCAAGTAGAAAGCAAGTAATAAAGCGCATGCAGAGCACTAAATTCCAAATGGCCAAGCCACAATCACACAAGACACCCCAAAAGGCAGCCTATTAAGCACATTATGCCATGCAGAGACGTTCTTCTAGGTTGCTTAAATGCTGCCTTGCTTCAGTTCAGCCCTTTCCTCCCGACGCTAGCCTCTGACTCCACTCCCTCCCTGCCTCAGCATCGTTTGTTTGCATTCTATCCATCACCTACACATTAACATGATGTAGCTATAAGGAGCCACTGCTACAGCTATTCCAATGCCCAGAGCATTAGAAGTAAATAGGGGGGCTGATACAAAATGTGTGGCACACCCTTTGCTAATGGGTATAAAAAGCAATTTGCCTTTTGATGTGAATGGCTATAACCACTGAAACTTGCTTCTGCAGCTGATTTAAAGGATTTGACCACGTTAATCTCAAGCATTGCTGTGTAACCTCAGTCACTCACCGTCATCTCACCACGGTGCTGTGCCTGCTCGCTTTGTGGCTGTTTTGGCGGGCTCACTGCTGTGCCTGCCCGCCACCGTGCGCCTCTAGCTGATGTGGCTCTACTTTCTCCAACTTTCTATACAGTGCTTGCGGCGGCTGCAGGGCAGGCTCGGCCCCGGTGCACGGCCCCGGCTAGACAATCAATAGTTACTGCGCATGTCTCAGGCACCTGCCACCCCACGCCTCTCTAGCTGACTGGCTCCTCCTTTCCATGTGCTGCTGAGGCCCAGCAGCAGCACGTGGAAAGGAGGAGCCAGTCAGGTAGAGAGGTGCGCGGTGGCGGGCGCGTGAAACATGCACAGTAACTATTGAGATTGGCTAGCCGGGCCAAGTGCCAGGGCCAAGTCTGCCCTGCGGCCAATGCAGCCAACAAAACAAAGGCTCGGCTCGCACGCCAGCACACTCGAGACCGGGATCTTTTCCCCAGAGCCCCTGATGGCAGGCTGGCTGTCACTGCACAGCCTGCCTGCAATCTGGGGCTCCAGCCCATTCAGCCCACCCCATGCGATGCCTCTGATTCAAACACAAGTTTAGACCCATTGACTTCGAATGTTTAAGATCATTTTAAGCACTTTTCTGGATTGGGCCAGAGTTTAAGAATTTTGCAGGATTAAATCGATCTATACCTCATCTTTAGGCAAACTCATTGCCTCCCATGGCTTCCAATACCACCTCTATGCTGATGACACTCAGCTCTCTCTCTCTACTCCTTCTCTCTCTCTGTTCAAGCTCGTCTCATCAACTGTCTCTCTGACATCTCTACCTGGATGTCTCAACGTCAACTCAAACTCAACATGGCTAAAACTGAACTCCTTATCTTCCCCCCTCATCCTTCCTCTCCTTCCTCACTGTCAATAACTATTGATGGAGTCACCATCCTGCCTGTTCCCCAAGCCCGTAGCCTAGGCTTCATCTTTGACTCACCGCTTTCTTTTAAACCCTACATTGACTCTGTTGCTAAATCCTGTCGCTTCTCCCTCAATAACATTGCTAAGATTCGCCCTTTTCTCTCTGTCTCGTCTGCCAAAACTCTTGTTCATGCTCTGGTCATCTCTCGCCTCGATTACTGTAACCTCCTTCTTTCTGGCCTTCCCCGGTCTCACCTTTCTCCCCTCATCTCTGTCCAAAACTCTGCTGCCAGGGTCATCTACCTCGCCAGTCGCTTCGACCATGTGCAGCCCCTCCTCTCTTCGCTTCACTGGCTTCCCCTTCCTGAACGAATCCTGCACAAGCTCCTAGTCTTCACCTATAAAGCTCTTCACAACCTCGCTCCCCCCTACCTCTCTGCACTTATCGCCCTCTGTACTCCAGCCCATGCACTTCGCTCCTCCTGTCCCTTCTCTCACCCTTCCACGCCTTCCCTGCTCCCCTAAGCGCCTTCGTCCCTTCTCACTTGCTGCCCCCCATGCCTGGAACTCCCTCCCTGTCCACATCCGCCTTGCACCCTCCCTTCATACCTTCAAATCTCTCCTTAAAACTCACCTCTTCCGCTCTGCTCTGTCTGACTCTTTATCCTGCTGAGCCACTATTCCTATACCTACGATCGGTTTACCCTTATCCTTGCAACATGGACCTGCCTGCTGTCATTCTCATCGTAACCAAGCCAAGTACGTGCACTTGAGACCTCGCATCTTCATGAATGTTAGACCCCTTGTCTCTCCCTCTGTTCCCCTTCCTAAGTCTCTCCCCCAGCTCCTGTCTCTCAGATTGTAAGCCCTAGGGGCAGGGACCGTGTCTATTTTATTACTTTGTAAAGTGCCAGGTACACTGCTGGCGCTATATAAATGTTTGTTAATAATAATAATAATAATAATTTATGCAAATGCTTTTCTAACTGCATAAGATACATTTTCTCTCTCTCGCTCTCCAGTAAAATTGATTTGCAAACCTAAATGTCACAGTTTGCAGTATCAATCTGAGGGCAAATTACCATTCACTGTACTAGAATTCAATCCCAGTACATATAAGTGGGTCTGCTGTTGGCACGTATTCTTTGTGAAAGCACTCTGGGATACACCTCCGGCTTTAGTTGCTTTTCTAAGAAGTCACCCAAATTTCACCTCTCTCTGGCAAATAGTTTCAAGTTCAACTGAAGGCCATTGGCTCGGTCATGGAAACAGCTATGGTCTGCTCTGAAAACCACAGAACTTTGGGTTTTTGATCAATGACTACTAGAAGTTTTGGAAGAGTGACTATTCATAATACTCATACAAAAACTAAAAACTTTGGTTTTTAATCAAAATAGGAGAACTTTAATATTTGTTCTGCAATTACGTGAGCTACACTTGTTCCCGTTGTAAATTGCACACATTTACTGTACAAGCAGTCTAGAATGGAATAATTTCTGCCTATGTAAGTTTGCTACCTTGACTCAGCCATCATAGCAGATGCCTGGTACAGAAGCTGGGTCTGATGATCTGTGTTAAATCCTCGAGCATACGCTACATTATCGAGGACATCACTGCCAGATAAGCCATACCTAGAGAAACAAATCAATAAGAATAAATTTTACAATCAAACATTTTGCTTAAAGCAGTTACCTAGCAGTTTTACCTAGCAGTTGAACCAGAAGACTAGATTAAAAAAAAAAGAAAAAGGCAACCACTCTTCAGTAAATAGAAAGGTTCTACTACACGCGTGATCAAAATGCTGCACGCAAGGCTACTAGTTTAGCCTAATAGATAAGGTGTTGCACCAGAGTTCAAATGGGTGGCCTTCCGCAAGATCTCTCAGCCTTAGTTCCCCATCTGTAAAATGGGAATGACCAAGTCCCTCACAGGGTTGTTGTGAAGGTGAACTAAAGATTGCAAAGTATTTTGAACACTAAAAGCACTATAGAAATAAGAAATAATAAAAGCTGTACAGAAGAACAATTTACATAAAAACAGGAGAAAATGATTTCCTCACTGCACTTGGTTTCTTATGTTTTAGAAAGATCAACACACATAAGATGACATTGCTTCAAAATAACCTGAGCCAAAAGAGAATGAAAACAAAAATCAAATTACAATCTTGCTATGAGGTACACTAAAAGCAGTGTTTTCAGTATTAAAGCATTCTAAGACTAATTTACATTTTGAATATAAAGTCAGGTGGTGTCAGTAAACATTATTGTTAATATTTATATAGCACAGGCACTGTACCTGGCACTGTACAACCAATAGTTATGGACAGGTCCCTTCCCTCCAAGGGGCTTACAATCTAGGAGACAAGGGAGGGGGAGACAAGGGAGAAGTGAACATCGGGAGAGACACGAGTACATTCACGAGGTTGAGAAGTTGCAGGTGCACGTGCTTCGCTTAATTACAGGGAACTATATTCCGAGTGAGGGTGAGAAGACAGTTTCACTCATGACAAGCTAGGGAAGGCCTGATGGAAGAAGAGGTGGGTTTTCAGGAGGGAGGGAGCGGAGCAAATGTATCCATGGAGGGAGTTCCAGGCATGAGGTGCAGCAAAGGAGAAGGGGCACAGACGTTTAAGTAGCAAGGGGGCTGTGAGCTGGCGAGGGTGGGGGCAGAGGAGGAGCGAAGCTCCCGGGCAAGAGCGTGGCGGGATACAAGAGCGGAGAGATATGGGGGAGAACGGCCATGACATATTAAATAACTAGGCATCTGAAGTTCTTCAGTCACTTCTCTACTGTCAAAGGTCAACTACCACCTTCTACAGTTGATTCCTTGTTGACAAGTTGTGAGAAGGATCAGAAGTCCTTTGAACTTTAGGAGGAGTGCCTAACGTCCCCCAGTGGATTATGTAATGGCGAGTTAAAATGGAAAGTTCTGTGAAAGAGCATTAGAAAAACAAACTAACTTTTAAAGTCTTGACTTTCATACACCAACAGGTATCTTACACTGCTTTACAAGCCATAAACAGAGGCTGTGCAGCAACCATAGATCAGGTAAATGCAGCCATAGATACATACTCAGTTGTTCCAACACATTTGTTCATTTAAACATGCTTTAACTAAAGAAAAATGCACCAGAAATTGAAGTTATCCCTTTATGTTTTTGTCAAAAAGCCCTGGAATCTGATTCCTAGCTGGACAATGACTAGAACCATCACAGGGCTTCTAATGTCTCACTTCCAGGATCACCACTTCTAAAAGTACAGGTCATCCCTGGCTACCACAATGGTAGGTCAGTCTTAGCTGAACCAAAATCCTGGTGGGAGGCTATTTACACTTTCTGGGTCAGAAGCAGTTTTCGATGGCTAAGTCATACTGACAGATGAAAAGAGGAATTGGGTTCCTTACCTTGGGAATTCCTTTTCTATTCCCTCGAGGGAGGTCATTCGGACACTGGGAGCGATCTCCCCAACGACCACTAGGAGGCAGCACAACTTTGCTGGGAGCACGTGGGGAGAGCGCTCCCCCGCCCTCCCAGAAGTAATAAGCCGAGGACGAAGCTTATCTGAAAAACTTAACAGAGATTAGTAACAATCCCCCGAAGGGGTAACATACAACTAAACATCCCAAGAGTTAATTCAGCGCCCAGGAAACTCTGGGTGGGCCGAATGACCTCCCTCGAGGGAATAGAAAAGGAATTCCCAAGGTAAGGAACCCAATTCCTCTTTCTATACCCTCTCGTCCGGTAATTCGGACACTGGGAGGTACCAAAGCAGTAATTTATTCGATGGGAGGGACTGGGCGCTTATTGAGGATCTAAAACCCCCTGCAGCACCCGCCTCCCAAAGGCGGCTTCAGCAGACTCGAAGCGATCTATTTTATAGTGCCTCGTGAATGTGTGGAGACTTCTCCACGTAGCCGCTCTGCAAATTTCTAATGTGGGAGCCCTGGCCCGGAACGCCCAAGTAGTGGAGGCTGAGCGGGTCGAATGAGCTAGAACTCTAGCTGGAGGGACCAAGCTTAAGGCTCTGTAGGCGTCTGCTACACAAGCAGAAATCCACTTCGCAATGATGGATTTCGAGACTTTCTTACCCTTGGAGTGAGGGTGGTAGCTCACCAAGAGGGAGGAAGTTTTCCGAAAGGGAAGAGTACGCTCCAGGTAAATCTTGAGTGCCCTGCGTACATCTAAAGTGTGCCAAAGCCTCTCTAAGGAGTGGCGAGGCTTAGGGCAGAAGGACGGGAGGACCACCTCCTGTGCTAGGTGGAACAGGGAGGAGACCTTAGGAAGGAAGGTTGGGTCTAGCCTAAGTAGCACCGATTCCTTTCTGAAAATGCAGAAAGCTGGGTCGATGGACAGAGCTCCGATTTCAGACACCCTTCTTGCCGATGTTATAGCAATAAGGAAGGTCATTTTGATGGATAAAAAGTAAAGGGACACCTGGTGCAGAGGCTCGAATGGAGGACCCATTAGTGCCTTAAGAACCACATTGAGGTTCCATGTAGGAAAGCGGTGTACAACCGGAGGGGCTACACGCTTGGCTGCCCTCAAGAACTGTTTCACATGCAGGTGAGAGGAGAATTTATTGGCAGAAGACGAGGAGATGGTACTGTCAATGGCCGATAGCTGTCTAGCCAGTGTGTTGGGACGAAGCCCCCTATCGAGGCCGTCCTGTAGGAATTGGAGGACTTGAGGAACGGAAGGCTGACGAGGTGGAACGTGATGGGTGTGACACCAGCGGACAAACATCGCCCATGTAGACTGGTAAATTCTCCTTGTCGATTGTCGCCTGGAGGCGAGGAGAGTCCGGACTACTGGAGCTGAGTACCCTTGGGCTCGGAGAGCGTCGGCTTCAATAGCCAGGCTGTCAGTCTCAGGAACTCTGGCCGATCGTAGCAAAGAGGTCCCTGGGTGAGGAGATCCGGCGTGACTGGTAGAGGGAGGTAAGTTCCTCTGGATCGGCTGAGAAGGTCTGGAAACCACGATCTGCGTGGCCAGAACGGGGCTATCAGAATGACTGTGGCCCGCAGTCTCTTGGCTCTGCTGATCGTTCTCGCTAAGAGAGGAAAGGGAGGAAAGGCGTACAGGAGGCCGTGGGGCCAAGGGTGGCTGAGAGCGTCGTGAGCCTCTGCCAGCGGATGTGGGCTCCTGGCGAAGAATCTCTGCGTCTTGCGATTGGAACTCGACGCAAAGAGGTCCACTACTGGGGTTCCGAAGGAGGTCATCACGTGATGGAACGCTTGAGGGGACAGAGACCATTCCGCCGGGTCTAGCACTCGTCTGCTGAGCCAGTCCGCTTGAACATTGTCCTGGCCCCTGATATGTCTGGCTGACAGGGAAAGAAGATTGCCCTCCGCCCATCTGAACATCAGGGTGGCTTCCTTGTGGAGCGACGAGGATCGAGATCCCCCTTGATTGTTCACATAAGCTTGTGCAGTGGTATTGTCTGTGAAGACCAGCACATGATGGTTGTGAAGCTGTGGGAGGAAGTGGAGGAGTGCTAGACGGATCGCCCTGAGCTCCAGCCAGTTCATGCTGTGCGCCAGTTCGTGGTGTGACCATGACCCCTGGACCGTGTGTGTGCTGAGGTGGGCCCCCCACCCTAGGAGGCTGGCGTCGGTGGTGAGTATGAGTCTCTCCGGTTCTAGGAGAGGGACGCCGGCGAGAAACCGGTGGGGTTGCTCCCACCACGCTAGCGAGTGGCGAGCGGCCGGAGTGAGAGCAATGGACCTCGGGCTGCTGTCGATTATTGCTGATTGCCAGGGCCGCAGAAGCGCCTGCAAGGGGCGAGAGTGGAAGCGCGCCCATTGCAGGTGACGTATGAGTGAGATCATCAAACCCAGGAGAGAAGCGAGGGTGAGGATCGGGACTCGTGGGCGGTCGCGAATCGTCTTGATGAGGGACAATAATTTTGCCTGTCGCTGGAGAGGGATGAACACTCTGTTCAGGGAGGTGTCGAACACAACCCCTAGATGTTCGAGACGTTGAGATGGGGTAAGATGGCTTTTGGGAATATTGATAACGAAGCCGTGGGTCTCGAGGTATTCCTTGGTGCGAGTGAGATGAGTGTGGGCCAGCTGCAGGGACGGAGCGGTAACTAGCAGATCGTCGAGGTATGGAAAAACCGCTATCCCCTCCAGTCGGAGCGCCGCTATGAGGGGGGCGAGAACCTTGGTGAAGGTCCGAGGGGATGATGCCAGTCCGAAGGGGAGGGCTCGATACTGCCAGTGCTGGCCGTCGTAGCAAAACCGGAGCCACCTCTTGTGTGCCGGAAGGATGGGAACATGGAGGTAAGCGTCCTGCAGGTCGAGAGATGCCATCCAGTCGCCTTGGGAAAGGGCTAGGGATATGGAGTGAAGTGTCTCCATCTTGAAGCGTTGCCTGCGTAGCGCCTTGTTGAGACGCTTTAGGTCGAGCACTCCCCTCCACGAGCCGGATTTTTTCTGCACGAGGAATAAAATCGAGTAGACCCCCAGGCCGCGCTCGTGCCACGGCACCCTCTCTATGGCCCCCAGTTGGTGGAGCCTGGTGATCTCCGCCCGCAGATGCCCGTGTTTGACGGGGTTGCGTGAACGAGGAGATATTCTGAAGGTCTCCCGCGGATAGTATTTGGTCTCTATCGAATATCCTCTGGAAACTGTTTGAATGACCCACGCATCTGATGTGTTCAGGGCCCATCTTGGTGCGAAGGCGAGGAGACGCGCACCGATCCGTGGAGAGACGGGGGAAGAAGCGGCGATACAGTCAGGATTCCTGCCTACGAGGCGGTGATCCTGCACGACGGTTCTGTTGGTGCTGAGGCGATGGTCTGGTGAACTTGCCTCCCCTGCCCCTCTGAAATCTATTGCGGTTAGCAGTGTTCCAGGAGGGTTGCGTGGAAGATTGGTAGCGCTTCTGGCCCTGTTGGAAGCGAAAAAAGGGGCGAAAGGGATTCCTGCCCGTCTGGATCTGGTTCAGCGAGTGCTTCTTGTCCTTGTTAGAAGCCTCCTGTAGTGCTTTGTCTAGCACCGTGCCAAACAGCTTGCCGCCCTTAAACTTGCTGTTAACTAACAAGTTCTTTGCGTGTGCATCAGCCCGCCACGAACGAAGCCAGAGTCTGCGTCTGGCTGCAACATTGGCTGCCATCCCTTTTGCAATCCAGGTCAGCATGTCCATTGATGAATCTATCAGGAAGGCCTGAGCGAGAGCTACGTTAGTGGCTAACTTCGTGGACTGTGCTCTAGTAATGTTAGGGTCTTTCCCCATCTTGAACCACTTCATCACAGCCCGAGAGACATATGACGAAGTGGTAGCCATGCGCAGAGCATTGGACATGGCCTCGTAACTCTTCCTAAGGCCGGTTTCCAGGCCTTTGTCAGTCTGATCTTTTGGTAATAAATCCCCTTCTGAGGGGAAGACAGACTGTCGGGCGAGGGATGCAGCGGCAGCATCAACCCGGGGCAGGGCGAAAATGGGCTTGCTCTGTTTAGCAAAGGCGTACAGAGTCTGTTGAGGCCTAGATAACTTGAAGGACTTAGTGGGGTGCTTCCACTGTGCCCTTATAATTTTCTCAAAGGCTTTGTCTAGGGAAGCGCCTTTGGAGGCCTGGCCCAATTTGGGAATATATTCCCTGTCTGATTCCTCGTCCCCATCGGAGGAGGAATCGGAGTCCCTTTTCTGGAGAGGTCTGGGAGTGACCTTTAACACCCTCTCCGCTCTCATAATTATTTTAGGGCCGTGGTCCAGGGGTAGCTCCCTGCCTAGGTCCTTATGGCCCCTGGAAAGGATCCGCTCCCAATCGAGGGACTTGTCCTCCAGCAGAGAGTGGGAGGCCCTGGATGAGCCAGCCTCTGACTCCTCCTCTGAGGAGGGTACAGGGTGGTAGCTGGGCCTAGTGGGGTGGGCCCGTGGCCGTTTAGCCGGGGGAGGGGAGTCAGCCTGAGAGGATCCCCCAGAGAACTCCCCTTCTTCAGGGGGAGAGCAGGGATCGTCCTCCTCAGCCGAGGAGGACCCCAACAGCTCTGAAAGGGAGGCATGAGCCCTGGGGGTAGGGGGGCCCTTACCCTTCCCCTTCCCCGCAGAGCGGGAGGCTCCCTTAAACTTTTCTTTAGGGTTTGGCCCCCGGGGAGAGGGTCTCGCACTGCGAGCCCTCTGGTTGCTCTCTATGCGAGAGAGAGCCCCCATCATGGCCCGAAGGGCTTCCAGCTGGGCCTGCTGGAAAGGATCGGGCCCAGCCCCCCCCCCGGTCCCTCGTACCTGCGAGGAGGCAGCCGAAGCTACCTCCCCCTCGATGTCCTGGATGAGGGAAGCCTGAGGGCTGCGGGCGTCTTGGGGCCGCCGGGCGGGGAGGGAGGTCTCGCTTCCGGTTTCCCCCTCCGCCGCCATTTCGGCTCTGGCCCGGTCAGCTTGCGGCGTGGCCGCGGCCGCATGGCCCTGCCTGGGCTTGCTGGACTTCCGCTTCTGTGCCCCAGCGGCAGTTGGAGGCTGCGGCGCCCGTCCGGCTGCGGCGCGGCGGGTCTTAGCCGTCTCGGCCATTGCGGCGTCGGGGGGGTAGCTCCGTGGAGTCCCCGCTCCGAAAAAAGCCTCTGGCCTGAACCCGTGGGCCGGCCAGAGAGATAAGCCTCCTCCCGCCGTGCGGGGAGGCTGCGCCCGGGAATCGGTGCGGAGGCACCGGCAAAGTTCTTGTCCACGTGGGGGGTGCAGCGCACCCGGCTGCACGTCCTACTGAGTCGGAGGCAGACAACGAACTGGGAGGGCGGGGGAGCGCTCTCCCCACGTGCTCCCAGCAAAGTTGTGCTGCCTCCTAGTGGTCGTTGGGGAGATCGCTCCCAGTGTCCGAATTACCGGACGAGAGGGTATAGAAAGACACCAATCTAAGCTCTCTTTGTTCTCTTAAAGAAATTGAAGGCATTTCATTATATTAAGATCATTTTGCTTTACCTCACCTGCAACAGACCAAAGTCTCACTTTGAAAAGACTGAGACAGGTGCTCATGCCCAGCCAACTCTTTCCTAGTTGCCTCCAAGACTAAGGAGAGGATACGATAACAGTTTGCAACTATTTGAAAGGCTGCCATAAAGAAGATGGAGGACAATTGCTCTCTCTTGCTATGCAGGGCAGGACAAGAGGTAATGGGGTTGAAATTAGGGACAGCAGATTTAGATTAAACCTCAGGGAAAATCTTCTGGCTGCAAGGACAATCGGGTAACGGAGCACACTACCTAAAGAAATTGCGGCTTCTCTACAACAAGCATGTCTTGGGATGACTTTAGACGAGAGGGATACAATATAGGTTTATAAAATCACGAGTGGAGTGGAACAAGTAAATAGAGAGTGATTATTTACCCTCTCAAATACTACCAGAACTAGGGGACACTCCATGAAACTAACTGGCAACTGAAATTTTCACCAAACACACAATTAACTTGTGGAATTTGTTGCCAGGTTATGTGGTCAAGGCCAGTAGTATAGCCGGGTTTAAAAAAGGACTGGACAAGTTCTTGGAGGGTAGGTCCATCAATGGCTAATAGCCAAGTATGTTTGGGGGACATGAAGGGCCTCTGTCAGGAGCTGGGAGCGAACAGGGAATTGATCGCCCCATTATGACCCGTTAAGTACATCTCCCAAGCAACCAAGATTGGCAACTGTTGGAGACAGGATGCTGGGCTCAGTGGACTGCTGGTCTAACCCAGTATGGCACTTATGCTTTTCACAGTTGAATCCAAAAATCTACCCTTTTATCTCTTCTCCAGCGATTGATAACTAAAAAAAGAAAATTGGCCTCCTTTAGGTTTTCATAATGCACATTTGTAAATTGTCTTATCAGTCAATTTGTACTATCAGTCAACATTACATAGCACTGATAGCTAAGAATCATGAAGGCTACTAAATTTTATGTCACACTGTACTGTTAAACTCTTCTTCAATCCTCAGCATGAAAGAACCACTTGTCTCAGAGCAATAAGTCAACAATCTGCTGCCAACACAAGCTTCAAGGAGAACATACACCATTTCTGTGGGAGACAGCTTATCCCTATGAAAACAGCCAAGACAGTTGGTTAGACCACCCCCTTCCAAAAAGTGAATGCAGTAGGATAACAAGCTGATAGTCGTAAGTTTGTGGTCCTTAAAAATATTCTATTTACCAAATAAAGTAATAGGAAAACCTATGAAGACCAAGTTTACACTATATACATATTAGTAACTGCTGTGATATTACACAGCAGACATGCCATGAAACCAGCCAAAGCATGAGGGAAACCACAGATGCTTTGCCTAATGCAGCTCATGTGGGGTCTTGGCACGGGCAATAATGTAGAAGAAACTCGTGAGAAATGGGAAATGAAAAATAAAGCTGGTGCTGAGTAAGTCTCCCTAATGACAGCCAGAGCCTCTGGAAATAAACACCCTGGTTGCTCAAAATTGCAGATTGCCAATTCCCATCTACGTTCACAAGATACTTAAAAAAATACATTTTAAGGAAAAAGACTAAAAGGAGGCATACTGGTCAAAGACAGGATTTTTTAAGTTGTAAAAGCATATATTCTATCCCGTCAGACCACTAACTTGCAGAGTAGCCAGAGTAAACTAAATTTCATTACATATCTGCAGAACCCTCTAGCTATTGTATCCAAATCAAATCAGTCTCTGTGTGTGATGCTACAAGTCGCATGCCACACACAAGATGGGTGTTCTTGTGAAATCCAGCTGGCATAGCATCTGGTTTCTTAGTGGTAGTCCCAGTGTTGGAACTGCAGCCACTCACAAGGCAATGCATTTCTAGACTTAATAATTATCACAGAAGCAGAGGTATGTGTTTGAATTATGGCCAAATTACAAACAGGGCAAGTGCAAATCAGCTTCTCTAAAATTCTCCTCCAATTTCAATTTGAGATAGGAAAATTAGGAACTTGTCTCCTGATTTTTCCTTCTATGGGGGGGGGGGGGGGGCGGTCTTCCTGAATGGTCAGCTCTATACAGTAGGGTTAGACTCCCACCTCAACCAGCAAAAGGCAGACTTCAACTTTTTGGAGTATGCTCAGAGGGGAACTGACCCTTAGCTCTCCCATTTGGTATCAAAGCATCCTACCTGCCCTTAAAATCAAGAAAACTATGTATCCCAGAACCCGACATGAAAAAACAGCCTAGAACCACCTTATCAAAAACATGAAACTATACACACGCAAACCCCTAAAGAGTTTGTTTCCCTAGCCTGTATAAAACCAGCCAGCAGCTACAGGGAGGGTAGCTGGCCAGCTAGGAGGACCACCCCACCCACCCCCTGTAGAAGAAAGATTTGGGAGGTAAGTGCCCAATTTTCCTTTCTTCCTCTCCCTTGTGTAGCCAGGGGCTATCTTCTCAGGGTTGTCTTCTGCCTTCCCACTCCCCCTCCTCTCTCACGCACACACACACACCCACCCCCTCTGGCCCAGCCAATGGGCTTTGCTTCCTGCCTGGTGTGTGGGGGAAAAAAATCCAGGCCTGCCTCGCCACCCTGGAAGAAACCTAGCTCCAGAAGCCTCAATCACCCACCAGCCCCACACTTCAGTGGTAGTGCCCATCTCAGGGAGGCCCACATCCTGGGTGTCCTGGGGCCAGGATGAGCTGGGGTCACAGGTAGGGGGTAGCTAGAGGTGAGCATGGTGGGGGAAGTGATGGGTGGAGGAGTACGAGGTGATAGTTCTTGAAAACAGTATAAAAGTCCTTGACCTAACTAAGCAATATTAATTGTATAAAATATATTTTATTTTAGAACAGCAGGAGCAGAACAGAACAGCAAGAACAGAATTAAAGTTCTTGAAACAATTTAAAAGGTAACTACTTACAAAATGAACTCATTACATAAATTCATGTATATTAGAAACGGCTTACAAATTACAGTGAACTCATGTTACTGTTAGAATAGTAAACTTTTAGGAATAAGATGTTTGTAATTTCTCAAACTTTATTAAATGCCAGTATTATTCCATTGTGGAGGCAGCTGTAGTGGAGGGGGGGGCAGAAGCAGCTGGAGAAGGAGTAGTTGGCATTGGAGGGTTCTGAATGTTCCTTTGCAAAAACTTAAATAACCTTCCAACTCAAGGTGTACAAAGATGATGAGGCATTTTTTGAGTAACAACAAGACCAGCACCACCACTCCTGGCCACAAATCAAAAGTCACTGCCCGTGAATGTGTGCAGAATTTAAAGATTTTCACAAAGATGATGGGAAGCTGATCCGTACCTGTTGCAATGTGGTACTAGATCACACGCGGAGATCAATCAGTCAATCATTGACCACCTGAAATCCAAGAACCACTCAAAGAGGAAAGCTGAGTGGGAGGAGAGAAAGGAAACCAAGAGGCAGAGCATCAAGCCAACTTGTGTTCGGAACCAGAGAGGCGCTCAGCAATCCAAGAGAGGGCTGGCATGTGAATTTGTGCAAATGTTCCTGGACACTAACATCCCACTGGAGAAAGCAGACCATCCTTCTCTATGTAACTTTCTGATGCGCCACATGAAGAATGCTGGTTCAGTCCCTCACTCAGATCAGCTGCGCAGAATGTACTTTCCAGATTATATGAAAATGAGAAACATTTATTGAAAACTGCGACTCTCGCTGGCAAGATTATCATCTTCATTGTTGAGGAGACTTGCAATGCTGAGCAGAGGTCTGTTCAGAATATATTAGCTGCTCCCTTGGAAAAGGATGATACTGGAATTCGGCCTCATGTCCTCAACACCATATTCCTGGGCAGTGTTGATCATGGAATAGCAGCAAGGTCAGTGGTTACTGTAATTACCGAATACAATATTCCATTTGAAAATGTTTATTTTTTTACAACTGACAATGCTTTATATATGAATGCAGCTCTCTGTACTGGTCTGAAGGTACTTCTCCACATCACTTGCCTTGCCTATATACTAGATCTTGTTGTGGATGAATTGCACAGGTCTTTCAAACTTACAACAGCCTTCGTGAAAATGTTTTGAAAGTGGTTTTCCCTGCCAAGGAAAAGGAAAAGCAGATACATGGACCACTTCCAACAATGTGATCCTGCCAAGAGAGCCAGTGTCACCAGATCTTTGTTCAACAAGGTGGAGCTGCTTCTTCAGAGCAGCTGTCTACCACAAGGATAATATAAAACAGCTGAACAGCTTTATTCGAAAGGAAATGGATCAGGGTGTCCAATGCAAGACACTGAAAAGACTACAGGTAAATATTTTAAGTAAAATCAATTTAATTAGAATAGGCTTTTGAAGGTGTAGCATTGACGATAAGTACATGTCCACAGAAGGTCAGCTGGGGGAGGATTTTTTGAAAGCTGTAAAGTATTTGATCCTACCAAGATCTCCTTCCTTGGTTTCAGCAAGGATGACTTCAAAGACTTTATTCCAGAACCAGATTTGGTACCACAGGAGGAATTTACTCTCTAGGAAAAGATCCTTGCACCACAGTATGTAAATCGTTGTGCAAAGGAATCAGTGGGAAAGAACCTGGACACATTCTGGAATAGTGCACTGGACAGGGTGCCTAGAATTTATAATATATCTGGTTCTTTGTCACTGCAATAAATAGTATGTCTGCTAATAAGTAGTAGTTTTGTTTAATCTTGTCAGTTTAATTAACAAAGTTATATGTCAAACCTGCTGGAAATGCATGCGGGAAAGTAAACTTGCATACATATAATTTGTATAATTATGCCACTTAAACAAATTTTATGCTCATGGTGAATTTGCCAGCACTGGTTGCAGAATTTACAAAAAAAAATTGCAATCAATACAGGTCCCACAGCTGCTTGCTTGCAGCAACATTCAATACCACCGCACTGGAGGCCCAGCAGAGAATGTCAGTAGATGAGTCAGCTATAAACAAGTATGCTAGCTGTATCCTGGTGGCCAGAACCCTAGTCATGTTATTGTAGATGTCCGAGTCTCTTTCCCTCTTTATCCACTTCATGAGCTCCTGGGAGAAGACAGACATGAGGGTAGCCATCTTAATCACTGCCGAGAACTCCTTCTGAGGCTTACTTCTATCCCCTTATCTATCTGGTCCCTAGGGAAACAGTCCCCTTCTGTGGGGAAAAGGGACTTCCTAGCAAGGGATGCTGCTGCTGCTGCATCTACTTTCAGGGTGGCTAGCAATAACAGATTGTTCTTAGTAAACGAGTATAGAGACTTCTGCACCTTGTTCATCTCATTCTCTCAAATGCTTTATCCAGTACCATACCTCTGTCTCTACTCCAAGTCCTTAGTATATAACTCTCTATCAGAATTCTCCCCTGAAGATTCAGAGTCGTCCCACTTTGCTATCTTTTCCTTAAGACCCAGCACACTTTGTACCCGACTGTACATGTGCTCCCTATATCCGATAGGGAACTCTCTATCAGGGTTCTCGGAAGGTTTGAGGCGTGTGTTGGGTATCGGGCCTTCTAGGATGGGGAGGATCTCCTTCATTGCCAGAGGGCCCAGATTCCTCCATGGCCAGCCCTTCTGCTACATCTTCCTCCTCCTCAGCAGGGGGTTCAAGAGGGTCTTTTTCCCTTTGGGGAAAAAGTTTGGAAGGGAGGGGGGTGTCAAGCCCCAAGGACAGCGCCACCCCCTCATGATTCTACATCTTGCATCTCCTCAGCCTGGCTCAGACAATTCAGTGGACTCCAGAGGGTCCTGATGCCTTTTTGGGACAGGCTGTTTCCCCTTCCCCCACCTCCTTGGAGTCACCCTTGAAGGGGGCGTCTTTCCCTTTCCAACCTTCTTGGTGGGGTGGGCACGCTTGCACTTATGGCACTTTAGATCCTGTAGGGACAAGAGGATTTCTTTTAAGATCTCCATACGGGGGGGGGCGCACGCATGTGTGTCTGTCTGTCTCCTACAGGGCTTGTGCCATGGGGGGACCTTACTGGGTAGGAGTCTCCTTCCTCCACTCACTCTACGCGGTTCCTCCTGGCAGCTATCATCTTGTTTTGATGCAAAACCGCTCCTGGTGGTTTGCAGCCTGTCCCTGCAGCAGTTGCTGCTCTGGTTCTGGGCTCTGAGGGCAGCTGGAAACTGCTCTGGGCAGTTTGTAGCCTCCCTTAGCTTGGCTGAGCCCCATAGCACAAGATTTGTGCTGGGCGGGGGACTCTTCGGCAGACTCCCAGAATGAGAAGGAGCAACCACACCAGGGCAGCTCTTCTGCACCTGCTCTTCCCAGCTTCCAAATGTGCTGGAACTGGAGCCTGGGGAACAAGTCATCACTCCCCTTGTGGGGAGGAATCAGGGGTGAATGGAGAGGGCGTTCACACTCACCTGGCACCAAGAAAGACTAAGTCTATGGGCAGAGGACTGAAAGTCTGCATCCTGCATGTCCCGAGACAGATGATCAACTGGGAGAGCTAGAGGTCAGAACCCCTCTGAGCATGCACCAAAAAGTTGAAGTCTGCCTCCTGCTAGGAATGGGCGTTTCGAATAAAAGGGCAGCCAGTCTGTGTATGTGCAAAATGGCTGCTGCACATGCACAGAACGACTGCCCTTTTCTAACATGGTAATGGTGGTGGCAGTGTGGGGCTGTGCATGTGCAAAACATAGCAATTTTGCACATGTGCGCTCCAGAGCCGGGAGCTCAGCAGCATGCTGTACTAAGGGCCCACAGCAGTGGCGGGCTGGCGGCGCTTCAATCAAATCCCCCTTGAGGCCGGTAAGTTCACTCCAGGACCCCGGGGGAGGAGGTTGGACCCACTGCCACAGGCGGGAGTATGGATGGGAGCATGGACTGGTTTCCCATTGAGTTCAATGTAAATCTGTTTAGTCAGAAATTGTTGTTCTCCATCTGTGTTGAAGATGGAGAACTTTTGCTGCTGGCAGATACAGATCTGTCACAAAATATAAAGCCTGTTCCAAAGTAGTTCAATACGTCTGACAACTTAGGATATGGGAAAACATTTTTTGAACTGTCAGTGGAGTAATAAGAGGTGGGGGTGTCTCAGGGACATAGCTCCACTTCTTAACTTTTAGCATCCCTCTCCCTGTACTTAAAAAGGCTGAAATTATAACAGAGTACCGCCCCCTCTTTTTTCCAAACTCAGAAGAAAAATCTCTGTCCTTTGGCTCTCACCCGTTTTTACATTCCTGGGAACAGTTTTAGTCAGTCACTTTTCCAGTAAAATACATGTAAAGGCTTGAAGTGATGAACAATGTATGGTCACTGAACAGCCTATTAATGAATAAAGGTGAGCATTGATTAAATTAGGACCAGTGATTCACTAGGCACAAGTACAGACCTCTCAGCCACAGCAAGCAGACGTTCTGGGCGGAAGGTACCTTCTGTGTCTATGTACATGGCCTTTCCTTCACCACCACCTCGGTCAATAGGGAGCTAAAGAAAGGAGGAAAGCAAAGAAATCAAGAGTGCCATGTACGTCAGCTTTCCTCTCTGGGAATATTAAAGCCAATTGTTTCTTGCCATTGTCTAATGCTAGTACATCAAATAAGTATTTACCAGATTTATTGCAATAGCAGCCAAGGATCAACAAAGCACAGTTAATTCCTGCCCTAAGAAAGATACAAACAAAATACACAAAGATGACACCAGGTAAGGGAAAGGCAAAACCAGCAATGTGACAGCTTGCAAATGTCATGTTGCTTCTGCAACATTCTTTGATGGGCAGAAAGAGAAAGTTAGTTCTTTGGGTGGGGACAATTAGGAATGAGCTCACTGAACAGAGATGGGAGGTAAAAAAAGGATAGAGGTAAGGGAACTAGAGAAGAGAATGATAAAAAGAAGTCACTGGGTGAAATAGTTTTCAACACGAACACCAAGATTAAAAAAAGCAGCTGGAAAGCAAACAAAGCTGGGAAGTGCATAGGGAGTTTAGTTGTCAGATATGAAAACAACTGTACAGCAAATATTTCAAGATTCCTGAAACAAATACCCATTTGAGCACTGAAATTCTCACTTGATCAACCTGGGGGTCCTCCTGGACAGCCAGCCAACACAGTAGGGTAGATCCCCGCCACTACCAGTAGGAGGCAGACATGACAACTTTTATGACCACACTCAGGGGATCGCCATCCCATCTCCAGTATTTTCCAGCATTCTTCCACACTGTGAACACTATACTATAGAAAATTATCCATTTTAAATAACAAGAAAAACGTTAACTTTCCAACTTCACCCTTATTGGCCTAACCATATTTCCCCTTTTTGGGTCAAATTTTTTTCTCTGGAGTCTATAATTCCAGTCTAGACCTCTGGGCAACTCCTTCCTACTCCCTGACCCTATGGGAATAAGGATTCAAGGTCTCCCGAGACCAAGGTCCCCTTTAACCACTGCAATCCTCCCAGAGTTCGTTTCACTCTGGGTGGGTCTGGTCATTCAGGACTCCCCCCAGTAGAAGGAAAATTCAGGGGTAAGTGCCCAATTTTCCTTTCTCCCTGGGGGTCTTCCTGGACAGCCAGCCAACACAGTAGGGACGTACCCAAGTAGTGTCCCAATTTTCCAAACTAAATTGATGGGTGGGCAGAGAAGAAATGACAAAAAACATATTCAGTACTTAGTAGTGTCCCAGGCAAACCCAAGGAGAGATTTCCTTAGCTTACTGCCTGGAGCACCCGTCTCCCAAATGCAGCCTCAGCCGACTCATGGAGAGGAATCTTATAATGCCTTGTGAATGAGTGGACCGAGGACCACGCGGCCGCTCTGCAGATCTCCCCATAGGAGGCTGAGTTCTTAAAGGCCTGAGAGGTGGCCGCTCCTCTGAGGGAGTGAGCAAAAATCCCCTCGGGGGGGTGCTCTTCCATGTGCCCTATATGCCTCTTTAATACCTAAGAAGATCCAACGCGCTATGACTGCCTTGGATGCCCTCTTCCCTGTTTTGTGGGCTCTATGACACAAACAGAGCCGAGGACTTTCTGAAAAGGGTTGTACGGTCCAAATAGATTTTTAGTGCCCTAGTGACATCCAGCTTATGCCACACCTTCTCCTGGGGATGAACTGGGTTGGGGCAAAATGAAGGTAGCACAATCTCCTGTTCTTTGTGGAAAGGAGTGTTGACCTTTGTTAGGAAAGACGGGTCTAGTCTGAGGACTACCGCTGAGTCCCTAAAGGAACACAGATTCTGTTCTATGGATAGGGCGCTTAATTCAGAGACCCTCCTGGTTGAAGTGATACTTACCAAAAAGGCGAATTTGAGGGACAAAAAGTATAAGGATACCTCCTTCAGGGGTTCAAAAGGTACCCTGTCAGGGCCCGAAGGAGTAAATTTAGATCCCAAGTGGGGAAACGATGGGCCACCGGAGGGGACACCACCCTCGCTGCCCTGATGAAGCAAATCACGTGAGGGTGCCAGGATACCTTGTGCCCTTTGACTGAGCCTAGTATGCTACCTATGGCTGCCACCTGTCTCTGTAGGGTGTTCGGTTTTAGCCCCTTGGACAACCCCGCTTGGAAAAAATCCAGGATCACCTTTATGGTGGCCCTGGTTGGCCTCACTCCCTTGCTTTCGCACCACCCCGCAAACGGAGCCCAAGTACTTTGGTCAATACGATTGGCAGCCGGGCGTCTAGACTGGAACATAGTCTCCATGACCTGTTGGGAGTAGCCTAATTTTTTAAGTGCCCTCCTTTCAATTTCCATGGCGTTAGCTTGCGGGCTTGTGGGTCGTTCTGGAGAATCGGACCCTGGGACAGTATGTCCTGTCTGTACGGAAGCGTGAGAGGAGAAAGCCGCCACCATGCCTAGTATATCTGCGAAACATGGACGATGGGGCCAGTAGGGAGTGATTAGGATAACTTCTGCTCCTTCTTTCCTGATCTTTGCCACTATCCTATGGATCAGCGGGAATAGTGGGAAGGCATAAAGAAGCTCCTGGAGTCATGATAGATTCAACGTGTCAAAAACTGTTGCCCATGGTTCTGGAAAATGGGATATGAAGTGTTTTGTTTTTGTGTTGCTTGTGGAGGCGAAGAGGTTGATCTCCGGGGTTCCCCAGGTGTCTACTATCATTTTGAATGTTGCCGGATGCAGTGACCACTCTCCCGGATCCACAATTTTTTTGGCTGAGCCAGTCGACCTGTATGTTCTTTCTTCCCTCTATGTGAATTGCTCTGATCGATTTTAGGTTGATCTCCGATCACCATATGAGGGCTGAGGCTTGCTGATGTAGATTTTCCGAACGTGAGCCCCCCTGGTGGTTAATATACACCTTCACCACTGTGTTGTCTGTATATATTAAGATGTGCTTCCCTCAAATCCACAGGGCCACTCTCCTCAGGGCTAGGTAGGCTGTCCTCAGCTCCAACTGATATGGTGTCTCTTTTCCCAACAGAGTCACTTGCCCTGGACGGATCTGCCTTCGCGTGTGCTCCCCACCCGTGTAGGCTGGCATCCGTGGTGATTGGGATTCTGTCAGGGTCTGTGATTAGGATCCCGGGTTTGAACCGGTCTTCCTGTGTCGACCACCGGAATGATTTCTTGAGCGATTCCGTCACTGTCACCCAGGGGTTCCCCCCTTGTGTCAGGTGGTTCTGCCAAGGTTTCAAGAATCGCTGAAGCGGTCTGGCGTGGAATCTGGCCCACCTCAGAATGCCCAGACAGGAAATCATACCGCCCAACAGGCAGGCTAGCTCCTTTAGTCTGGATCTGAGACTCCCGTTCACCTGCCTGATCAGACTGAGCAGTCCCTGTCGTCTTTGGTGTGTCAGTGAGAGTTTGTAGTTGAGCGTGTCCAGGATCACTCCCAGGTGCTCTAGGGACTGAGATGGTTCGAGGTGACACTTCTTGAAGTTGATTATGAACCCGTGATCTTGTAGAAACTGTATGACCCTGCGCACCTCCCTCTTCGCTCGTTCGCACGTCGGGGACCAAACGAGGATGTTGTCCAGGTATGGATGGATCTTTATCCCTTCCCCCCTGAGACTTGCGATCAGAGGAATCAATACCTTGGTGAACATCCTTGGCCAAGTGGCAAGACCAAATGAGAGGGCCGTATATTGCCAGTGCTGTCAATCGTATTGGAAACGGAGCCACCACCTGTGGGCGGGGAGAATGGGAACATGAAGATATGCCTCCTTGAGGTCGAGTGACATTAGCCATCCGCCTGGGGAAATTGCCATCCGTATAGATTGTAGGGTTTCCATCTTGAATTTCCTCATCCTGACGAATTGATTTAGTTGTTTTAGGTCGAACATGGCTCGCCACTTGTCTGATTTTTTCGGTACCAGGAACAGGAGTGAGTATAATCCTGTCCCCCGGTCGTGTGTAGGTACCTGCTCCATCGCTCCAATGGACTGGAATCTTTTTATTTCTGTGAGCATGGCTTGATGTTTTTGAGAGTTGCTGGATCTTGGTGAGATAGTGAAGTAGCTTTGCGGGTACTGGTCTAATTCTATTGAGTACCCCTTCCGGACGGTCTGCAGCACCCAGGAGTCGGAGGTGACTGTTGCCCACTTGTGAGCGAACTCCTGAAGCCTGCCCCCCTAATCTGGTCTCGGTCTGGGGCTACCCGTTTGCATAGTCATGCTTCTGATTTAGGTCAGCTGGTCCCTTGGGTAGGCTTGGCTTGTTGCCCCAGGCCCTTCTGCTTATTCCACCTGGTCCGATACCTTTGCTGGTTCCCTCTATTTGGGATGAATGGGCGCCTGTTAACTGCCGGTTGTCGTGCACTGAATGGACAAAAAAGCCTCTTCACCACGGCCATGGTCTGTAGCGTTTGTTTTTTGGACTTGTCTGCTGCATCAGTCAAGACTTTGTCCAGACAGACCCCAAATAGTTTTGCTCCCTGGAACTGGCCCCCTCCCAGGGTGTTTTTGGCCATGGGGTCCCCTTTCCATGATTGGAGCCAGAGACGGCGACGTGCAGCTACATTTGATGTTAATGCATGAGCTGCCCATCTTAGCATGTCCGTAGAGGAGTCTGCAATAAAGGCATCGGCCAGTTGGATTCTAGTAGACAGAATCCTGGTCATCTTCATTGAGACCTTCGGGTCCTTGGATCATTTAATCCAGGTCATGAGAGCTCTGGAAAAATACGACATCAGTGTTGCCATCTTTATGACTGCTGCCACCTCCTCGAAGTTTCATCTGAGGTTGCACTCGAAGCCCTTGTCCGTAGAGTCTCGCAGATAACACTCCCCTTCAGTTGGGAACACCGAGTTCCTGGCGAGAGATGCCGCTGCTGCATCTACCTTTGGGATGGCCAGCATAGCTTCCTTGTTTTTGGAAAATGAATAGAGGGACAGTTGCTTTTTGTTCATCTTGTACAGCTTATTAGGCTGCTGCCATTCTTTCTTTATAATTCTTTCAGAGGCCTTGTCGAGTACCATCCCCCTATCCCTAGCTCTCGCTCGGGTTATGTATTCTCTTGCTTCCTCCTCTTCCTCATCGGAGGAATCTGAGGCAGCCTGTTTTTCCTTCTTTTGTTGGAGGTGTAGCGCCCTGGTGACTTGTTCGAAGATTTGGTCCCTATACTTGATAGGGAATGGTCTATCCGGGTCCGTTGAAGCCTCAATTTCTTCTTCCTTTATCTCCCCCTCTTCCCCTGCCCTCTGCTGTTCTCCCAGGGTATGGGTATCAATCCAGGCCCCTTCCTCCCCTTCGCTAGTTCTTGAAGGTGTAATCTCTCTATCCTGTCTTACTTTCCTTTTTTCCCGTTGGTTCTCCCCTCATCAGAGGAGGAGACCGACATAACTTCTTCTGATGCCGCCTCAGAGTCGGCAGGGGAATCTAGGTGCCCGGTCACCCGGCGCTGTGTCTGCCCTGGGACGCTTTTCCTTTCCCTTCCCCACCCCCTTCAAGCAGCTTTTGTATGCTGCAGGCTCCTTTTGACAAGGGGGGGAATCTCTTGCATTTAAGTTCAGCAAGGATCTCTTTTAGGACCTCCATCTGTAGGCCCTGAACCGGGGGAGGGGCACGCGGGGGGCTTACAGTGTGTTGAGTTTCTCCTGTCTCCGCCGCAGATCATCTCCTGGTGGTCATCCTCTTCTTGGGACCCACAAAGTGAAAAAAGGCAGCGGGGGGTAGAGGTGACTGCCTCGGAAGATTATTTTTTTTTCCCCCTTCTTCCCTGGCCCAACTGCCCCAGAAGTTCTCCCAGTGTCCGGCCGGTTCTCCCTCTGAGTCCTGCCCTCAGGCGCGGGAAAAGACGTAGTGGATGGGTGGATGCCGCATGTGCGTGCCGCCATTTCCTCCTGTTCTGCGCTGCCGCTGGCGGGAAAAAACCCTGCGGCTTGCGCATGCGCCTGTGGCTTTGCTGTGCCCGGCTCTTCCTGGCATCCCATTCGCCCAAGGGGGGGGGGGGGGGGNNNGGAGATGGGGGTCCACACCATCGTAGGGAATAGTAGAACACTGGGCCTGCTAGGCTCCTGCCACAGCCATCAGCGGCTCCCCAAAAGAACGCTCCCACTGAGTAGTGGGGGGTGGGTGGGCGGGAGATGTGCGGTGACTATCTTGGGTGGTGACCAGCTCCCGCTAGGGGTGTCACCCCCGTAGGCGGGCGCTTTTGGTTTATCTCCGTTCTTGCCAGCCCCCATCGCCTCACCTGGTGGATGCGGGGCACCCTTGATGGGCACTGTGTCGTGGCAGGGGTTCGTTCTGTCCTACTCCAGCCATACCGGGTTCAGTAGCTAGCCCCCCGAAAGGGTGCTACTCCCCGTCCTTTGTGGGCTCCCCGCCCATAGTGACCTCAGGAAGGGGGAGGCGCGCTGAGGCTTAACCCTTTACCCTTTTCCACATGGGGGGGTGAACAGGGGTAGGAGTTTCTCCTCCCCTGGCACCAGGGATTACCTCGGTCTTTAATTCTGAAGGCTGCTGTTCCTGCTTTTCCTATCTTCAGGAGGGCAGCTCACCTGCTTCCTACTCGTATGAAGGCAGACAAACAACTGGAGATGGGATGGCGATCCCCTGAGTATGGTCATAAAAGTTGTCATGTCTGCCTCCTACTGGTAGTGGCGGGGATCTACCCTACTGTGTTGGCTGGCTGTCCAGGAAGACCCCCAGGGAGAAATATAAATTTTAAAAAATATATAATGCTATAAAAATTTACCTGTGGTCAGAATTATTACCAAGATTACTTACTATCAGTATTTTAATTTAAAAAGATACATTGCCTCTGTGTTATTACTTTTAGCAGTCTAGGCATAGCCCTTGAGAACTTGCAATACCATGGACTGAGCTGGTAAAGTAGGTTAATCTAGGGTTTTTTGCACCACCTTTCGAGCCATGGGCAATATGTCTCGGAAGGAGTTCAGAAGCAGTTTTTTTACATACATACATGATTTTAATGAAAGCTCCAACTACTCACTTGACAGGTTACTGCCAGCGTGTGGCACAACTGGGTCTTCCCTGTGCGGAATTCGCCAAACATCTCAGTTATGGACCCTGTCTCTATTCCTCCTTAAACAAAGAAACAAAACAGGCTTCAGACTTGTACTGATAATATATCTCAGACTGTAAATGAGTAATTAAATATATACTTCCACAAGTGTGGAAACTTCATTGTCACATATGTTCCCTACTATAAAGTAATCATATATAAATTTAACAACTCAATTAAGTGAATTTCTAACATATGTCCTTGGTGTGCTGTGAGTGAGGAGTTATCTGACAGGATGTCCATGTAAGAACATGTTGGCTAAGCTACAGGGTTGGTCTTTCAGCTCCTGGTTTTTGGGTTTTTAGAAAAAATATTCAGTAAAGGTTTGGCAATTTGTTGCATCAAAACAATAAAAACCCAATGTAATTAATTTTATTTATTTATTTAATATCCTGCATCCCATCCCGCCTCAGGCAGCTTGGAGCAGCTAACAAAAATCATAAAAACACAAACATATAAATATAAACAAAGATAAAATCTATAAAAACAGTGCATCATAAAACTGCTGAAATGTAACACAAAAACCCCAACCCCACACCAAAAGCCTGGTGGAACAGCCAGGTCTTTAATTGTCGGCGGTAGGAGAATGAATGAATAGCTTTATTGTTAACCATTGGTTTTTACAAAAGCAGCAACAGGATTTAAAATAATAATAAAACAATTGTATACACAAAAACAATATTGCCAAACAAGACAAATGTACCAAGTCCAATATGCAACATTAGTACCATCAGCAACCCCGATAAAAATCCCTGCTCTCCCGGAGAGCATAATTCGACTGACTCTTAATCCCTGAGCTCCTACTGCCCCTGTGTCTGGGGCTCTGGTTCACTGACCTAATATATTAGCCTTAGGATTCTGGATATTCTGAAAGAAAACCCAAGCATTCGATTTAACAAAGAGAACATAGACATACTCTTTGCCGTGGGGCGCCTCCCCTATGGGAGATCTTACCGGCGGCTAATAGTGGTTTCGGCTGGATTAGGCAATATAGGATCCGCCTGGTCACGCAGTTCCTTACCGCCCTATTCACAAATTCTGTGTCTGACGAATGGACAGGATAACCTGCACACAGCTGGCTACTGACCTAGTCAATTCTGAGTCCTCTGGTCCGAGGAAGCTCCGGGTGACCTGGTTAGTCATCTCTAGGAATTCAGTGCCTCCCCTCAGAAATCGCAGTCTTGGGCCAATGAATAGGGGGCATCTGAAGAGTATGTGGGCCACTGAGGCTTCTTGCCACAGCTGCCACCTGAGCATCCAGGTGGAGCAGTGAGTCGAGGAGCAACCCCAGACGCCGAACCTGAGGGGCCAGTGAGGGACAAACCCCATCAATGATGGGGGTCATCAGCTCCCCTGCCCCTCCCACCAGCATCACCTCCGTCTCGCCAGGATACAACTTCAGACAGCTCACCCTCATCCAGTCCCCCACAGCTGCAAGACAGAGAGAGTAAGCACCGAGACTGCCGGGCCTGGGTCAGATGAAAAAAAAGAGAGGTACAGTTGGGTGTCATCAGCATACTGATGACACTGAACATCAAACCCCCTCACGACCTTGCCCAGAGGCTGCATGTACATGTTGAACAAGAGGGGGGACAGAATCAAACCTTGTGGGACGCCACACAAGGTCCAGGGAGACAAAGAATGGTCCCCCAACACCACACGCTGGGTCCTACTGAACAGGAAGGAGTGGAACCATTTGAGAACAATTCCACCCACTCCTGTCCGGTCCCATATGCAGGCCACCAACACCGCATGATCAAATTCATGGTGAATGTGAGCGATTTTATCCACAAAATAGTCAATAAACGTGTCACAGCAAGCGCTGGAAGACTCCAGCTGCAGACGTAGGAAAGCCGAACTGACCCTCACCACCTGGAAAAGTTCAGCCGGATGAGACTGCAGATGCTATGAGAGCAGCAAAGAGTCTTGTCTTTGCTGCCCTCACATCCACAACATAGACTTTTAAACTAGCTCTATGCTGCAATCCGTCGTCTTCAGTGTGAGTACGACTCCACCATCACTCTAACCTCCTCCCTTCCTGCTTCAGCCTCCGCAGGCCCTCCATATACCACGGGGACCTGCGCTGCTGATGCCCAGGGAGCAGACGTCTAGGGGCCGTCCAGTTGATGGCTTCAGTCAGCAAGATGTTCCAGAGAGCCACGAGATCGAGTGAACGGCCATAAAATTTAGAGGATATCTCCTGAAGAGCGTTCTGGAACCTTTCTGGTTTCATCAGCCTCCGGGAGGGGACCAACCAAAATGCCCCAGCACTTTTTGGGGGACTGACATGTGCCGGGAGACCAGCCTACAGGAGGTAATGATCCGACCATGACAAGGATGTTACCGACATATCCCCCACCAATAGATCCCCTGCCTCAAGGCCAGTGCAAAATGAGGTATGCCCCCACCCCTCGTGTGTCGGGTCATTTATCATCTGAGACAAACCCATGGTTGCCATGACAGCCATGAACTCATGCTCTGCTCCCCCAAGACAAGCATTGGCATGTATGTTAAAGTCCCCCAATACTTGTGCCCTCGGGGACCACAAGACCACCCCTGACATCAGCTCTGCTAGAGCATGCAGGGATGCCGCAGTACAGGTAGGCGCACGGTATACTAGCAGCATACCCAATCTATCTCGGGCCAAATCAACCATGAGATGGAGGCTCTCAGCACCGGGTGAAATTTGCACCGGATACCTCCTAACGGACCAGGTCTCCCTAAAAATAATGGCTCTACCTCCCCCCACCCCCTGGCTGTGGCTAATGCTGTACTGAGTACCCGGCTGGAACAAGGTCAGCCAAAATTTGCCCCTACTGTGTCCAGCCAGGTCTCCGTAATACACACGAGGTTGGCCACCTGGTCCAGAATTAACTTATACACAACCAACCTCCCGTTTAACAACATCAGAACCAAGTTTGGGGATCTCGGACCTTGATCTGCCCAACCACCTGCCTGGGGACTGGCGAGTGGGACAAACACCAGGTGCCTCACCCACCTCGCTACTCAAACCGAGTCTCCAGATGGACCATAGTTACCCCGGCCCATCATGATCCCAATGGCCATGCCCCGCCCCCGCAGCCAGCACCCCCTCCTCGGACTCCTCCCCCATGGCTGTCCCACCTAGCAGGCAAGGGAGACCCCCCCCCCCCAAAACCCCTTGTATCCCCTCCCCTCACAAGGGGATACATTACAACACACACCCCTTACTGGGATCAGTCCCACCCTCTCAAGGGGGATGGTGGTGGGGAAAAGACCCCCCTTCCATCCAACCTAGTCCCCATTGCCCCCTCCTCTCACCAGGGGGCAAGTCAGCTACCCCAGTAACCACCAACAAAAAAACCCACTAATTTCAACTCCCCTCTCCAAAAAAACAAGAACCTCCCCTCCCTCTTATCCTAGCTCCACCCAAAAAGTACCTAAGTACAGCTCCATCTCACTACCCAAGGCGGAAACCTGCTCAAGGGATTCTGCCAATTTTGCCCTCTCACCTGTCAATAAGAGCTACAGACGTTCCTCCCGACCCCCCTAGCGGCCACGCTCAAGAGCCATTTAGTTGCAGCCCTTCAGTGCACAGCCTATGATGCTGCCAAGTGGCAGGCTGCTTAACACTCCCCTGGGCCCAGAAGTTCTCCCTGGGGAGTCCTGGCCCTACCCATATTTTAATGAAGATTAAAAGCAAATGGTAAAGAAATGAAAAAGCAAGAAGTCCACTTACGTGTTGAGAGATCATATGTCCCCTCTCAGAGAAGGGAATAATCTGTGCTGGAGATATTTGTGCTCGCATGTGCTTTTCTCTACACAGGCCGTTTCAAACTTGTTAGTTGGTACAAACGGCGCAGACTAAACATACGAAAGACCCCAATTGCAATTGTTTTAGGAGGGTCAATTCTGTCACTTTAAACTGAAAGAAATGATGCTTCAAGTTGGGAGTGTTAAAATGCACCAGCTCATTATAAAAGATCACTGAAGTGAAGTTTGACTGTACACATGTAAATGTACATTTAAATGCTTGCGCTGCTCCAGTGAAACTCCTTTTATATGTGAGCTCCTACCATACCACTCTTCAAGAGGTGTCAATTGAGTACAGCTTGACAACTAATTCAGCCAAAAGAAACCCCCTAAACTTCATACTTTTGAGGGATGGGAGGGAGAAGGATGTACAGGAGCAATATGTTTGCCAGAAACAAAGCTAATTAAACAGTCTGGGAAAACAGACAAAATTAGCACCTTGAAGTAGTTTATCAAGTTCTTTGGAACCAGTGGTGATCTGAATAATCTCTGACCTCCGCTGGTGAAACTCTGTTGCTGTGGTGAAGCCCATTGGAACCAGTTTGGCAGCTTCTGCCTGGAGACAAGGGCAAGAAAACCAGATTGTCTATGTGGAGAAGGGTATACATATTAACAATATTTCTCTCTTGTAAGAAATGCAAAATGTTCTATAAAAAAATTTCATACATGATATGGAGAAATATCTATGTAAATTGGCCTGTCTCAGCACACTTTTGTTCACAGACTATATAGTCATCCACCTCACATGGGGAAAACAATCTCATTGAGAGTAATAACTCCACAGTAGGCAAGTATCCAATGATCTTACAGTATTTTTTCATGTTCAAAGCCAAGAACATCTAGCCTGTTTATTGTCTTTCAAATCCCTCCTCAAAACCCACCGCTTCCACTCTGCCCTTCCTAACTCCTGCTAACCATCCCCAATCAGGATTATCCCCCACCTGTTATCTGCAAACTCCCAATGTACTGTAACCAAGCCAAGAACATGTACCTGAGTTCTCGCATCCTCATGATTGTTGCATCCATTGTCTCTCCCTCTGGTTTCCTCTTCCCTGTCTCCCCTCCCCTTGTCTTTAGATTGTAAGCTCTCGGGCAGGGACCATGTATCTTATTCTCTGTAAAGCGCTAGGTACATCGCTGGCACTATATAAATGCTAACAACAATAATATTGGGCCTGACCTATGGTTCATATAGCCCTGTAACCTAGCTCCAACAGTAACTGACACCGATAGTGGGCTATTGGGCGGAAATGTTTGGGAAACAATGCTTTAAATGATTATAATAGTCGTCTCATTGGGAATGTGTTAAAATCTTATTTTGAAAAACTAACTATCAATTCTGGGTGCCTTGTTTAAATTTATTTATATCCTGCCCTATCCCCAAGGCTCAGGGCAGCTCACAATAAATACATTTTTAAAATACATATACAAATATACATAATTAAAAACCACTCATCATCCACTCAGGGCTGGCCCCAGGGTTTGTGAAGCCATGTGCGACGTCTTGGTGTAGGGCCCAATTTGCATAATTAGGCCCCACTTAGTTATGCAAATATATACATTTACATAAAATTTACTCCCTCTGGATAGGAAGGATTCCTATTCTCCACCCCTCCAAGCAGCCACAGAGAAGCATGGTTCCCCCCCACCATCAAGTGTCTATGACCATTTCCCAGGAGTGGTTCCACTGCAGGGGCAGCCGGGCGGGCAGTGAGGCAGGCAGAGAGAGACTGACTGCGTCCGCTGCCTTACTGGGGGAGGGGGGTGAGCTTAGCCAGCCTGGCCTCCAGGGCCTGTTGCTTCATGCTGATGGTGTCGCCTGTGCCTTGTGCACACACGTGGTGCGACCGGTCCAGAGGCGCTGCTATCAAACACACAAGACGCCCAAAATGCAGCCAGCCTATTAAGTGCATTATGCCATGAAGAGAGACATAACACCAGTTCAGTTGTGCCCCATAATAAATTCACGCTGCCCCCACCCCATTTGTGCCCCCGCCCCCCATATTATTATTATTATTATTAAACATTTATAAAGCGCCAGCAACAACCTGGCGCTGTACAGAACATATAATCAGCTGCGGTCCCTACCTGTGGCTTACAATCTAAAAGACAAGGAGGGGGAGACAAGGAGAGGGGACAGTGGGAGAGACATGGGAGAAGACAAACAAACATTCAGGCGGATGC